>JAJEKV010000071.1:709802-726616 GCA_021234155.1 Isoetes taiwanensis | reverse complement strand
CACTTGTTGTGCTTCACGTTCCAGTTACGTATTGCTGACATTGAGTTATTTTAGTAGAGGTTGAATCCGTATTTCATATTCAAAGCTTAAATGAAGCCGTATAGAAGCGCGATATACCATGAAACAGGCAAACTCGTATTCGACATCTTAAAATCATGGCGTCCCCGATCATAATTGAGCATATTCGAAGCGAGGAGGTGTCGGGCTCCAACATGCAGTCCGGGCGTGGGATTGTGGAATCCGGCGGTTGTGGTGATAGGGTACCTGGATTTAGAATAATAGCAAAATAACGAGGTTCGAGGGGATTTGATATAGATATAATTCTTGAAACCATAGACCATATCCTAAAAACAATTCAATGAGTTATTATAAAAAAAAACATAGATTTAAGATAAAAATAGTCACATTAGCTCACTAATTTAGATTGGTTAAAGTAGTCTTATTAGGACATTGAGTTATTTTAGTAGAGGTTCGAATCTAGTATTTTCATATTCTAAAAAGCTTAAATGAAAGTATAGAGCCGCGATATACCATCAAAACCTTAAACAGAAGCTACGTATTGAAACATCTTAAAATCATAAGCGTCCCCAATCATAATTGAGCATAATCGAAAGCGAGGTATCCAGGCTCAACTTATCTGATCACAGGCACGTGGGATTAATAGAGATCAAACGGCCCCGTAGTAGTCCAGTGCACCCTGGGTTAGAATAACAAATAACGAGGGTTCGGAGAGTTTGATATAGATATAATTCTTGAAACCACATAGACCCATATCCTAAAACAATTCAATGGGTTATTATAAAAAGCATAGATTTAAGATAAAAAATAGTCACATTAGCTCACTAGTTAGATTGGTTAAAGTAGTCTTATTAGGACATTGAGTTATTTTAGTAGAGTTCGAGGAATCCGTGTTTCATATTCTAAAAGCCAAATGAAGCATGGCAGAGGCCACGATACTTCATCGAAAACCAACAGGCAAACTTCGTACCGACATCTTTTAAAATCGCTTTAAGCGTCCCGATCATAATTGAGCATAATCGAAGAGGTGTCAGGCTCCAACATCGTGCGAGTGAAGTAGAGTTCGGCAATCCAAACTTGTTGTGGTAGTCGAAGTGCACCTCGTTTTAGCTCAAAAATGCATTTCCACCACAGCAAAAGGTTGTTATGTTTAAACTACAAGCTGCCTTCTAAAACCTGGTGGTTACGAGGTGGCTAATTTTATTGATCATATTTGAATGGCTATCTTTCTTCACCGGACTTGGATTGACATGTGGAAGGTCTTTTGTGTCATTTTCCTATCTCATGTAGAAAAATATCATGGTAATAAAAATTTGAAAAATCGTTTTGTCGGGGAGCAGTTTGACTTTATGTAAACATGAAGCTTTTGGTCCTTAGCTGAGTTTGCTAGAGCATAACTTACAAAAATAGGGATTATCTCTGAAATTTAGCGTGAGGCAGCACCAATGGTCAGGGATGTTACTTGAAGACAATATCCCAACAGATGGTGCCCCAAGTTTCTTTGTGAATCAATAACCATCAATACGGCGGAGAAGAATTTTCCTTGATTTTAGTCATTATTTTACATGCTTGTGGTGAGACATATATAAGGAATGAAAATTGTTAGCGGACTTCCACATGAATTCGGGCCCAAGAATTAAAGGCAGTAGCAACGGACTTCCACATGAATTCAGGCCCAGTTCTACTAGTTGGAGGATGAATCCGAGAAACAAGCCATGATTATATTCTTGAGGTGATGTCTTCGATTGTAAAGTTTTTGTGATGCGAGATGTTTGCACGTGGATGGGTGGCGGAGGAAAATTTGACTAAGCTCAAAATAATCTAAAACTACGACTTACGTAAATTGTTGATTCCCACACTTTGGGTTCTATAGAACCTGATATGTGTTATGTGAGAATACAATAAAAGACGTTAAAAGAGACATTAAAGTGTAAAAGCACAACAGTGCGGGACGCACAATGGTTAAAACCTGAAATATAGATCGGTTGTGGTTAGTGCCCTTTAGGTTGTTTGTTGTGGTAGCTAGCATATTACCTTGGGTATTTTATTGAAATAATGTCTACTTGAATTATGGGCATCAAAAATATTTCCTAAGGATTAATTTATTTTAATGTTTTTAAATATCATATAATAAAGGTGAGCACGATAAGCGGGTAGCTCTGCCATGTAATAAATTGGGAGGCGGAAGGTTGAAGCAGCCCGGATCGCCAGAGGAAGTTGAAATTATAGGCCAATCTTCTGGAATACTTATTTGATATAAGCGAGATACATATACAAATTGAGCATCATCAGGCAGAAAAAGTTTTTCCATTTTATAAATTGGTTGGCTTTTGAGTGCTAATAGAAATACGAAGCGAGGAGATAAAATGTGGTTAGCAGTTGTAAAAGCAATCACAATTGTGGTTTGCTTTGAGAGAAATTAGGATATATGCATACATTGTCAACTTTTAGTTTGAAAAGATAAAATCAGTGAGACCTCACCTAAGCGGAACCTTGACATCTACATTGCTCACCTAAATGATCCACATACCCGACTTACAGCATAAAAGCCCAGGAGACCCTATAAAAAAAACCTCAGGCCGAGATTACTGCTATTGAGGCTTATTTTGGCTTCAATATTCGAGTTTTAAGGTGCGGAATCGAGGTATACATCTAATCGTCAAAACATGAGGAGCTCACCTTGTTAAATTAGGCACATTTTATAGAAATTTTTGAGAAACCTCTATCCATTCACGAAATTAGATTATGATTCTATGCCTCACAGTTAGAGCGTCCTTGGTGAAACCCTAGGATAGGCGTGTTATCTGTCTCTCTGATTAAAAATCCTTGGTGCAAACCCATAAATCGACCTCGGAGGATCAAATCAGGACTTCTGACCCTTTTTTTCACATTTGATGGAGTGCAGACTGCTTGGAAACTACGAATCTCAAATCCGGTAATATTAGCCGTCGAGTGGGCTTATCTTATTCTTTGCCACCACAGACGGTTCAAGCATATATTCATAATTTACTGCGAGTTGAAGCGGAAAATCGGTCTACGCTTTAGCCATTTGGCATCCCAATTTTGAGGGCATTGAAGCGGGCTATATGGATGCGCAGCCGAGGTAACGGAAGTATTCAATTTGGGCGGAAATAGGCGATTGGGAGAATTCGACATTGCAAAGATGCAGCGTTCTTCGTTTGGAGTTTCTTACATGAAGAAGTGTTGCCCTTTTGGAAAAAAGACCCACACACATTTATCAAAGGAAGCCGAAATCCACAAATATATTGATAAAACCAAATGAATTTGAAGGAAAACCTACACTTGGGTAGAAAAATCCCCAAGAAACCATAATTTGGATGAGAAACACATAGATTTAGCTAGAAACTCCTACCAAAGATTGTTGTGAAATCCATATATTTAGGAAAAACCCACAAAAATCATTACGAAACCAGGATTGAATTGAAATCCTGGGTGAGTTAAAATTACGAAATCTGTCGCGAAAAACCAGTAATTAGAATTTGAAAGACCCGCGAAAATTTGGTTAAGCGAATTGAGCCTAAAACCCATGAATTGGATGAAGAATCCACAAGTTTGAAAAGGAAAAATTATGCATTTGAATGCATCCTCCTACGAGTTTCATTGACATCTTAGAAATCCAAAAGTGGGGTTTGAGCGATTATTTGGTGATCGGCATCAGAGAGTTTTTCTGAGGCGAGTTTGTTAGGAAGCAAAGCATGTGCATTATTTAGCCAACCGGTAGCGGAAAGATGGTAGGAAAACCATTCAAAAGTCACTAATTCCGAAAAATTTATTTTACTTTAATGATAACATATATAGGAAAGATATATTTTAGAGTATTTTTCACAGTGGACCATAGTGCCATATATGAACTCCTAGGAAGGCTTCAGATAGATTTTGTACCATTGATTTTTTATATGAATTTTGAAGTGAACGCTTCAAATGGACCATTACGGTCCATCACGACCACTCTAGTGTTAAGCTCTTTTGATTGCATATCAAGGAAAGGAGACTCCACGTATATAATCCTTTGACCTTAAAGGAATAGTCATGATTTGTAGTATGCTCCTAGTGCTACAAGCCTTTAACTATTTGGTTCCCAAGTCAAGCCCATGTGATCTTCATAGACAATCGGGGGATTGGCACAAGTGAGTAGAATGAGCAAGCGAGGTCTAGCTCGGCTATGCATCGATGGGCCTACCCCTTAGTTGAGGATGCCATGGCCGAGGAAGGCGAGGGGTGTGCTTCCTGAGACTACGAGGATGATCTTCCCGTTCAGGTGGGTCATCTCAAGCGGGGTTCTATTGTGAAATGACACGAGGTTCTCACGTCAAATTGGAGTGAATTACATCGGATCTTAGATGCCCCTCGGTTGTGGAGTAGTATTTTGTGCTCTTGTGGGTTAAGCTCGGATCACGCCCGGCATCCATAGTTGATCCTCTCCTCTCATAGGACTTGGGAGAGGAGATGGAAGTGGAATCTAAGCGCCCCCTTGATCAGTGGCACTCTTTGTCTTCGGTTCCAGAGACTCGATATCCAAACTCCCTTTAGCATCTATACTTTTACTAAGGTTGGATGGCTGACCCTCTTTCTCTCTTTGTTACTTATTGAATATTAAGTTGAACATCTTTCCCAACATAGTTCATCACGTGTATGGAAGCAGCTGCTCTTGAGTATATTTGGCAATGGCAAATTCTAGAAGGAATCAGATCCTCAACTTTGTTTTGCTCAATTGCTTAAGGTTAGCCTCATCCCGGATAAATTTGGAGTCAAAGTTCCATCTTCAAGGGTCCATAATGTGTTAGGATCTTTGTTTAGCTTCCCCTATAATCTATCCTTTCTATTGACAAAAAAAATTTCTATAGGCCAAGAATTTGGCTCCTTTACCTCCACTTTACCTGTGTTATACTAATGCTATATCAAGAAGTTTAAAATAGCAATGGAAAGATTGTGATGAAACTCGTTACCACTCATAGTTACATCCAAGGTTACCTAAGCTTTTGTACTATTATTTTTTTTATTACATTTGTTGTGCATTGCTAGAGGTCCTATAGTGTGATGGTCTCGGTGGATATTAAAAATCTATCCTATCCTATCCTATCTGTCTGTCTATCCCATCCATCCCATCATCCACTCCATCCCATCCATCCATCCATCCCATCCATCCATCCATCCCATCCCATCCCACATCCATCCTATCCTTAGGATATATGTTAAAACTCCTCCATGCTTGCTCACCATAAGAACCTTTGCCGATGTAAGGGTTTCAATTTCGAATCATTTTACTTGATGTTTTAGCTTTGATAATGTGTCTTAGAAGATAGGTTGCACTAGAGAATGGAGCCTAATATAGTGCTTTACTATTCCCATTCAATTTCTCTGTAAACTTCATCCTTTGAAAATACCTACTATATGTTACAAAGAGGCTTGCAAAGTCCCCCTCACCGCATTTTTTTATTTTAAGAACTCAAAACTTAAAATTACTTAAGCGATAGAAACGAGGCTTGGGAGAAAGGTTCGGGGAGGGAAGGTGAGTTCCTTTGTGTGAAGGTTAGAAAGGATAAAGGACAAATTTTTACATCCATTGATGCCTTAGTAATAATTATCCATTTGTTGGTAATAAGAATAAGAATAAAAATAAGAATAAGAATGATTTTTATCATCACTTTGAGACCAATCGGCCTAGGACCGGAAGAAGCCTTGACAAACTTATTACTTCCGGGTTAAAAACCCCTCTGAAGGGTTTCGAGGAAAAACAAGTGCGATAATAAGAATCTTTGTCAAATTGTACAAGTATACATCATCATGAAATAAATGTACTTATATACATGTCAAGTGTGTGCTTAGGGACATAGTTGATCCGCATGTCCATAATCTCTGAAGGTATGATCGACACAGCCTTGTGGATCTTGGTGCTCGATGTCACATGTAAAGGCTAGCCGAGGCGTACAGCTTTCGACGCCGTCCGGATTTGATCTGCGGGGCGGCTTTGAAAAGCCTGAGATTCATCTCGATGACTCATTGGCGGCGTTAATGAGGAGCACATCTGGCATGGCTCGGGGATGCACCTATGTATAGGGGTATACCACTGCGTGCAAGGGTTTGCAAAACACCCTTGTATCACGTTTTACCATAAAAAACCCTTGTATACGTTAAGCCTGTGGTTTTACATAAAGTTACGCACCTCTATCGTATTTATACGTACAAGTTTGTTGGTTATAACTATAGCCCTATCATTTATACATGTGTATTTTATCGGCAACAACGATAGTTCTACCATATTTAACCATGTATTGTTGTTATTGACAACTTTTGCCCTACCATACATGTTCTTAAATGGGGTCACCTTTACCCGATCTAGATAAAGTTTCATAACTTATAGAACTTATATTGAAAATCACGGAAGCTTACATATAGACAATTCAAAAGGAATTATGCGCTCTACCACATATATACTCAATAAGAACATAATCTTGGTCCTTCAGATTTGTAAGTTTCAAGGGTGAGGATGTGAGGTTTGAAGGATGGGGCGCTTCCCCATGGGGAGGTGGCAAGGAGTGAGGGGTGAGAATATGACGTTCAAAGGTCAAGGACTAATCACATCAGCACATCACATTTGAGGGTGAAATGCGAGGTTCGATGGTCAAGGGAACTAATCAGATAAGCACATCACACATTTCCCCTTTGAGGCCTTTAAACGAGTCCATAGTAAAGTACACCCCTTAGCAGTGCACCTGCAAGATCATAACCCCATCATAACATTCAAAAAAATAATACTATAATATGAAGGATATAAAGGGGCACATAACCATTAAAAATATAACAATAATAGAAAGGATATAAAGGGCATGCTTTCCCTTGAGAAATGTGTCCTTGAACAAACCCGAAGAACTTACAATATGAAAATCTTCCATTATAACGACTTGTTCTTGAGAAAAAAAAGTCTTAGCCTAAAACGACAATGCAAAGAAAGCCTTCAATTAACATGTTAGTGGAATTTGCAGCACAGATTTACTAAATCAAATTCCTATAGTCTAGACAAGTCCAAGCTAAGAAACACTAAGTGTAACAAAACTAGAAAATCCCTAATAGGGTTTGGGTTGCCGAGTCTAAATGTTTAAGTGCATTTAAGGCATTACAGTATTGGATACAAGCAAGTATATAATTGTGTGGGGGAGCTATAGACTAACACGACAAATCATTAGCCATAGAGAATGAGCTTATTTAAGATGTTGATTGAAGACTTTCGTTTGCAACAAAAAGCGAAGGTTAAAGGTTAATTGAAGATTTTTCAAAATTGTCCCAACCATTTTCTCCATTCTTATATCCCCTTTATTTTTGTATCATTGTATGCTTATTTTGCCCTCAAATTCTTGCTTTGCGTAGTTTCTTGCCTAGCCTCTTTCTCTATTTTCCTACATATTCATTTCCACCATTCAACTCCATGCTCACTACCACTATTGCTTTTTTATTTCTCACCTCTCAGAGCAACCCCACTTCACTATTTTTCCCAAATATCCTTGCCTTGATTCTTTGCTTTGCCTTGACCATATTTATTGCCGTGTAGTTGCAAAATCAAACTACAAGTTATATTATTACTGGGTGAGCGCTGCCTCAAATTCACACTCCTCATCTTCAATGGTCAAGCGAAAAACAACATTGAAAAGTTGTTTACGACTAAATCCCTTGATGGTCAAGCTTCACATATCAATAGTCGCTTCATAAGTTACTAGGTTTGGATCGATCCATCAACAGCCAAGCGCGATCTCATTTTCCACTCCCGGCATGTTTCACGGTCTTGCTTCAAAATTGTCTTGGGAAAATCACGACCTAAGTTAACTGAGTTCTTAGGAGTTAGAGTACATCTTTGTTTCCTTTCAATATGTTTTGCTTCAGATATTTCAACTGTTTCATTTAACCATAATAAACCCGAAGCGTTCTATTTGCAGACGGTAGACACCTATTCTGATGTAGAAGCGTTCCTATTTTCACACCCTCTGAGGTCGTGGGGTGAAGATAAAATCCTCGGTACACTTTACGTACTTGCCACAACTGCACCTCACGAGTTCTTGAGGGAAGATAAAAATCCCTAGGAAGATAAAATCACGAGTTTAGTTCATACTCACAGAGAAATACTACAATCACCACGACTGTGTAATTTAATATACTCCACCATGTTCATGTTCTGTTTGCATGCATCAATTTGCTCAAACATAATCAACTGTTATGGTTTACGAATTTTTTGTAATCCTATTTGCATCACTTTCACATTAACAAATACAATTCAACATACCTCTTAAGTTTGCATTCTTTGTGCCAACAAAGCTGAAGGCGATCTTAACATGTTAAGGCGATATGAAGGCTCTAAGAACAAACACTGCTGACATACATCATATATACTTTTTGCTATATCATAAATGCAAACTACTTGGATTTCATTGTAAAGTGTAAACACATATATATTCATTCTGAGATATACTCGTTTCCTGAAGTGAACAAAAGCTTAGGTGGTTTATGAAAAAAAGCCATGGTACTTTCGGGCATAAATGGAAATATTTATAAAAGACATGAATCTTTAGAAGTAGAAATACAAGTCTTCTACGCATGTTGTCCACCCTTAATTTGTTTGTGGAATGGCATGAAAATTCAGAACTATCGTGAAACAAAGAGTCGAGACAAGCAGGTTATAAAACCTTAACCTTCATCTGACAAGTTAGAAACTTCATATCTTGATCTTCAAATTCATGAACCAATTAATCATTCATATTGCAGAGTTTTGAGGTCCTCATGTCACTTACCCTTCCCTTTATTTCCTGCATGCATTAAACCAACATGAATATGATAAAAGCCTTCGATTATACACTATGATAGTATTCATATGATGTACAAACCTTTAAGTTGACTAGTTATGAACTTATCAGCCTATGGTACCCTACATTGTCATCAAGAATATCTACTTGTTTTACGGATAATATGTCGCCTGTAAATAGAGATATGACAGATTCAAGTGAGATTAATTGCAGATACGCCAAATCATAAGTAAACCATCACGCTATTTCCCTCCCTTGTCGTTATACCAAACAAAAGGTTCACACTAGTATGATGGTCTCCATCGGGTCAATAGGTTCTCTACTTTCTAGCCATCCTTTACCTAACTTCCTTCTGATGCTCAAAAACTCTACCCAAGTACCAAAGATGCTTTTTTAATTTTTGTGTTTACGCTTTCAGGTCAAACATTCTTGCTCAACTTCAAAATATCTTACCGGTCGAGATCCGATTCAAGTGAAGTTGCGGCATTTATCTTGCATATTCTCACTACATAATGAACTTGATTCTTCCTCTAGTCAACTTTGTCCTTGAGGCGAAAGTTTCCTTTAGATTGGTGACTCACTAATATACGCCTTACCAAAACTTCTTTGTCATCTACTTTTCTGATCCTTTGAATTTTTATATCTTTTCCAATTCCATCTCATCTATCATTATATCAAATACATGCCTCATTTTCGATTACGCAATAATATCTACATTTCCATCTTGAGCTTCTTGACTAGGGAGTAGCTTCATTTACATCTTGATGGCTGATTTCTACAATGTCGATTCATCCTCAAAGCCATATCCATCTTGTAGTTGCTTGTAGTAGTCTTGATGAAATAATCCTCGACTGCGCCATGGTGTGTTCCACCAAGACATGTCTTTGTGCCATTCTTGACGCATATTCCTACTTGGCGACATAAGTCTTTAGCCTCCAAAAACCACTTAAGGCCTCTGCGGTTGCGCATCTGTGTTGACAAGAGAATAGTCGGACAAGTTACCACATATTTCCTGTCATTTTCTCCAACCTTAGATTACGAAGTTTGCCATATATTTTCTTGTTTGGCATGCGCGGTGAAAAATCGGATCTGATAGGCTTCTCTGCTACCCTTATTTACTTGCCGCTCTCGAGTAAGTGGCACTGTATGGAATGCTCATTTAACACCATACCACCAACTTTAGAAGAAATTTTATGCGTCAAATTTTATTTTATTAATGGGACTACTATATCTTTACCAATTTCCACCGAAAAACTTTATCAATACTTCCACAAAGGCCAACCAAGACACTTGTACATCCATAAAAGTCTCCACGGTGATAAAGTTTTTAGCCAAGGAATAGATATGTGGTTCCAAAATCCATAATCTCCAAAGTCTACATTTGCATAAAAAGGATGAATCACTATCTCTTTTGAAAAAGTTCAAACATAAAATCTGTGTTCCACAAACCTAAAAAGAAAAATGAGGCAGTTGAAGCGGCCTTTACTCGAGATCGCAAATCCATATGTGGTGACAAGAGAAAATATCAATGTATTGTGCTACTACGAGGAAAGTGCCCGATTTTGAAAAGTTTCTTATTTAGAAGGCCATTTGTCCCATATCTTAATTTTCTTAAACAAACTTGCTCTTGAGAGACGCAATTCTTTGTCTTTTTGCTCTCCAGTTTCTGCTATCCTTCCTTTCTACGTATTCCCTAACAGTCCATGTTCTCCTTGACATAAAAGTGAAAGACATACCCACACATCATTCGGTGTCACGAGCTCCTTTTAGAATATAATCTTCTAGATGCATTGTCCAATGGTTTCATCGTTTTCCCATTATTATAAAGTCTTGGTCCCTTGAAGCCCATACACGCCATGTGCCCTTGCATTCAAGGCCCCACCTTTACAAGGTATTTAAAACATCCCTTTTTGTAAGTGTAGTCTTGCGACGTACAAACCCTCCCTTTACATCTCCATCAGAGCTATGTCAATTAGGGCTAAGATTGGCCTCAAATGCAAATCCCGCGCAAGCACGACAGCCTCCTCCATTAGGCTCTTACAGATAAATGAGGAGGTTGACTTATTACATGTAAAATTTGGATGGGCGAGGGACAGCTTTGGCCAAAACAAGCATGCAAAAGTTAACTATTAAGGCAGCATTATAATAGGCAATTACATTTCTGTAAATCTTGCACAATTTTCTCATAACGACATTGTCATTTTCCAACATGCACTACAAACTAGCATCGCATGAATGATCTTCTAACTTCTGTAAAAACCAGCGAAAATATCTCTAGCAACCCAATGTACAACCTTTTGTAGTGGCTACATCTTACGCAGCGATTACATGGCACATATCCCAATGCTAAGCCTAGATGGGTTACATGCTTTTGCATATGTTTTTGCCCAGTGGCTAAAGGTATCTTCCACGATTCCAACTCTATATCTGAGGCTCTCTTTTGAGCCTTGTAGTTGACAATGAAGGACCGGCAAAGTTTAAAGGGCAAAAGTTGTGCATTGTGGCCTCCCAAATCTTGATTTAATAAAAGCTCTTTAGTTGATCGTTTGTAACGTTTTGCGCGTCAGTATGAAAGATTACGCTGCAATGCTCGGTAGAGAGAAAATTCATAAGCTTCATTTCCATCAAACTTGCCTAGAAGATAGACTCTTGTAATATCCATACGAGAACTTTCCTTATGTCTCTTCTATTTAGGAACTCAATCGGACTTTTGTTGAATCTGGATTTCATAGAAAGTGCCCACGACTCGATTTATATACTTCAATTCCTTGTCAATTTTTTTCTATTCTTTAATCTTGTCCCCACATGATTATGTAACTCCTAAGATTCGTAATCACACCTAATACTTTCGTCTCTATAGGGCGCAGTCCTCTAATTGTTTTAGCTCGATAATGCTATAAACTATTCCTCAAGTCCCTTTCCTTTGGTATTCTTGCACAAAAGCACATTGATAGTTTGTAAAATTAGCATCATTACATCTTAATACGAAATATCTGAAATGTTCCATCCTAGCAATCTCCTTACCATTTATATTAAATCACAACTTTGGTTCACAATACCACTTTAATATCGACTCTTGCATCATCTAAGAATGGTCTTAGGTCTGCAGTTTTAGATCCTGTTTGTATTTCATTTTGCCGATATCCCCAACATAATGAAGCCAATATTTCACAGCGGCAGGACTTCCATGACTATCCTTATCATACAACCAGAAACAAGAAGCATAATAAGAGTTCTGGACTTCTTTGGATGTCTAGTTTACAGTTTCTTTATCCACTCTGACGAATGCATTATAAACAAAATTGATTTCATTTTCTCTAAATGGTACATTTATTATGATTGACTACTTACTACTAAAATTTGTATAGAATCTTAACTAACCTCGATTGATGAAGGTCAACATGCTCCTTTGGCGTGGATACGGAGGATTCTCGGGTCTACCACCTTTACATTGCCGCCCTCTAATTTCTTCTCCTTCTTTTCCTTTTGCTTGACATTCTTTATATGCCTAAATGACATGATATGTTGTTTTCATGTTTGCTACTATAGAGACAAGCGTGTGGAAATAACAAAAGGCGATTTCTTTGTAGTTTACAAACTATGCAAATGCTACTAAACTATTGTAGCCACCCTCATTTGTCTTCAGCACAACTCAAAGGATACTCCGGTTGCTCTACAAAAGGAGAAACTTATTTCGTAAGCCTTTGCTCCACCAAGGCTTTATTTCTTGTAATAACATCCTCTTGAGACTCTTTTTGATTGGTTTCAATTTGGCTCCTTATGGTTAGATGATAGTTTCTTCATGGGCCTTTTGTCATACAATGTTTAATTTTGTAAAATTACGGTCAAGACCACCACTTTTATCTCAAGTTGCATTGATACACCATATAGAAAAATTGCTTTCCCATCAAAGTCAGGGGACATAATCTCAAAAGAATCATAATAGAGCCAATATCTTTAACCCGGCGCTATATATTTCTTGAAGTCTTTCTTCCACTTATTTGTTTGAAACTTGGCCTTAGTTTTGGTACGCAACTTGCTCTTCAGAGTGTTGAATCTTCCTTAATGCACTCGGAGGCATCTATGTCAACTTCCTAACATTACATCATTGACTTCTACTATATTCTTGACTTCTTCTACGCCGACATTGGCCTCCTCTTCCAACTCTTCAATGACCATGACTCGTGGCCTTTTAACATGGTTGTTGTCACATTTCTTTCTTCGATTGCCATTCCATTCCAACATATTGATCACTTGTCCCCATCTACCAATTTCACTAAGACTTCATTGTCAATAACTTTATACTTCTCTTCTTGCTTCTTAGACAATGGTAACCTCCTTTACTTGCCAAGAAAAACAAAGCTTCTGACCCTTGATCCCCTCACCTCATCTTCTATATCTTTTTAAGCAAAAGTTGAATAAGATGCTCGACTGCCCTAACAAACCCAACCTCATGAATTTCCGGATTTCCATTGTATCTAGGAGAATGAAATTGCTTCGCTCATCTACTTCCATGTTGCACCGCATCACATATTCAAGTAAAATACATAATCCCTAGACTATTATGAACAAGAGCGCAACAAGCTGGCAGCTAACTACTTGGTTAATCTAGAAACACAAGTAGGTCAATCTACAGGAGCTACAAACAAAAAGAAATAAAAGCATTTTTGTATTAGAGTATTTGCTACCATGGATCCAAATGAAGCAATCCGGCAATTCTTTGAAAAATTCACCTTCCTTCGTGATCGGCAGGGTTTAGAGATGGGTTGCATTACTTGACTGGGTAACTGCTGACCCATAGGCTAACTGCGCAGCACGCCTCTTCTTATACAATGTAATTCCATTGTTTTGCTCAAGATATTTGCAAAAGAGACCGAGCGGCATGTTTCAAACTTCATCAAACAAAATGAGGGGCTCCCATTGTCATTAAACATTGAGCTGACAGAAAAGTTTGGAGCAACAAATTGCAAAGGGTGCAGCATAAAGGCGATCTACGACATGGGAAACCAAAGGCGGGTAGTTCTAGAAAACTAAACAAATATTACAAAATCTAGGAAAAAGAGCTTGAAAAATGGGAAGGAACTTAAAACTGTACCTTGCGCAGTCACGTCGATTTTCAGCGAGCATATGAATAGAAATAAAGGCATTTGTTGTGTTAGTACATTGAGGAAAAAGAGGCTTGAAAAATAAGCATAGAAAACTCAAAGCGTACCTACAAAACAAGTATTATGCAAGATCGAGACCCAAATTTAGGCTGGATCGGCACCTTGACAACCATGCAAAAAATTGATGTCGTAAAGCGTTAGAGATTGAGGAAAAAAATGAGAATCCATTGGCAAAATTGAGATAAACTCGAATGAAGGTTTACTATATGTAAAATACGAAAACAAAGTCCATATTCAGGATCAAGCCCCTCTCCATTATGTCACGAAGGCGGAGCTCTCCTTAACCTCCTGCAAACGTGTCACGATATTTTTTAGAGCCCGAGTATACGTATTCTTAATCACAGTATACGTACGGATCAACTTAAATTAAACCCTTTTGGGTCACGCACATGATTTACTCTGGTTGAACTTTGTAGGGAACCCCCTTGGCATAGCTCACCAATCCATCACCGCCCATCTCAATTCGAAGATGATACGCCCCTGTGCGAGATGGAGCAATGGTACGCGCCTTTTCACGGGCAAGTGGAGTGCGGAGGTAGCATTGCGGGGTCTCTTTCTAATGTGGGATTTATGTACTTGTTGGTAGTGTGATGTCTTGACACTGTTCAAGGACAACAGCATCCCAAAGCTTGGGGAAACCTTCAGCGTCAAGATATTGCCTCAAGCTATGGCGATGCGCCTCTGTTGCACATGTATACACACATGCTCTGCACATTCCATCTAACCAACCATTGAGCTCTTTCCCTCCGGTAGACGCCGGTAGCTGCCCGGTGATGCCATGATATAAGCTAGTTTAGGAGGCGAGCATCGTGCATATTGTGCACCTTTTTGAAATAGACAATGTATGGCAATCGAGGGCCGCCCTACGAAGAGCCAAGAATCTTGTCTCTGCGGTGGGGAATTTGATATGGGGTATGGACTTCACCCTTAGTGCTCGTACCAAGAGGCTTCTGCTGGCAAGTCATTCCAAGTAGCGAGGGATACTGGGCCCCATACTTCAACCCGTATAAAAGGATAGGCTCCACTAAGACCTTGAACAGGTGTGACTGATGGGCCCAATCGTAAAAGCTCCGCTCGCTCTATGACTGTTGCATTGCATATGGTGCCTTCGACTACATTGTCACTAAATGGCCAAGTATGGATATGTCGATGCATAGTAATAGAAAATATGGAATTAGGAACTTGATGAAGTGAGTGTCAATTCGATCTTGTACGACAACAATGTAGTTAACCATAGTTAACATTTTGTGACTTTATTATTATTATTATTATTATTATTTTTTATTTTTAGGCTATGTTCAAGTGGCATTGTAGCTTTCCTTGATATGGGAATAAGGTTATTGCTAAATCCACACTCTCAATTTAAAACCTCATTTCATTTTGTTCCAACCAAGTATTATAATATTTTTTGGAGATAAATCTCTGCTATCAAGCTATATTGTAGCAAACATGAGATTACATTTTAAAAATGTCTCTTCTTCATCTAATAAATCAATATGGTGGCAAAACAACCTTTATTACACTGAAAGCAAAGAGGATAGTTATGCGCCTAAAGCAGGGACATATCCTCAAATTGAATAAAAGTGCGAGGTGGATGTCCCAACCTTTTTAATACCCTTCTAAACTTTGGTCCTCTTGCTTATATATTTCAAGTGCACAATGCAAAGTCACACTACATTTCTTGACATCATGCATAAGCACTTCTAATTCTTTAACTCATATAAACTAGCGATAAAAGGGTTTATCTCTCGTGATCAATGATAATGTTTATGCTGGGCTAACTGTAGGGAGAGTGCAAGGGGCTTAGTTCAAACATGGTCACATGTTCGGGCATCCTTGAAGCATGTGTGCGGTGGTTCACCATACAAGAGGGAGCAAGTTGAGTCTTTTCTTTCTAGTGTTTTGGTTTTAGTGAGCTCTGAAAGAAGTTGTTTCAATGTGCTCTCAATGATTATCATGTACTTTAATAATAATGTTTGTATGCTCTAGGTTATGAGCTGAGGAACTCAAACATGGTCACATATTAAAGGGCATTGCAGGGAAGGGACTACTTGAGGAACACAAAACCGGCGGATATAGATAGGCACATTAAATTCATCCGTGATGTCTGATGTTGGAAAGCTAGGGAGAGAGAGAGGGATGGTAGGCCATAGGAACAATGTGATTTTTCCTAAAAGAAATTTGCCAAGGCAAAATAAAAGATGTGGCGACACTTTCCCTTCCCGGGTTTTCGAGGAAAACCCTAATGAGAAATAGTAACAACTATGAATGTGTTGCACGGAGGCGGAGGCAGGAGTTGCAGTGGCGAGCACAGAGCGAGCCTGACCAAGCGGCCTCCCGAGGTATCCGCAGAGGCAGAAGGAGGGTGATGGCGAGCAGGCGGGACCTGTGAGGCGAGAAAGCAGGCGGGAATCCACATGAGCAATACCAAGAAAAACTCCCAAAAGAACACGTGAAGTAGTCGAGAAAACAAAACTGACTAAGCGGCACCAAAAAGAAGGTCCAGAAATGAAACAATGGGAGGAAAAAAGAACATACCGTAGGTAAGATAGGGGCTGCCACCTATAGGGTGGAAAAGCATCACCCGCCAGTGGAGAACCATTATGTAAAACATGCATCACCCCCGAGGTGAAATAAACATAAAGCATCACCCAAATGTGGAGAACCACTATGTAGAAATAAATGGAACAGTAAAACATAAGAATAAAGTGTATGCATGGAACGGTAAACATAAGAATAGCAACACTACGTGGAGAACAACAAAGAGGCATGAACAACAAAATACAATGAAAAGACTCATGCGCCACCGTCAGCAGGGCGG
>JAJEKV010000070.1:6993888-7375954 GCA_021234155.1 Isoetes taiwanensis | reverse complement strand
TTCCATTTTTGGGTGCTTGAGTGTGTTTGAACTTCTGGGGTGTTGGAGGTTGTTTTCAAGACACGTAGGTCCTTATTCAGGGGTGCGACCATACCGGTCCTTTGATGATTACGCGTGTTTCAAAACTTCGATCACTGGCTCCACCCAATGCAGACGTTAGGTGCTGCCAGAACTTTTTCCAAGCTGCATTCACTCCCGCCAATAGGCGAGGCCATTCGATTCGGCAAGAAGATCCCGATCCGCGAAATAGCTCGATCCTCTGGGACAGATGCCACGCAGGATACCCTGAGAAATGTCTGAGCAAGAAAGCATTACATACACAAGAAGAAATCAGTGCATTTGGGGACCCAGTATTGAGAAAATCATTGGTGGTTTGCATTGGGTCGGGGATACCCATGATTCTCATTTGTTTTGAATCCTTGTTTTGTTTCAATAATAGGTTGAAGAATATGAGCAGGGAAGGCCTCATGCGATTTGCTTGTGCCTTTTCAAAATCTACCAGGCGGGGAAGTGTGCACAGGGGAGGCATCAGCCTCCCGCAGAACTAGGCATTGCGTATTACACAAAAGGAAAAAGAAATAAAGCCCGGTTGATTTACAGCCTTGATTCAAGAGAAAGAAGAATTAAAGCCTCTCCCGTCCCAGCGTAAGAGGAAGCATGCAGCATTTCAAATAGCATTTGAGGAAGCGAGCAACTTTGCCGGGCCGTGCTTTACTCTTGACTGACTATTCAAGCCTCCTAAAGTGAAAAGAATCTCGGGAAAATCAACTGAAAAAATAGGTACTTTTCAACCCTCTTCTTACGGAACCACCATATGATGCAATTTAATATTGGAGCTGTTATTTTCGCAAAGGTCTATAAGCTTGAACAATCAGTACACCACTTACTTCTTCATTTGGGTGTGTTGTAAGTTATGTGTAGGGAAATTTGTCTTTGCTAGTTTCGAGTTGTGGTGGATAATTTCGGAGTTGTGGTGGATAATTCGCATATGTAGTGTCACATATAGTACCAAACGTAATTTACCTTTTAGAATAATTAATTGGCTTCCATATGTTTCTATACTTAGTGTCATACATATGTGATGTTAGATATGGTGATACTTGTGAATGGTGGATTATGCGCCATATGTGGTGCCAAGCTAACTGCGCTAAATATTGCACCACGCTATCCGCCACATATGGGGTGGTGGATGCTGCTTGGGATGTGGTGCCTTCATTGCATTGTGGTGCCACATGTGGTGTCTAATGTGGCACCACTATGGATCCACATTTTGCACCACATGTGGGGTCTTTGGCGCCATTTGTGGTCTGAAGTAATGGATTGCCATATGTGGTGCCTTGGGTGCATTGTGGTGCCATATGTGGTGTGGCATGTGGACTCGTTTGGTGCCACATGCCACACCACATGGTGAATATGGCCGCCATTTGTGGTGCAAAGTTTGTCATGATGGAATTTGTGGTGTGTAAAGTGGTGCCTGTTATGTCATGTGGGTACTAACCTTGGATTACTTTCTAAGATGAATTCAGCGGGACAACTTTGGGAGAATGGATCAACTCTACAAGATCGAAGTGATTCGATGTAAAGGCAAGGTTACAAACTTGTGATCAAAACTGCCCTGGGTGCTACAAATGAAGGTTCGACAACTTGAGTTCCCGGCCCGAAGATGAATAAAGATTTAAAAATGGGAAGGAATGATTAAGGATAAACCAAATTCGTGCGGGGCGGTATTAGGGCTATATGCCAAGATCTGAGGCTGAGTGAAGGAACTATTACGAGGAACGAGGCGGACAAAAATCGGGGAGCTTAATCTGGCTGTCGACCCGGGGAAGCTGAACATGGCCGACATTGAAAGTCTTTGGAACCAAGGTTAGAGAGGTTTTACGTCTTTGCAGGACCGTCTTCCTTTTATTTTGTCTTGGATCCACTACTTCCTGGACCTTGATAAAAATGAAGATTATGGTAGTGGCTGTCCATTCTGGGCAAGATCCTCCGGTGGATGGGGAAACCACTACCAACTTTGATTCTTGAATCTGATCCTGCAATACCATCTTCCATGTCCGCTTTCGGCCTCTTGAGGTACTTCATAACAAAATTCACGAAGTGCTTAGTATAATTGTATTCTCATTGACAAATTTATGTTCACTTTGCGGGATTTGTAATCAACATTGCATTGAGAATTCTTTGTCATGAATTTTCTACAAACATGGGTACAAGCCTTAGGTGTGAGTAGGGAGGATCAAAAAGCAACTTCAAGCCTTTTGAGGCACTTACGGTGAGCACTTATAGTGAGCACCGAGATCGCTTCGCTCATTTTAGGGGACACTTTAGATATATAAAAACAGAACATCGTAAAGAGAGTAAAAAGTGGAGGGCTTAGTTAAACAAACCAAAGCATAGTTACAATCAATTGTGATTCAATTCGGTGTTTGCGGAGCATGGTGCCGCTTTACTAATTCAGTCCTAATCGCTCATCTTGGTGGCAATGACTATGTGAGTCCATCTAGCACACCAAAAGGGAATTATTTTCTACCCTCAAAGGTAACCAAGTCTTGTTTGATGCAATTGGGATATGTAGCTTACTTCTTCATCCCTACTTTGTAGATATAGATGTACAATGTGGTCGAGTTAGGGGACAAGACACTCACACCCCCTTCAAAAGCATTAGACACGGATAGAAACTTCGGGCAAATCAGAAGATGCATCGTTACGGGAAGTCGGACAAATCGGTAGATGTCAACAAATCGGTGGGGGTGCATCAAGTCAAGCTCCAATAGGTGCTCCAAGCGGACAAGAATCCGCCCGGATCAACAGATGCATTAAGTCATGCTCCACACACCAATCTGCCAAATCCGGATGCATCGGGTTATGATCCAAACAAATCGTTTCGTGAATGTAAGTCACAAGGTAACTTCCAACCTTTTGTGCACATCTTCTTTTAATTTGACCCATATAGTTACCGACCGTTAAATTTTTGCAGTTGGAAGTGTCTCAGGAAAAAAAGCAAGAGCGAGAATTCCAAGCAAAAGACACCTCCAAGACATTCTCAAGCGTAAGTTTCCATCCCTCGCACGAATAGATGCTGAAGCGTAAGGGTTTCCAAATGCACCAAGAAATCTTTGGGCGAAGTTTCCAGCCAAGACAAGAAATGCTTTGGCCCGAAGTTTCCAGCCCCGCACCAACTCTGTCCATCATGCAGACTACAAGGTTAAGCCCAATCCTCGCTTGTTTTTACTACAATGGAGTTCTCGTAGAAGCTATGACAAGAGTGAGTTACTACCCAATCGCCAAAGAAGATGATGTGCTTGATCACACTTAACGTAACCAAGTTAAGTAGTAACTAGACCAGGTGGCCGAGTTCATAGATTGGTGCAAAATCGAATTTTCATATAGCACTTTGGTCCAGCCTGCGGCTCAAAACTTGAGAGTCATAGTTAAGGGAGCATTGATGAAACACAAGGACAAATTCAAGTTCATATGGAGTCGGGATCAACGTACCAACACAAATTTATTTAACAATAAAAGCCAATTTTTTGAAGCACACAAAAAGGTCTACTTAATTTAATTTCGTGTTTCACAAAGAGAACGTGCTTCTCATTGATGACAAAGAGATACAAAGGGTACCTCAATCGCCAAACACCATGATCCGTCCAAAACAATTTGGAGCCCCGACAGAGTAGATGGCAATTTCCTCATGAATGATCTAAAGGTTTGGCTTCGGGGGTTCTTTGAAGGCGGGGAATGTGCAAAGTTATGTCGAAAAGCAACGAAATCTTTGAATATGTTTGACCTTTGAGAGTCAAATTTGTATTAATATGATGAAAAACATAGAACTAAAGCCTAGAAATAGTATTATTGTGTATATGATGTAACCTCTCTTGACTTTTTAATATAAACAAAGTTTTTACTTCAATTGTTCATTTCTTGGCTATTTCAATGTTCCTCAAGGTTTTCAATGATCTTCCATTTGCTGAATGTAAACTTACACCACCAAAGACGAGGACTAGCGGTGTTAAGAGCGCACATCCCACCATAACACTTGCCACTTGAAGTGTTTAAAGGACGGCAGGAGCCTCTTGTGCTTGATCAAGAGGCAATCGTAATATTGGAGAAAAGTAGGGATTGGTTCAAAGTGACGATAGTCCATTTCTTCATGTGGTTAGTAATTTAATATAAACAACTCAGATTTGAAGTCTTACGTTTGTTTCTTAAATCATCTTGTTTTACCGGACCTTGGACTTTGGCGGTGTATGCACCAATTTCTGATCAAGCATGACATGGAACAGAGGTTCCATTTCATGGATCCGCTCATTTACACATTCTTGTCGAGCGAGCTTGCTTCAAAGGACAAACTGTTGCACCCTCAACTTGCAATTTGAATGTACCATTACCCGAGATATTATCGGCTTTGGGGGCGGTGTATGTCATTGTAGGTCTTGGAGGTCACCCGGTTAAATGTCGGCCAGTGTGTACCATTTTGACACCTAGAAATGTACAAGGGCTCAGGGCACTGTCATGAGTTTTGTTGAGGATGCAAACACAAAATTCCCAAGCACCATAAAGTCTGCGCCACAAGAAAATTACAAGTTCCCCACTCGGTCGATTCTTGGTCGTGTGGTCCCCGCTATATGTGTCTTTGTAAAGAAAGTTGTGGCTGCAATGTCGCGAGACTTGGACATACTATCCCAATGCAAGGTGAGTTCAGTAAATTTGAAGGTATTACTCATCCAATGTGAGGCCTGATATGTTTGTTGCAGGGTGTACCAATTTCTAGTTGCGAAATCATTGGACATCGCATGAGAATGATGATTGATGTTGTGAAACCTGATTCTTTGTAGTAATGAAGTCGAGGTTGACAGATCAATAGATCTTTACTTGTAATCACATGTTTGTATTATTGTAACCAAAGAGGTTATTCTTGTAACCTATTCTTTCATTGACACTCTAATGTACATTGTTGTATACTATTGTATACAATAGACTTTTTTCTTGTGACCGAGCAACACTCTGGAGTTCAAATCTCCGGAAAGAAATTGATGTATTCAAAGATTCATGACAATGTAGTGTTACATGTCGTGATAGATGTGGTGATGCAAATGGTGCATGTGGTGAATCATGTGGTGCATTTGGTGAACCATGTGGTGAATCATGTGGTGAATCGTAGGTGGCATGTTGGAGCTTACGTGGCATGTTTGACTTTCATTGACCAACATGTTTGGTGATGCAAATGGTGCATGTGGTGAATCATGAGGTGCATTTGATGAATCATGTGGTGAATCATGTGGTGCATCGTTGGTGGCATGTTGGAGCTTACGTGGCATGTTTGACTTTCATTGACCAACATGTTTGGTGATGCAAATGGTGCATGTGGTGAATCATGAGGTGCATTTGGTGAATCATGTGGTGAATCATGTGGTGCATCGTAGGTGGCATGTTGGAGCTTCGTTGCATGTTTGAGCCACCTTGGCATGCTTGAGCCTTTACATGACCTTTGTTACATGTTTGACAACCATTGACCAACATGTTTGGTGATGCAAATGGTGCATGTGGTGAATCATGTGGTGCATTTGGTGAATCATGTGGTGAATCATGTGGTGCATCGTAGGTGGCATGTTGGAGCTATTCATGAAAATAAAATAAAATAATGGTCCTTTCGAGGTTATTATTAGTTGCCTACTAAATCTTTAGGAATAAACCTTCAATCAAAAAAAAAAAAAAAATCTTTAGGAATAAAGATGCTAATGGTACGAAATCCTAAAATCAGTAGCCTCTTAAATTAATTTCACGCCAAACCTTTATAGGCTATGGTCGTGGAAGGAGAAGCATCGTCAATTCCTTCCAATGAATGTCGGCGGCCGCCGCTGCCTCTCCCTCGACTCTCCCTCTCCCTCTCCCTCTCGCTCTGCGCTCTCCCCTCCCCTAAGCCTGAAAGCGCTTTCAATTCCTTTGGCAATGGGTGATGGCCAGTTATGAAATAGGATCTTGGCCAAATTACCATTTCTTTGGAGCCCGAACCCGAGAGCCCGGTGCCGAGAGCCGAAGCCTGATTCCACCTCTTCCGAAAGCTCAAGAAGATCTTTGAGACTTTAAGAGGTGGAATCCTCCTCTAATTTCGATTCCTCCGATGAAGCTTCTTCCGATGATCAATTTGATTCCCAAGATTACGATAAACGAATCGAGCTAAGACCGGACCAAGAAGAAGAAGAAGAAGAAGAGGTAGAAGACTTAAGAAGAACATGAAGTTTTTGGGAACTCCAAAATTTTCTCACAGTAAGTAGCATGCATGCATTAAATTTTTGCTTTCTTTTATGTATTCTAAACTAATTTTCTTCACTTTTTCTTCTGGAAGCTTGAAGTCCCATTTGTACCACCTTTTTTTTTTTTTTTTGATCAAATTAGTCTACGTGGCCTTTTGTGCCTTTGTATTTTTTTTGAAAAACGGATGGTATATAGGCCTTAGTGCCTTCATTTGATCTCACCCCTTAATGAACTCACCCTTGTGATACGTGCCTTAGTGCCTCTTTGTAATATATGATGGCCTTAGTGCCTTTTTGAATATATGATGGCCTTGTGCCTTTTTGAACCTTGTGTAAATTTCTAATTCTGAAGTATCTATACGGTGACCCACCACAATGAAGTGGATTTTCCTAATACTTTCATATCAATTCGGGGACCTAATTTGGGATCCATATATTGTTGTCACCAAAATCGGTCAAGATACTATCGAGGAATCGAGAGCCATTCCATTTTAAATGAATCGGGTCAAAAATGGTCAATGCCCCGGCCGATTATGGTGAAATCATGTGGTGAAAGCCGTGGTGAAAACCTGGGTGAAGTCGTGGTGATGCAAACGTTGTTTTATATTTCAAAGGGAGAAAAATACATATGGAAATCTACCATACCGGTAGAATAGTTCATACTTCTTATGAAATGAAGTATGCGAAAAATCGAGGGAAAACTATAACCCCGAGCTTCTAGTATTATCAAAATGCATTAGAGATGACATACGATTCTATGGGCCTCAATCGAGATCCCGCATTGTGAGATCGTAACTCTTCTTCTTCCAAGTAATGTTCAAGACTTCATCAAGTGTTTTCGCTGAATAGTTGGTGTAATCCAAACACTAAAACATGAGCTTCTCGTTTCGCTCCCACTTATGATCTGATTCATAAAGTATTGTCTCGTTGTTGTGTCTCCATGCATCCGGCCTGGCGAAAGCACTTTTTAATGGCTGAAGCATGGATCATTTCACCGCTTTAGTTGGATGAACATATCCCCTTCCTCAAGCTGGGAGAGCCGAGAACTCATCCTCGAATCATACACCACCCCTGAACCACCCGCCGCACCGGCTCATTAAGTCTCCCCGATCAGATGTAAACAACATCATCCGTAAAAACAACATCTACTACAAAGAAAGGCAACCGCCTATCAACGCCTTGGCTTCTAATTCTTTAAGCCCATCGAGGAATTAACCTATGTTTTAAGCCTAGAATACCTCGAATTCATGGGTCCTCCGCTCCTCTAATATCCGCCTCACGTTCTGGTTTTATTTGCTCCGATTATAGGTCCTACCGAGATCTTGAACGCATTTGAACCGGGTGAAATTGTTTGTGCTCGTGTCCTCCTTCTCGTTTTCTTCCGCCATAGCGGATTGTGATAAGCCAATGTCCGCATGCAAAACTAGATTTATGGTTTTCCCCAATGCTTCCTCGCATGCCCGACTTTTGAATAATTGACCTTGCATTTGATGTGACAGATTTCCAATGATTCTGTCCCCATTCTCATCCATCCTTAATGTAATTTTTCTCAGTGTCACTTTCACCCTCACAATTAAACAAAGGAGATTTCTATTAAACATAGCATATATTACGTACATTCATCGACACCTCGTTATTCACCACACTAGGCACCACATAGAATATATTACAAAGATTTATTTTACACCATATTTTTAACCACACTAGGCACCACACTAGGCACCACACTAGACACCACACCATGTTATTCACCACACTAGGGACCACATAGCATATATTACAAAGATTTATTTTACACCATGTTATTCACCACACTAGGCACCACAAAGCGTATATTTAGAGCATTTATTTTACACCATATTTTTCACCACACAAGGCACCACATAGCATATATTACAAAGATGTATTTTACACCATGTTATTCACCACACTAGGCACCACAAAGCATATATTGACACCATTTATTTCACACCACGTGCCTCACCACACTAGGCAAAGACATATCATATATCACAAAGATTAATAGGCACCACACACCACAAGCAATCACTAACCACAGCAACCACATATCACAAGCAATCACTAACCACATACCACATTAACAATAAAAAATGTGGTGAAGATGAAGAAATGAAATAACCTGTGATTCTTCCAGATAGTGAGTGGCATGATCCTCTCTTACATTTCGCTCCAATCTTGAACTTAACATCCTTTGCATTTGGAGAGACCCTCATGTTTTAGGTCCAAAATTGTTGCACAAGTTCTATGACCGAGAATTGGGAATTGCATCCGCTCTTCTAACTCTTTTGTACAAAACCCATTTCCCCCTTTGCAATCTATCTCTTCCCTCTTCAATTTGCTTTGGTAAGATTCCTAGGATGAACACCCGGAAGTTTTACCAAAACCCCGAAACCGGCGGGATTAGCACTTTCGGTATTAATGCTTCCTCTTACGGCCATAGCAAGGCAACTACTCTTGGCTGCTAAACTGTCATTGCTGTTAGACTTCTTCACAAGTTGAATGGAAGCCCTGAGGTTGCTGACCACAATGCTCTTGGCTTGCAAATCTTTTCGCTCTTTCGCCAAGTCAATCCATCCATTGTGTCATCCTGGAGATAATCTAGTAAAACCTCTTTCTTATCATTTGTTAGACAAGCCTTTAGTGGTGCTATGAAATGAAGATAACAATTTTAATACCATCCGGCCTTTGGTAGAGGCCGCTCGTGGATCCTCCCTCTTTGTTGCAATTTTTGCTAATTCTTCTTTAGCTTCCCTTTGTCTTTTCCTTTACGCCTTTTATGATCCCGTTCTTGTTCGAGGTTCTCTTTCTCTTACCCGTGGCGATTTGCTTCCAAATTAAATGATTGAAGATATGAACCGGATTGATCCACAACCGATTAAAGCGCCATAGCCGGTAAGCTTCGGAAAGGCGGGTGGGTCGTGGGTTTAGAAATCGGTTCGGTGGAGATTGGAATGGGATGGAATGGGGCGGGGTGGCGTAGGAATCGGGTTGTTGCAGTTCAGGAAATGATTGAATCCGGGCAGTACATGCACTAGGCGCCAAATAAACATTTAAAATCGCACCACAAATTTGATATCTCCCACCACATTTTTAGGAGGACAGGGGGGACACCCAGGGTGTTCCACTACAACATGCTTTCACCCAGAGGCAAAGGCACTCAGCCTAGAAGAAGACACCTCGAAGTACCAACCGTCACGACCCTCTTCGTTCACGCAGAACAAGGGGTACACACCTTACAGAGGGCGCTCACCCAGCCCAGGGCCTCCTGCCTCTATGGGGTATCAGAAGACAGATAAGAAGGTCTCCTTCAACATGCCGGAGAAAGCCACTGGTACTGCAAGAGCTTTCAGGGATATTCTTCAAACTATTCCCCGAGAGCAGCGTGAACAGTTACGTAAGGAGAGGGCCTGTTATCGGTGTTTCCGCCCGGGGCACCACATGCAGGAATGCTCTTACATTATCCAGACAGTGCAGGCTGCTCTAGCAGATATGGATTGGGAAGACCCAGAGAATGCAGTGGAGGATGATGCGCCTGACTATATAACAGGTGAGTCTCATATATTTGCTGCCATTGAAACAGGCCAAGCCAACCACCAGCCCTCTGTTATTTCTACGGTTGGTCAAGTAGATTGTAAACCTTGTCATTCTTATGGATACGGGTAGTACACATAACTTTGCATCTCCTAGAATAGCAGAAGCCTTACATATTATCCTTTTGAAGTCTAAGCCACGTCCAGTTACGTTGGCAAGTGGTGCCATACGCCACACCCGTGGTCGTCGGATCAATTTGGATATTCAGCTGCCAGGGATACCTATTGCTCTAGGGGCCGAGATAATGGATATTGGCCGATATGATCTCATAGTGGGCATGGAATTTTTGGCTGCTGCCAAGGCCAACATTGACTGTGAGAAACGGGAAGTCACCTTCACTGCGGCCAATGGAGCCAGAGTTACTATAGCAGGTAAGCCGGTTAACCCTATCATGCAATATAATTCCTTATGCCAATTGCATAGGGCTCTCAGAAGTCACAGATCACGGGCATGATCCAACCCGTGGAAGCTAAGTCCAAACAGGATGAAGTCCTTGATGCCTTGCCTCCAGCAATAGCCATGATTCTTCGGGAGTACCATGATCTTTTTCCTGATGAAATCCATCGGCTACCACCTTTCAGAGGGGTAGAGTGTGAAATTACTTTGGAACCAGGCACCAAGCCTACCAGTAAGGCCCCATATAGGATGAGTCTTCCTGAATTAACCGAGCTTAAGAAGCAGTTACAGGAACTCCTCAAGTTAGGCTTCATCAGGCCTAGTGTTTCACCCTTTGGATCCCCAATACTCTTTGTTAAGAAGAAAGATGGCACCACGAGGATGTGCATTGATTACCGGCAACTAAATAAGCATACTATTAAGAATCGGTATGCCTTACCGCAGGCCGATGATCTTATGGATCAGTTGCAAGGGGCTAGGTATTTCACAAAGATTGATCTTCGATCCGGATATCACCAGATAAGAATCAAAGAGGATGACATCCATAAGTCCCTTTCGGACTCGCTATGGCCATTACGAATTTACAGTCATGCCATTTGGCCTCACTAATGCTCCAGCTACTTTCATGCGGCTTATGAATGATGTCTTCCGTGAATACCTTGACGATTTTGTCATAATATTCTTTGATGATATCCTCATATACCGTAGGACTTTGGAGGATCATGAAAAGCATCTTCGCTTGGCATTGCAGAAATTGCGGCGACACCAATTGTATGCCAAGTTCTCTAAGTGTCGCTTTGCCACCACCAAGGTGGATTATCTGGGTCATATTGTATCTGCAGAAGGAATAGCCACCGACCCAGCTAAAATAGAGGCAGTTAAAGAATGGCCCATTCCAACCAATGTGTCTGAGGTTCGCAGTTTTTTAGGCTTGGCCAGATATTACCGTAAGTTTGTCAAGGACTTTGCCAAGCTCGTTGCACCTCTAACTGATCTGACCAAACATGATAAGGTTAAAGATTGGATGGCCCATTGGAAAGACAAGGTACAGACCGGCTTTCAAGCCCTAAAGGATGCGTTGACAACAGCTCCTGTGCTTACAATGCCAGATCCTCAGAAGGATAAGTGGGTTGCCACAGATGCTAGTAAAATAGCTACATGCAGTGTTTTAATGCAAGAGGGTCGGGTAATTGCTTATGACTCCCGAAAGATGAATGATGCCGAGCAGCGATATCCCACGCTCGACCAGGAATTACTAGCCATTGTGCGTGCCTTGCGTATTTGGCGACATTATCTGCTTGGATGGCGATTCCAGTTGGATACTGATCATCAAAGCCTCTAATACATCTTTACGCAACCCCATCTCAATTTGAGACAAAGACAGTGGATGGAATTCCTGGAGGAATATGACTTTGAGGTCATTTATAAACCAGGCAAGCATAATGTGGTTGCTGATGCCCTTTCCAGGCATCCATTCGTCACTCACACGCATTGTAATGCTATTTCCATACTCTCCAATGAGTTTGAGAAACAGATCCAGCAGACCCTTCCTACATATCCAGAATTCCAAGAGATATGGCAAAGTACCATAACCGATAAGGAGAGGGAGACCTTCCGCCATTATAAAAATGAAGCTCAACTCCTTTATTACAAGGACAAATTATGTGTTCCCGAGACATCTGGAGTTCGTAAGCTTATCCTCCATGATACACATAACAGTCCCATAGCGGGGCATGCGGGGTTTATGAAGACATATTTCAAAATCCAATCCAGCTACTTCTGGCCAGGCATGAAAAAGCATATTGCTAGGTACATTAAGCAGTGCCAGACTTGTCAGCAAACAAAGGCAGAGTATTTGCGTATTCCACCCTAAACCCAATGCTAAGTGGGAGGTTATTACCATGGATTTTATCCTGGGGCTTTCACGTACCTTAAGGGGGTTTGATGTCTTAATGGTAGTGGTCGACAAACTCTCTAAAATGGCACATTTCTTGCCATGTCGTACCACCGATACTGCATTGGATACTGCTTTGCTTTTCACCAAGGAAGTCTTTCGTCTGCATGGGATGCCCCGTACCATTATATCAGATCGGGATCCTAAGTTTGTTAGTGCGTTCTGGAAGGATTTCTTCAGCACTATTCAGACTAAGTTGGCCATGAGCACAGCTTATCACCCGCAGACGGATGGTCAAACAGAGCGTACCAATCGCATCATTGACGATATGCTGCGTAATTATGTCTGAAATAAACAATCTCAATGGGCAAACTACATTTATTTGGTAGAGTTTGCCTACAACAGCACTAAACAGGAGTTTTCCAGGATGTCTCCTTTCATGATTAATTATGGCTATCAATGCATTACCCCAGACACGTGGCATAATCCAGTCTCCAAGGTGGAAGTTTCCCAGCAATTGCTTGTCGATATGCAAGGCCTAGTTGAAGAGGTTCGGGCATATTTGTTAGCTGCAAGAGCTCGACAGAAGAGTCTAGCAGACCGCCACCGTACGCCTCGAGAGTTCCAGGTTGGTGAGTCGGTTTGGCTCAAGATCAAGGTGAAGCAAGCCAAGCTTAAAATTGGCAACTGTAAGAAGCTTGCACCTAGATGGGCGGGACTATTTCGGATACCGCAGGCCTACCGTTTGGATCTCCCCGCACATTTAAAGGTTCATAAAGTCTTCTACGTAAGTCTTCTCAAGAAGCATCATCCGGATCCAGAAGAGATACTAGACACACCAACACTTCTGGAGATGACTGAGGAGCAATTGGAGATTGTGCTAGAAGCTCTACTGGATCGTGCCTATAAACAAACCCGTCGAACTCAAATTTTGCAATACTTGGTCAAGTGGAAACACTTACCCACAGAGGACGCAACATGGGTTCTTAAGGCAGATTTGGATAAGACTTACCCGGACTTTATGAAGGAGTGCCAGGGCCGAACCATCCAAGACGCCATCATCTCCAACCCATATGGTAAGCAGCCTGGTCTGTTAGTGCGACAGGGGTCATATGAGTGCAATCCGGCAAGGATTCTTCTAGGGGTTGGGTTACATGCATCCTAGATGGGGAAGTGGGTATATAGGCATTCATGATAGGACGCGTTCGTCTACGGCCATTATGGGAATATTGCCATTCCTTACGCCGAGACGACATGCAAGCCCGAGACATGATAGGACCCTTGCATTCATATTTTTCTTCTTTAAGGGGGTAGTCCCTTCAACCACACTATTTCACTTATTCTTAAACACTAATGCATGCACTTCTGCAGGCCAGTAGAGCGTACTGATCAGCTGCAGAGGGATGAAGAACTTGTATTTTTGAATTTGAATTGTCGTGAGATGTGTTTTCAGAATAAACTCCTACTCTTTTTGTTGAGACGGGACTCCTTGTCCTACTGTTTTCGTATGTAAACCTTTCTTATTTCAATAAATTAGAGTTATTTCTGCTATAATTTACTCTCCACTAACTCTAATGCTGAGGACAGCATTAATCCAAGGGGAGGAGAATGTGACGTTCCAGGTATCTATACGGTATACGTATGCGTATCATGACACGTCACCAGGACAAGATAGGCTTAATGGTCCCAGTGAGGGGTAACCACAATGGGTTTTATTAGCTATGTTAATAAAGCCGAAAGGGATAATTATGGATTATAATGGCCTAATTAACCTAATTAAGTCATTATGGTCTAATTAGCTAATTATCCTATATTATAATGTTATGCCGTAATTCCTGGATTTGGATCCAGCCCTAGATTGGACCGCCACAAATGGCCTAACCAGATCGAAGGGTCCAAACAAAGTCAGCGAAAGGTATATATTTCATGTTCCACTCTCTGTTCTGATGCCTAGGCTCTGCCATTGCCACACCTTTCAAGTCCACTGAGATCCATCACAGCTATCTGGGTCCTGGGTCCTAGATCCCTGTTATCGCCCATAGCCAGGCATCGAGTTCTGTGAGGAGAAAATAAAAACGTGGCAAGTAAATAAGCAATTAGATTGCGGCGCAGAATTGGAAAGGGACAAAGATAAAACTGCATTATATATGTGTACTGATAGTGATTAATTTACGGTGACGTGGCAGCAAGAGAGAAAAGAAGAAATTGTTGTCAGAAATTCATGTCATGATATGGTGCCATCGAGTATACCTGGAACTTACAGAAGACTGGCATAAGGTTGGGACAAAGAATAAGTTCAATGGTTGAAATGTTTTCAATGGTTGAAGGGCATTTAATCTTAATGGTTTAAAAGCCCTTTATTCTTAACGGGATTTAACCTGCATGATAGAGAAACATTTGACCAGTCTATTTTAAGCTGGTCTCGATTATTCGAGCCAGCACAGTTAGGATCCGATCGGTACTGCTACACCGACTTTGCTAAGCTTTTAATCAGACTGCAGATTGGTCCCAAGCACTCTCTTGTGCCGGATCCGACCTAATACAAACAAGAAGGTTTGCTCAATAATATGTCTTAGAACAATGTGAATAGTCGAATGGAGAAAAGCCATTGCTACAGTAAATTACTATGATTGTTCTAATGGTTATGTGATTATTTGTTCAATGAATAGCAATGAGAACAAGTGCTAAATATAAAGCTTTGATAATATGTATTGACATTGGAAATGCAATGATGGACTAATATTGATTGTTTCTAACTTCATTTGGTATCAGAGCTAAATTCATCATGGCTAGCAGATTGGGAGCAACACTTCTAAGTGGTATTGATGTATACAAAGGAGGTTCTGGATTCCAAGTCTGGAAGGAGAAGATTGAAGAGGTATTGAGAGTAGAAGGCTTATGGGAAATTATAGAAGATGAAGAGCAAGGTGCTGTGATCAGTCCAATTAACAGTAAAGGAAAAACTTATGCTAGTGCAGCAGCTTCAGGCACTGGTGGAAGCCCAGTCAAGGCTGTAGGTGGAGAATCTAGCTCCACAGAGGTGACAAGTGATTCACCAGATGCCTCTAAAAGGGCAAAGGTTTTGGAAGCAAAGGCAGTTATCAAGAGTAAACTGAGTTCCAGTATTCTCTTGAGAATGAGGGGATTATCCCCAAAGGAAATGTGGTCTTATTTGTTGAAGACCTACCAGGTTAAAAGCTCCTCTCAATTGGATGTTTTAGACAAGGAATTGAGAGAGCTGAGGTACAAAGATGGTGAAGATATCAAAGACTTCTTTGAGAAGTTTGATAATGTCATTGCTGACCTTACTGCTGCAGGAGTTCCCATAACAAATGAATATCAAGTTTTATCATTGGCAAGAGCATTCTCCAAGTATAAAAATCTGTCTACCTTGGTTAGGAATGTAGCTAAGAGCAGGGAGGATGCTGAAAGTATGATAAAAACAGAATTGGAGCAACACAACTTGACTGCAGAAAATGAAGAGGAGCCAAGTGAGATTTTGTATGCTTCTGGAGGAAAGACACGAGGAGGACAAGGTAAGCTGGGTCCTTATTTTATTTGTAATGCTTATGGTCATCTCAAAGCAAACTGTCCTAAAGGAAATAAAGGAAACAAATGCTACAATTGTGAAGGATTTGGTCATGTTGCTTCTAACTGCTCAAGTCCAAGAGATTTTTCAAAAAGACAAGAAGGAAATGTGGCTAAAGCTGGCAGGGGCAGAGGTTACAATGCTAGAGGGAGAGCAACTCGAGGTAGAGGAAGGGGCAGATCCACTGAACTAAATGTTGCCACTGAAAAGAACATTGAACCAGAAGAGGAACTTGATGAAAATGCTGAGGTAAGGCATCCTAGATTATTAGCAGTTGTTTCAGATTGTAAACTAAAAGATGTTGAAAATTTGTATGTCCTAGATAGTGGAGCTGAGAGAAGCGTGATCAAATCACCTTCTATGCTCAAGGAAAAGATCCACAAAAGTTCAAGCTATGTGCAGATGGGTGATGGCAATCTGCAGAAGGTGGATCAAGCAGGATTGTTAGAAATTTTTGATCTTAAAGGAAATCCAGTCATTCTAGAGAATGTACTGTGTGTGCCTAATTTAGTTAGAAACTTAATTTATGTAACACAGTTGGTGGATTTGGGATATCATGTACATTTTGAAACTCATCAATGCAAAGTGCTTTTGAATGATGAAGTTAAATTTTTGGCAAAAAGAGTTGGCAGACTTTTTGCATTTCACAATAATGTTCATGACACAATAAATGCTGTTATGACTCCAACAATAAAATTGTGGCATGAAAGGTTAGGGCATACACATCTAAATAATTTAAATTTCATGATCAAACAAGGGCAGATTATAGCAGAAATTAAGGGAGAAGAAAAACTAAATTGTGCTGGCTGTTTTAAAGGGAAATCCAGCAGACTTCCATTTCCCAAGAAGGCTAAAAGGGCCAAAGAATTACTTGAACTTGTGCATAGTGATCTTTGTGGCCCTCTAAATGTGAGAAGTATACATGGCAAAAGGTATTTCATCACATTCACGGATGATTTTTCCAGAAAGACCAAATGCTATACATTGAGAACCAAAGATCAAGCTTTTGAAGCTTTCAAATTGTATCAAGCTGAAGTTGAAAGACAACAGAAATAAGGTCGGTGGATATCCAAAATAAATATGCAGTAGAGCTACAAAGACGGCATCCCGAAAAAAGGAGATACAGATGGATTTTGACTGGGTTTTGTACAGAAGTTGGATCTTCGAATTGGTCGGTCATGACACAAAAGGCAAAGATAAACTGTTCGAAGATCATTGCACCATACAGATCGACTCAGTAGAAGGCATGTAGAATGCGCGAATCTGCTGTGCTTGGATAAGCCTGCTCTTGAAAAAGCTGCCTATGCACTGAGAGATGTGATTAGGAGAACTGTTATTGGAGTTTTTACATGAAGAAGACAATCTCTGCTGCAGACGTTTGTTCCTGGAGATTCTAGTACAGCCAATTTGGAGCTCGATTGGCAGAAGTGATTGCCAGATGCGGTTTTGGTTGACAAAGGCAGAGATGGTTTTTGCTGGGTTACCGAAATTAATTGCTTTAGGAGCCGATATTGTTCAGTCGACCTTGCTGAACTGGTTTAGAGGGAGCCGAAAAGAATTTGCAGAGGGTGCCTTTTAGAGAAACCGTGTGACAGAATTTGATATTCTGCGTAGAGATCTGGGGCATTTTTTTCCTTTTATATCGGTAGGAACTTGAGATCTGGCATGTACTCGGTTCAATTCCCGGCTCACAAGCTCTTTTATTTTTTATTTTAACATTGCGACCTTAGCTGACGGAAAAGATTGTCGGGACTCAAATGCAGAGCTTGAAGTATGAAAAACATTTCTCTGATAGGAACAGTGTGGCAATTAGCCACTTATTCGTCCAGCTTCCATCGCTTTAGTATGCCAGATAAGAACAGTTGTTGAGCAGGAGGCAAGGAGTGGAAGAGATATAAAGAGCAAAATGTTAGAATCTGAAGGTATCGAGCCTGGGATTTGAACCCAAGATTAATTCCACTACTCAGGCTCCAACACACTTCTCCCTCCAGTATCTTCTCTTCTATAAGCGATTTGCTGCAGCCTTCAATAATCCGGCTAGAAAAGCCAGAGCAGTCAATTAGCAAGTGATCAATCTCCACAACACCAAGCAGTTTGTTGTACAGTTCCCATTCAGAGTTTGCCTTTCCTGTATAACTTTTGCAGCTCCCCCTTTCCCTTCAGTTACTTAGCAGAAAACACGGCCTGCAAAGCTCTGCCAATTCCTACCACAGTCCGAGCTTTCCTTCTGCTTCCAATTCGATCACAGCTTCATCAGAAAAACCTTCATGTCGATCTGTCTCTGCGCTCTATCTCTTTTCCACCCGTCTGCTTTTTCTAGACCTAATATCATTTTCCTTCACCGACCTTATTTGCCAGGTCACCCGCTGAGCTTATTAATTAATATAACATACTATCCCATTATTTCCATGTATTGGATGACCATAATTTCAACACAAAATCCACCCACAAATGAAGGTCCAGGGAAGACTGGAATAGATGTGCATGCTCCAAATTAGAAGAGGGCTTATCCATGCATCATATTCGATGCAAAGAAAGTTGATTCAGATGAGCGGCGACCCTAGCTCGCGTAGCAGATCCAATAAAGGGATAGCCTCTCTGCAAGGCCATCTCTGGCAGCGCAGAAATAGGCTGGACATGCCAAAAAAACGAGGCATCAGAGATGGTAATGGGATGGAAATCTACCCTGATAGAGGGGCTGAAGAATCAGACTTTAAGTCGGATCTATCTGCGAGCAGAGGATATCTGCAAACGGGGCAAGAAGCATGGCTATGGAGCCACAGATCAATGCAGCAAGCATGGAAGCAATGCCCACAAGCGAGAAGCAGACGAATGGTGCGCTCTTCACCAGAATCGAACCGCTCAAACAAACAGGGCAGCATTCAAGCCCATTCCTTGCCAGTTCTAAAATCTGGCAGGCCTTTCTTTTCTTCCTTCCCGCAGGCGAACGGAAGAAAAACTCGACCCAAAAGGGCCCCTGTTTGTATTTTCCTCTTCCAATCCCGAGTTTGGAGATGGGTCACTGCTGGAATAATTCCGCCATGCTCTGTCTCGAAGAAATTTGCAGCAGTGGTAGATTAACAGGCCCAACATAGATCTTCGAGCCAATTAAGTACGCAATTCACAAGGAGGCCGGACTCTTCCCCTATAATTTTGTTTGCACGTGTCAGCACCCGGAAGCTTCAAACAAATTAGCTTCAAATAAATAGCGTGCTGTGTTTATCCAATTCTGCTGCAAAATTGGAGCAGCCGACCGTGGGCGAGCAGGATCGTAGCAGAGCCAGGGCGGGGAACTTGATTTTAACTTTCCTACTGTCCTATTTGTCCTTTTAACTTTCCATGTTTTTTCCTACTGTCTTCCAAGCAGAGAATCTGTCCATACAGTTCCAATGATTTTTGGATCTAATTCTTTGGCTCCTTCTGCAAAATTCACACCTATGCTTTCAAATCCTCAACTTGATACATTTTATTATGTCAAGCTTACTGGTATCAGAGTTGGAGGTAACCTTGTAGCCATACCTAGTGATGCCCTTTTGCTTGATTCTTCTGGCAGTGGTGGTGTTATCCTTGATTCTGGCACTGCCATAACTAGACTTGTTACTTTTGTTTACAACCCTTTTAGAAATGCCTTTAAAAGTGGCATCAGAAACTCAATTAATTAGAGGTTATTCCCTGTTTGATACCTGGTATGATTTGTCTGGAAAAACCTCTGTTCTGCTTCCTGATGTGGTCTTGGTGTTCGAAGGCAGCGCTTCGATGGAGCTTCCTGCAGAGAACACCATGGTGGCTGTGGATAACTCTGGTACATATTGCTTCGCTTTTGCTCCAAACAGTGATGATTTTTCCATCATAGCAAATGTGCAGCAGCAATTCTTCAGGCTTTCATTTGACAGCCTCACTAACCCGGTTGGTATTCTGCAGATCAGTGCCAGTGAGGATTTTCTGAATGTAATGCAAAGTTGTATACCTCTGTCATGGCAAGAACCTGCAAGAAGATATAGGTTTAGAAGTTTGTTGAAGGTTCTAGCCATCTTCTTCCAGGTTCTAGTGTTCTCTTACTATTCAGAAAATGTCCAAAAAGTTATGCTTCCAGATCCTATTGGAAGCTATTTAGCAATAGCCAAATAATCCGCAAGTTGTAGAAAAGAGCATGAACCATTTTTATTGTTCCCATTTTAACATTGAACAAGATGGAGTAATTAGGGTAAAAATAAGGGATACATCAAAAAGTGATGCATGAATTACTATTTGGCAACAGCCAAAAGTTCTGCAAGTTTTGACTTTGTTACATTGCCAGAAACATCTTATGAGTTTGCTTGGGAGCTTCTTTGATGGTACTGGAGTTTTTAAATAGGAGTAGTTACAATGTTCTGAATTCAGGTGCTTTCTGAAGTCTACTTCTTGGGTAGTTTTGAGGCATTTGTGAAGATCCCAACTTTTCTGCGGCCACATACACAAATATATTGTACAAGGTAAAGTCTTTTGGTATTGGTATCTTTCTTCCTTCCCCTTGTTTGGTTATTTAGAATCCTGTGTTACAAATATATAATTGCTACTTAAAATAGCATTTAAAATGTTTCTGCTTTCTTTTTAGTTCAGCAACCTATCATAAAGGTACAATTTGCAGCAAGTAATGGCTGGCATTATGCAAACATGGGAAGTGTGTTAGATTCTTAAGTCATTTCTTATTGGCGGAAGTATGAGGAGATAAATTGCTTATGCAACACAAAACTGTTAGCCATGACATCATATTGGATGTGTGTCTGTGCCACCAAGACGTGGATTACTCGGGTCTGAGCTTCGACAGGAGAGGTTCACACTAGCATGAGCAGGCTCAAATTATATGACTGGATTACGTGGACTAAGACATTCCCTTAAAGAGTTGCTTGTAGAAAGGAACCTTATTAGAATGCCTTGTAGATTGCCAATAGTGTGTCAGATGTTCCTCGCAATCATGTATAGAGAAGCAACAATAGGGATGACAAAGCTTTTCAGGGATGATCTCATCATCAACAAAATGTAAAAAATAGGCAAAAGGAAAGCAACTCCAATGTATGGACTTCAATTGATTATGACCAACAGTGAAAGGTGATTATTCGATCAGAAAACAAATCATATGGATGGATAGCAAAGATGTGCTAGTTTTAGAATTAAAAGTAGTGATTCTTTTAAAGCATTAAGGACTTGGATGTACCTAACTTGACGTGCTGCCAATGTGGAAACATTTTAGAAATATTCCTATATTCCAAGGGAAGAATGTAGCCGGGAATTGCACTTACTTCTGGCTGACATAGGGAGGCTGGGATGAGGAGATATTTAGGTTCATGCAGATTTTATAATGCTGAGTCTGTACCTCGAGGCATGGTTGCCCTCTTGAAAAATAGAGAAGAGGATGGGCAAGATAACGTCCTCTGATGAGGCGTTATGGCCCAGGAAAAATGGCCAAAGTGGCCATGTGGCCAGAAAATGCCGTACGGTCTCGGCATTTCCTGGCCACATGGCCACCGAGGCCATTTTGGATGGGCCATAATGCCTCATCAGAGGATGTTATCAGCCTTAACGTCCCCTTAGTCAAGCTTAATAGCCTGCACTGCATTCCGGCACAACTCTGTATGCCAAATGTAAGGCTATGTTTTCAGAACAGAGCATCTGCTGCAGCAACACAGAGCAGAAAATAGATTCATAAACCGAAAACAAAAAAAGGAAACAGAAGAAGGATAGAAGGAAGGAACCCACTGATGGCTTCGCAGCCAGAAACTCCAGCAAAGACGAACATGAATGTTCCAACGAATTCAGCAAAGGCTGCTTTGAGAGCACTGACTTCGGTGACCTCATGGGCGTGACCAACTGCAAAGTTTTGGAAAGGCATGTTGAACCCAAAAGGATGAGATCGAACGCCGGAGTTGAAGAATAGGCCCCGTTTTATGCAGGTTGAATCTAGCTAGTCTACCATCGCCATCGGATTTGGAACTGGATTCGTGATAAGCCAGATTGAAAGCCGGATTGAAACCCTTAGAACTTACCTGGAGGCCTGGCTATGGCGACTATGGTGCAGGGATTCGACCACGGCTATTCGGCTATGGCGGAGGGGGGAAAAATAATTCACGTGGCAGCATATGAAATGTTATGGACATAACATCCCTGTTATGGACATAACAAATTGTTACTGGACATAACACTTAAAGATCGAAGGCCAAGATTGAAACCTACAGCTAAATGCTGAGGCCAAGGACGTTAAGGAGCATAAGCCTTCAAGCCAAATCCTGGGGAAAGTTAAAATGCATTGTTTCATGAGCCTGTGTAGCAAATAGTTGGTTAGGAAAGTGCTGGCCATAACAGCCCTTGACATATGAACAAGTTGTGATGCGTGGCTGTCGTCATCTCGTGTCATGAGATGTTTGGTCAAGTGACGGGTATCATGATAATATCTTGACATTTCTGCGTGCGTTCATTGCCTTCTCATATATTGAATCTTAAGTTTCTTGAGTGCATGGAAATCAAATTGTGGGCATATCAGGGAGAATCAAAGAGATTCAGGATAGTCTTACCCTGGTTTCGGGGATACCGGAGGTAAAAATACCGTCCTTCGGTATCACCACCAGGGCTCGGCCGGAACCAGTTCAGGCCCTCCGGTTTCAAATGTCTTGGCGCCCGTGAGGGCCTGCAATCTTAGCCGTGCGCTTCCGCGCCACATCCGGCCGTCCAGGTGGGGTGTTCCCGCCTCCGGTGTATCCTGCCATAAAAGTGCAGCGGTGATCCGCCGTCCGGGAATCACCAACACGATCCAGGCCTCCCGGAATCCCCATGCCATGGCGGACCAAGCGGCACCCAGATATGTCGGTCATGGTGAATCCCTCCTCAGGGGATCCCGAATCGGCAGTGCAGATCCCCTCCTCACGGATGTCGCCATCGCTTTCGGCCGATATCGGCCCTGTCCTCGCCCGACTTATCCGGACCTCGGGATCACCACCATGGCTAACATCGTCCCGGGTAGCCGGGACGGGAAAATCTTTGCCCTCGGGGATCCCCTAGGACTCTTGGTGGCGTCCTCGGTCCGGGATCACCCGGGATCCGGCCAGTGTGATCCCCTCCCTCGGATCGCCATCGCGCGGCCCAATATCGGCCGCCTGGATATACGCCGTGGTTATCCTGGCCTCGGGATCCCCGCGAGGCCTTTTCGGTGGCAACCCTCACTTCACCATCTGCTGCGTGGCCGAGAGCGGGCGATCCCCGCCTCGGGATCCCCAATGCACTTTATGCATGAAAATCGACGGTGGCCGGCTACGTGGATCGTCGCGGCGGCCGGTTTGAACATGCCAGCCCATGCAATGACCAACCATTGAGATCTGGACACTGGATGTCGGAAACCACCATTCGATCCCACATTTGTCTTCCGTTTTCTCTCATACCAAGGCATATGCACAGATTTGGATGTTCAAGCGGCCCCTCGCAGCTATGGACGCTTGGGGGCCGGAGGAGAAGATAGCATGTATTTATCTCGCTTAAGATTATTTTTAGGAGGTAAGAAACGATATCCGAGCTCCCTTTCTTGCCATTCCCAGCTACGTACTGAAATACATGTGGAGTCACCTCCTAATGGCATTTTCGACCACAGCAACCTATACTGGTTTCCCTAAGAGCACCAAGTTCCTTCTGTATAGGGAGGTGGAGAAATGCTTGTCTGGACCTGCTACTTCCCAACAAACCGGGTTGAAGACTTCATTCTTGGAGAGCAAAGAAATTGTGTGGCACCGTGCGCACTTCTATCAAGGAGTTCCAATCCCGAGAGGGTGCTAAAGAGGCCAACCAGGGATTCTTATTTGACTATGAAGAGGTATGTATTTCTAAAACCCTATCTTCTAGTTTATCACAAGTGTTTTACGTAGAAAAACATTGTAGCGTATATATTTAATTCTTAGATGTACATGCCCACTACTTTCATGCACTAATTTTGAACACTCAAAATAGGTATTAGTGCACATATGGTTCCCAGGACAAGACTTTGAACACTCACGTGGTTGCTGATGGGACCACGTCAACCTGGCACACGCAGGAAAAGAGTGAGAGTGTGCGTAGGGGCTGCCAATGCCATTTTACCATTAGGCAACTCTACCTTCTCCCAGAATACTCGCAAGTTACTTATTATGGGTTTGAGCATAGAAATCTCCAAGGTGAGCCTTCCCATGGTAAATTTGTTGACGTAGAGAAAGGTATCAGATTCGAGCTAGCACCGTGGATTTCTCAGGAATTGAGGGAATGGGTTAGAGAAAAGCTCGTGCATTGGCACACCCCACGAAGTGTTATGAACATGCACGAGGAGAAGTGTAGATTTAAACTAGATGTGCATGGCAAGGATAGTATGTTAGGGATGACATGCTGAAGATCCGGGATGTTTACAACGTTGAGAAGAGTGTTGTTAGAAACACTTGGAAGCTACATGAAGACCTTCCCACTAGCATCAACATGTGGGTGCAACGACATCTAGAGTCCGTGTTCTTATATGAACATGGTGACACGTTCCAATTGGGAGCGATGACTCCAATCCAAAGAGAGGCAATGCTGAAGTTTGGAAAGAATAGGGCCATTTGCATGGATGCAACCTTCAAAACTAATGACAAGAGGTACACTACTTTGGGTTCATTTCCATTCTAGATCTTTTTCATCGTCCATTTAAAATGGCTATAGCATTTCAATTCTAGATCCAATGAGAGCTATTGGTTTCTATTATGCAGGTACTATCTTTTTACACTCATTGCCTTCGATGACCATTGCAATGGCTTGCCATTGGCATATGTCATAACCAATTCTCAAAAAACTAGGGCTATAACTAAGTGGTTGAAAGCTCTAAAGGATTCATTATGCCTGGATGATCCGGATTGGCACCCTTCTTACATCATTACTGATGATGCTGATGCTGAAATCAAGGCCGTAAAAAATGTAAGTAATGCCTGGCAATTTGTCACCCTTCCCCCTTCTTATACTTTCTTGCATACTTTCTAACACTATGGACTAACATTGTGCACTTGTAGGTTTTCTCAAACGTGCCTGTGCAAATATGCATTTGGCATGTGAGAAGAGCCTGGATTAAGTGGCTAAGAAAAAATGTAAGGAGTAAGGTGCATAGAAATGAAATGTTCAAGGAGCTAGGGAATATAATGTACAAGACAGAGGGTCCTTTAGGGGACAATGAGTATGGTCATGAGTACAGGGAAGCTGTTAGGAAAGAGGCTATCAAGAGGTTGGAAGAGTTGGTGAGGAAGTATCCTCAATACCCTAAATTGTCGGCCTACATGAGTAATTGGCTACAAGAATGTACATGCACTCCAATCAAGAGACCAATGCTGCCATAGAGGCATGGCATGCTGCCCTTAAGTTGCCTAGGCATATGTAAACGCATGCTTCGAGGCGGGGAGAATTGACTGGTTGCTCTACATTCTCACTAACAATGTGGAGACACACATGGCTTACATTAGGTAACATTTATATACTACTACCTAATCTAATTTACCTTGCAAATGATTGATATATAGCTATGTTCTAGGTGTATGAAGGAACATGGATTTGTAGTAAACACCTCACAAGAACAAATAGTAGAGTGCGCAATTAGAGGCGCTCGGAATATTGCCGACGAACAAGTCACATTTACCAACTTCGAGGAGGGCGAGGCTGAAGTGCAAACCGAGTGCACTTTTGGACAGAGCCCGTATTTTGTTGCTAGAGCACACAAGAATTGGGCATGTTGTGATTGCCTTTGGGGAGCCAAGGGTAATCTATGTAAGCATCAGGTAAAAGTTATGCAAATGCTTGGCAATTACAGGGATCAAGATCTCTTACAGGTGTTGGGTTTCCAATATGGGACAATAGGTGGGGGCATGGACCACCTGAAGCCATACGAAGCCGTGCAAGAGAGTTGTGGAGACCAGGGATCCGAGGCGCTTGAGGTAGTACGCCTAGGGGAAGAGTCTCCCTAGCAAACAAGTAGTCAAGTGGACTTGAAGAAGACTCAGGCCTCCTTGGAGGCGGTAATTGCTAGAGTGATGTCTAGGGCTCGAAAAGATCCTAACTTTTTAGTTGCAACTGATTCTCTCATGAGGCAGCTTGACTTTAGACTTGAAAAGATGGATGACATAGCTGGCACGAGCACTAATATATCAAGTCTACCTGAGCTTACCTTGGAGGTCAATTGTGGTACTAGCTTGTCAAGGCTTGATAGAACTTGGAAAACATAAGGTGAAGAAAGCAAGGAAGAGTTGGAAGGAAGTTGAGATGGAGGCTTCATGCAAGGCGCCATGATTCCCAAATTCTGGGGCCTGAAACATGACTTTCAGAACTTGTATTTCTCAATCTTTCAATGTATATCACTAAATGTAATGTTTAAATGTAATGTAATGGTAAAGTGTCTATTCTTTTTTAATTTTTTTTCCTCTACTAAGGTTCTAAGGTTTTCAAATTTTTCCCGTCCGCGAGCTGGTGATCCCGGAGGACGGGATCACGTGTTGGTGGTCCCCACCTCCGGGATCACCATCAGGCGGACGGACTCTTTTTTAATTTTTTTTGGCCTCTAAGGTTCCAAGGTTCTAAGGTTTTTAATTTTTTCCCGTCCGCGAGCTGGTGATCCCGGAGGACGGGATCACGGGTTGGTGATCCCCGCCTCCGGGATCACCATCAGGCGGACGGATTCTTTTTTAATTTTTTTTTCCTCTACTAAGGTTCTAAGGTTCTAAGGTTTTCAAATTTTTCCCGTCCGGGAGCTGGTGATCCCAAAGGACGGGATCACGTGTTGGTGATCCCCACCTCCGGGATCACCATTAAGCGGACGGATTTTTTAGGGGATTTTTTAATGGTTATGTAATTGCCATGGTCTTCTTTTCTTATTTGTCGATCCCGTCCTCCGGGATCCCAAGTAATTTTTAATGGTCTATTTATTTCCATTGTTTCAATGGTCTAATTCTATTCATTTGCATGGTTGAATGTTTCAAATGGATCATAAGTTACAATGGCTTAAAACTGACATTCTAATTCGGAATCATTCTGAATCAACATCAAGCACTGTTGCCATGCCTTCTGCCCGGTTACATCTGGCACACCGCAGGGTAGTCTCCACATCATGTGATCGAAGATATCGCATAGGTATGGATCAGACCCCTCTAGGACTTCCCTGATCAGAACCTTCTTCCGCAGCCTCCGTATAGCATACATTTCCTCGAAGTAGGCTTTTAGGGTGTTGCCTTCCCAGACAACGTCCATAGCTAGCAAATACTTCAAAGCCTTACCCTGGATAATACACCTCTTCAATTCAGCCAGCAATGCTGCATGGGTTGGCCTACGAATATCAGAGTCGAGAGGCCTAGGAGTCTCTCTGAATTCCCCATTCTCCACGGTCTCTGCATGAACCATGAGGAGATCATGAAAAGATTAATATGAAAGTAGAACTTGAATATGAAGGAAGACAACATACTTACTTTTGAACGTTTTGATGCTGTTAGGTTGGGCAAGATCTAGCCCCACGTCCTCCTGAATTTCATTCAAGTAGACGAGAATATCCTCAAGACTGTGGGCATTGATGGCACTGCTCTCAGCAAGCTGTTGTTGGGTCCTCACCATCTGTCACTTGGCTTGAAATAAGAAGCAAATGAACTTCGACCGCTAATTTCTGAATCGGAAACCAACTAACTTTCTACCAAGAACAACTAAGGCAAGGGTATATATAGACTCATGAATCAACCTCGTACTATTCGTTGTACAACGGTTAAGTCATAATTTCAATTTCTAAGGGTAAAGTCGACTTTTTCAATGGCTAGGGCCTTTACATGGTCTATTCTTTTTTTTGGCTATCTGGGGATCCCAGAGGACGGAATCTTCTTGTGGTGATCCCATCCTCCGGGATCACCACACAGTTGATGCCGTCCTCCGGGATCACCACACAGTTGATGCCGTCCTCCGGGATCACCACACAGTTGATCCCGTCCTCCGGGATCACCACACAGTTGTTCCCGTCCTCCGGGATCACTATCTGGCGGACGGGATTTTTTAATGTCTAAGTAATTCTATTCTTTTTTTTTTCTGTCTGGGGATCCCGGAGGACGGAATCTTCTTGTGGTGATCCCGTCCTCCGGGATCACCACACAGTTGATGCCGTCCTCCGGGATCACCATCTGGCGGACGAGATTTTTTAATGACTAAGTAATTCTATTCTTTTTATTTATCGCCCTGGGATCCCGGAGGGGCGGAATCTTCTTGTGGTGATCCCGCCTCCGGGATCACCACGCTTGATCCCGTCCCTCCGGATCACCACCACGCTTGTTCCCGGCCCTCCTGGGATCACCATCTGGCGGACGGGATTTTTTAATGGCTAAGTAATTCTACTCTATTTTTTGGCTGTCCGGGGATCCCGGAGGACGGAATCTTCGTCCTCCGGGATCACCACACAGTTGATCCCGTCCTCCGGGATCACCAACTGGCGGACGGGATTTTTTAATGGCTAAGTAATTCTATTCTTTTTTTTTGGCTGTCTGGGGATCCCGGAGGATGGAATCTTATTGTGGTGATCCCAGTCCTCCGGGATCACCACACAGTTGAGCCCGTCCTCCGGGATCCCCAACTAGGGATGGGATTTTTTAATGGTTTATTTCAAATGGTTTTTTTACGATGGGGATACCGTCCTCCGGGATCTCCATCCATGGTTTTTTTAGTGGTTTGTTTTTTTTAATGGTTGTCTTATTATTTGGCTCCCTGGGGATCCCAGAGGTGTTCAAATTTCGGGATCCCAGAGTTGTTCAAGTTTCGGGATCCCAGAGGTGTTCAAATTCAGTTCATCTGTTATGAAGTGCTTGAATGGTTTCAGTGATTTTCAATGAGTACCATGGGATGCAGATTGACAAGTCAAGAGTGAACCCAGACAAGAAAAAAGGAAAGCAAGTTCCCACTTCAATTAACCATTGAAAAACTGAGATTTTGAAGTCATATTTTCAAATATAGCAGACAATTTACATGTTGAACAAGGAACAACCTTTTTTTCTATTATGGAGAGAGTTCAGATCATGGACCATTCAGCATCAACCGGGTCAAGGGTCGTGCGAATTGGTTGCTACCCTCGGGCAAGTAGAAGGTTGATTTTCCTGCATTTACGCAGTCACTTAACTTCTGCAGCATCATCTTGAAGCCTGTTTAAATTGTCTATGTCTTCTTTGGCAAACCAGTCCCGGTTGATCACCATCTGAAGACAGTAGATTATAAATGGACAGTACATAAATTTGCTAACAAAAAAGACAAAAGATAAGACAATGATAACTCACAGCTGTCTCTTTGTTGTACATTTCTCTGAATTTCTGCACACAACCAATGACATAGATGCCACAATCTTGGTTGTTGTGCTGCTGTGGAGCTTCCATCAAGATTACTGGTGTATTATGCAATGCTGATGCTTCGTGCCTCCACCTCTTAAATACATCAATTAAAAACCTGCAAGTCAAGGCATTAGAAGATAGGCTATGAATGTATAGTTAGCAAATGTTACACTCACAAAGTGATGAACCCGCATATTGGAGCATGGAAGGGATCAAAGGAATCAAAATGCAATATGCAAGGGCAAGGCTTATTGAGTTTCTGGCATGCCAAAGGATCAGCCACCAAAATGAACCGGCTCCAATGGCCACTGCAAAGGACAAGCTGCAATCAATTCAAACCATAACTAGAAATGCAATAAAAATTCCACTTCCCAAACCCAATTTACCTAGCATTAACTGGTATGTAGTAGAACTGTGCATATTAGATTTTCCACACGGCCTTACCAAAGGGGGATCCGGGAATTAACTTCACAAACTGCTCGTAGGCACCACACAGGCCTGGTTTCGTACCATTTAGGAACAGGCCAAAAGCAGCAGGGTGCAGGAAGACATGATGACAATGTTTTTGGGCCGGAATTGAGTGTGCAAGAACCCTGCCAAAGCTGAATTTAGCTTACCATGCAAGAAATAAAAACAAGGACAACACACTTACAGTAAATAAGCTCCCAAGCAGTCGGCATCGATCTCAGAATCTTCAAAACCGAGGGCACCTGGAATAGTGGAGAATTTGAGGGCCTCTGCCTCCGAGATGTGGAATTCAACATCAGATGATTTGCTGCCCACCTTCAACAGAGGACTTTGGACCACAATTAGATAATTTAGAGAAAATTTAAACTGCCAAAGCTCCTTGCTAATCCCTCTGTCATATGATATTAGAGCTTCAAAGAAGTAGGGGTCCAGCACATACAAATACCACAGTTTTATCTTGCTCGGGGTCGGGGGTTCATCTGCATTTTCAAGCTCATCCTCTGATTCTTCATGCACAATCTGGTTTGGAGCCATCAGATCTGCATCCCTCCGGGTCTGCACAAAAGTCCGCTTCCTTGGGGTACCCTGGCGACTTGGGGTGTTCGATTTTGGGGTTTTGGGAGGAGGGGAAGTAAATTCAAGTGTATTCGTAGCCTCTACCTCCGCATTCACATCGTCATCGTCCAATTGGCGCTGTTCAGAGCTCAAATCACCAAACAAATCTTTATCATCCAAATTGCCATGCTTGCTCCTAATCCTTTCCTTGATCTCCCTTATCCGCTCTTCCTGCAATTCACGTTCTGTGGCCTCCTTCCTCCGCACCTGCAGGTTTATAAACTCGGCTCGGGCCGTGTCATCAAGAAGGCCGAGGGCGATTTGGTCATCTACCATACACTCTGCTGCTGCCCTTGCCCTCTGAAGTTTTCTGGTCAGATTGTGGCTGAATTTGAAGTCGGGATCAAGAGATCTCTGAATCCTGATCTTCCCATAATCTCTAACCCTCACCTCACACAACCACCCCAATTCTGGGTCCACACCTAAAAACAACAGTAACAAAAAGACCACATGTCGTTGTTCCAAAAAATCTACATGTGGTTATGTGGAGGTGTGGTTTATTAAGGCGGCGGTGTAGTTTTTTTTATGGAGCTATAGTTTTTTTTTTTTTTGAAGATGTGGTCTTTTTTTGAGGTGTCGTTTTTTTAAAAGAAGTGTTGCTTATTTTTTTGAGGGGGTGTTGTTTTTGAGAAGGTGTTGTTTTTTGAGGTGTAGTTTATAACTAGGTGTAGTCTTAAATAGTCATTTTTTATGGAAGTATAGTTTTTTTAAGTGTGGTTTATAAGGAGGTATAGTTTTTAAGTGGTTGTTTTTTAAGGAAGTATGGTTTTCTGAAGTGGTAAGATTTTTTTCAATCGAGGTGTTGTTTTTTAAGGTGTCGTTTATAAGTGGGTGTAGTTTTTAAATCGCTGTTTTTTAAAGAAGTAAGGTTTTTTGAAGTGTGGTTTATGTTTTTAAGTGGCTGTTTTTTAATGAAGTATGGTTTTTTGAAGTGGTGTAGTTTATAACTAGGTGTAGGTTTTAAGAAGCTATTTTTAAGGAAGTATGATTTTTTTAGGTGTGGTTTATATAGCTAAGTATAGTTTTTAAGTAGCTGTTTTTTAAAGTAAGTATGGTTTTTTGAGGTGTGGTTTTTAAGTAAGTGTAGTTTTTAAGTGGCTGTTTTTTACAGAAGTGTGGTTTTCTGAAGTGGTGTAGTTTTTACGTAGCTATTTCTTAGGAAGTATGGTTTTTTTGAGGTTATTTCTTAAGCAAAGCACCACCACCTGGAATATTGTTTGTGTGCTCAACTTTGGGAATGTATCGTATTGTTTTACATTCGTGAAAAATAACTTCAATGGTTAGATCCAACATGGCTCAAACATGCCACGTGGGCTCCAACATGCCAATTAGGTGCCAACGTGCCAAGGTGGCTCAAGCATACCACCTAGGCACCAACATTCTACCTAGGCTCAAACATGCCAAGGTGACTCAAATATGCCATGCAGGCTCCTATATGCCATCTATAGGCTCCAACATGCCACGTAGGCTCCAACATGCCACCTAGGCTCTAACATGACACCTAGGCTCAAACATGCCAAGGTGGCTCAAACATGCCACATGGGCTTCATGCCACCTAGGTTCCAACATGTCAAGGTGGGTCAAACATGCCATGTGGGCTCCAACATGCCACCTAGGCTCCAACCTGCTAAGCTGGCTCAAGCATGCCGCCTAGGCACCAACACGCCACCAAGGCTCAAACATGTCAAGGTGGCTCAAATATGCCATGCGGGCTCCAACACGCCACCTATGCCAATGTGGCTCAAACATGCCACCTAGGCTCCAACATGCCAACTAGGCTCAAACATGCCAAGGTGTATGCCACGCGAGCTCCAACATGCTAAGGTGGCTCAAAAATGCCACGCTGGCTCCTACATGCCACCTAGGCTCCAACATTCCAAGGTGGCTCAAACATGCACGTGGGCTCCAACATACCACCTAGGCTCCAACATGCCACCTAGGCTTAAACATGCCAAGGTGGCTCAAACATGCCATAGTGGGCTCCAACATGTCACCTAGGCTCCAACATGCCAAGGTGGCTCAAACATGCCAAAGTGGCTCAAACATGCCATGTGGGCTCCAACATGCTACCCAGGCTCCAAAGATGCCAAGGTGGATCAAACATGCCAAGTTGGCTCAAACATGCCAAGGTGGCCCAAACATGCCACGCGGGCTCCAACATGCCACTTGGGCTCCAACATGCCAAGGTTTCTCAAACATGCCACCTAGGATCCAACATGCCAAGGTGGCTCAAACATGCCAAGGTGGCTCAAATATGCCATGTGGGCTCCAACATGCCATCTAGGCTCCAACATGCCAAGGTGACTCAAACATGCCATGTGGGCTCCAACATGCCACCTAGGCTCCAACATGCCAAGGTAGCTCAAACATGCCAAGGTGGCTCAACCATGCCACGTGGGCTCCAACATGCCAAGGTTTCTCAAACATGCCAGCTAGGCTCCAACATGCCACCTAGGATCCAACATGCCAAGGTGGCTCAAACATGCCACCTAGCCTCCAACATGTCACCTAGGCTCAAACATGCCAAGGTGGCACAAACATTCCACGCGCTCCAACATGCCACCTAGGCTCCAACATGCCAAGGTGGCTCAAACATGCCATCTAGGCTCCAACATACCACCTAGGCTCAAACATGCCAAGGTGTCTCAAACATGCCATGCATGCCAAGGTGGCTTCTACATGCCACCTAGACTCCAACATGCCAAGGTGGCTCAAACATGCCACATGGGCTCCAACATGCCACCTAGGCTCCAACATGCCATCTAGACTCAAACATGCCAAGGTGGCTCAAACATGCCACGCATGCTCCAATATGCCACCTAGGCTCCAACATGCCAAGGTGGCTCAAACATGCCATGTGGGCTCCAACATGCCACCTAGGCTCCAGCATGCCAAGGTGGCTCAAACATGCCATGCGGGCTCCAACATGCGATCTGGGCTCCAACATGCCAAGGTGTCTGGAACATGCCACCTAGGCTCCAACATGCCACCTAGGCTCGAACATGCCAAGGTGGCTCAAACATGCCATTGTGGCTCAATGTTATGAGTCCATTTGCAGAGCCATTTCATAGTTTCAGAGTACAGGAGTTGCCTGTTCGTCGCCAGGGGCATTCAGGAGAGGACTTTTGGGACAAGCTACTTTTGGACTTTTGGGGCATGTTCGAGGCCACATGGCATGTTGGAGCATGTTGTGACATGGCAAGATTGCTAATGTGGACATGATCACTAGGATTGGTAGAAATATGACAACCTTTGGAATTTTTGGTAGAGGAGTTTGGCAAGGGATAAAATAGAGTCTGCCTTCCTCAAGTCAAACAAGGCTATCACTTTGCGCAATTGCCTCACCAGAGGGGAGAGGCCAGACCCCATGAGATGAACCCTAGAAAGGTTTCCGAGGCAGCCTTTCATGACAGCGCTCCTGGGCAGACCCCTTGGCGCATCTGGAACCCTGAAATTTTGCCATAGCTCGTGCACCCTAAACCTATGATTCTCCAGTTCCACCTTCCTGCTGTAGGATTTGTTGCAGTCACCGACTTGGCAACGCCATTTTCGACTGAGCTGATCATACCTGTAATCCTTCAAAATTCTTGAGTTGTCAGTTCCTCACTTGGATTGACGTTAAAGCATTCAACATTACTTTTCGGGGCCTCTTCCTCATCTGCATTTTGGGCATTTTTTTGCACATCTGCATTTCCTTCCCATTGGCCATCGACTGAACCCTCGGGCCTGGCAGCAGGGGTAATCTTCTGTGGCGAAGCTCCTTTAGCTCTTGCTTCTGCCCTTAATCTCTTTTTGTTCGGGGATTGAACCTCTTGGTCGGATTCAATCGTTGCAATATCTTGGAAGCAGTCGGGCAATTTCCAAGCCGAGTTTTCTTCTATTCCTGGCCTCCAGTTCTCGTTAATGGACGTATTTAGGCTGATTTCGAGGTTAATCGACTCCTCCACCATCTGTAAAATAACGTAACCGGTTAGAATAAGCCTTTAATAGAATAAAAACAGAGCTGTCGATGGCGCTTACCTTTAAATACTCGCCAGATGCAACAGCAGCGACAGCGCCTGTGGATTCGGCAGCAATCGGGCCCTTTCCGCTCAGAGACGGTCGGAAAGGGTAATCGTTGTTGGCGCACAGAGTTCGGACATAGCCATCGCCAAACTGTGCTCCCTTCCTCCGGAATCCCCCACCGCACACGTGGCGACTCGCAATTGGGGCCCGTCATAACTGGCGGTTTTCCCGCCCTCCGGTAATACCATTAGTGGATGGCATATAACACTGACCCTGGGCCGTCAGGCATTAATTCAAACCAGTGGCTTCGATTGCACCACGTGGACGGCCCCCCCTCTCGGCCACGTAGTGGTAATCCCGGAGGGCGTTTTCACCGAAAAGGCCTCGCGGGGATCCCAAAGGCCGCGATAACCCTAGCGTATATCGGGCGGCCGATATCGGCCGAGCGATGGCGATCCCGAAGGAGGGGATCACACCCGTCGGATCCAGGTGATCACGGAACGGCCCGGGTGTGGCGCGGAAGCGGACGGCCGAGATTGGTGCAGGACCCCTCACGTGCGCCAGTACGGTGAAACGGAGGGGCCTGGAACGGGTTCCGTCGAGCCCTGGTGGTGATACCGGAGGACGGTATTTTTACCTCCGGGATCCCCGAAACCAGGGTAAGACTATCCTGAGCCGAACTCTTTGACAAGGCCATACACATGGAATTGGTTAAAATACTGATGCATGCTAACTTTCTGTCTATTGGCAGATGTTCTGTTTTTGCACATATCTTATGGCTAAAGCTTTAAGTCATATTTACTTTGTGAATTTGATGGACGGTTCCTGTTTTTATTACTTTTATGTGTGGAGCTTCTGTGGGAAGGTTGTGATACTGCAGGCACTTGTCCACTTGAAGATCTATGAAGTCATATATGTTCCATTTGATTTAAACACATTAAGGCCTCTCCAACTCTATTTCACTTGAAAGTTTCTAGCTTTATCTTCTCACAACTTTTTCTTTACACTAGCCCATCATGCCATTGGCAACACCTAAGGTATAAATCAATCTGTTAAGATTTGAGAGTCACAAAATTTTTATATTGGAGAAATGCCCTTTGGTACTCTTAGTTACTACAATATTGTCGTATTTTTGCTAGGCTTGTTGGTAGCTAGTTAGCTTCATTGTTCTTCCTGCCCTTTTTTCCTATTGGTTGCATTAACTAATAGGTACTCTGGATAGGTTCGTGTTTTATTTGTACAGTTTAAGTTGTTTATCATCCTTCGGCTCGCTTTTTGGATAGATCTTATATTCTTCTGATCTTGGGATGTAGAAATGATGATATTCTTCAACTCCCCCTCAACTTTTGATGGACGCGAAGTTCTCATCAGTTGATCTGGGCTCATGGCATTTATGCTACTCGTCGAAACGGGATTTACAGATTGCTGTCTATGATTGACAGTCTCTCCTTCACACATTCCAAGAGTTTTGGGGCTAACAACAGGTATGGAGTAGGAAGTAGGGTAGGGATTATTCTCTGCATTCGTAGTCAATCTAGCTTGAAGCGTTCCTACTGTATTTACCATACAAGCGAATTTCTTTTTTGCAAAAAGGACTGGATTGTGTTAACAGTAAACTTTTGTAATAGTTGCTCAATTGCTTCTTTTGCTACTTACTTCCATAGACATGATGGCCTTCCACAAATTAGAGAATTGGATTTCAACATTTGCCCATTCCTTCGTGACCTAACTTAGCATCGTGAAGGATTACATATTTACCCATATATAAAGGACATAAAATTTTCCTTACCTCTATTGCCAGTGGCAGTGTATCTCACTCCAATTTATCCAGACGTTGACATATCGTTGAATAATTACGGAAAAAGTGTTTTACATGGCATATAAAAAAAGGAACTAATATTGGTTTAGAAACGGATGCAACTTTTCCCACACCTTTCCAACTCGTACCTTGTGTCGTGGCAATTTCATTGCTTTTCATCTAAATTTGTTCTCCATTGTTTCTTATTCACCTGTACTTTCAATTTAGAGTGATGTTGCATGCATATTACAGTGGATTTACATGAATATGTTGATCTTTGTAGTTTTCATGGGAGTATGGTTGGATTCTTATGCTTTTTGTTAGCCTTGGTTGCGTGCATTGCTTGTCGATGCCTATCCTCCTTAAGTGTTGTGCATGCATGATTGCTTTGCTAAGTGGATTTACTGTTCATCACTGTTGACTCATTCTATTTTATAGCTTCTAGTTGTGCTTGCACTTTTTATTTCATATGCATTAACAACATTGCTAGTATTTTTAGGCGACTTTAGGTTTTTTAAGTCACCCACATCTTGACTTTCACGATCTTATAGTGAACATGTAAACAAATCTGGACCTTTTAGACCCCAATATTGCAAACTGAAGAAATGATTTAAATGATTAAATAATTTCCCGCTATACTAAAATTCAAGTCGAACCATTGAGCATTGGATAATCCTCATTCATTAATTAAATAATTTCCTAGCAAATCTGGCTTTATTTGCGCATATATTTCATGCATTGCTAGCAAGTAATAGATTGATTCAAATTGATCTTAGTTGTCTCTTAAGAATTTTAACAATTTGATATCATTAGCCACCATTTTAGTTTAGGGTATAGACGCCATTTGGATTTCTTTCAAAAAGTTTGCTTTGTGTAAGGGGAATCCCTAAACCAATTGTGATGATTCTATATGAAATATAATTGTAGGTTAAGCAAACTTGAGATTACGTATTCAACTACCGTAAAATAGTAAATTGAAAAAAGCTGGTAAAGAGGGAAAGACAAGTGGAGTATCAATTTGGAGAGCTGAACTCATATTCCAGGAGGTTAGTAATTTGATAATACGTCACTAATTTGATAGTTTCAAGAGGTCACTAAATAATTATTCAATGGTCAACATGTAGAAATCATTGTAGCAATGAAAATGATCCAATGGAAATGATCTTATTTTCACTGTAGCATAGAGTTTTAGAACATTTTTGACAGCAAGTTAATAGTCATATGGGGTTAAATGTTTGGTTGATATTTTGTGAATTGGATTCTTGATTTTATATATCCTCTAAAGCGACCCAGCATTCATATTTTAATCAAATATCAAGTGAGCATCTTACAATTTGAACTCAAGGGGAAATTTGATGCATGTGCACTTTTTTAATGTTGTGGCTGAACTTGGGTTGCAGATTGCACTAGATGTGGCAACTAGGTTGTAATTTTTTGTCTGAGCTATGCTTGCTTTATTTCTAATATTTGATTTCACATTCAGATAGGTGATAACTTGGATGATCCTTTGCACCAAGCAATCTTGATATTGCGGGATCTATATGGTACTGGTGGTGATCCCGCACAAAGGTTTCGTGAATGGGCCCAAAATCCTCAAAAGACTATTAATGAGGCCAGAGTCAATACAACCTTTGATCGACGGATGCGGGAGTGGGAGGCCACTGCTGCTACTGCATATCGATCACCCTTGCCTTCTCTACCTCCACCTGCACACACCTGCACCACCTACACTGACACCTACAGCTCCAACTCCACATGAGTCAATTATAGGTATAAATTTCAACCGTGTTTCTTTTAGAATATGCTATATACATATTTTGCTATATGTTGCAGGGCGTGGGCATGTGTGTGGACGTGGACGTGGACGTGGGGGACGAGGTAGGGGTATATCACCTGTAGACTTTGGAGAAGTGCATGTAACTATTTTTCACAATTCCATAATAATTTAAAATAATAAACTAATATGTTTGACTTGCAGGTGGGGATATTTAAGTATCCTGCAGGCTGTAGGATATTAGAGAGCTCACCAGATGTACCTGCTTTGGTGATAAGGACGGGCAAGCCAAAGTTTGGACCAAGAGATAGGGCCTTACGCAGGACTATAAAAAATATAGCACATGATCACCTCACAAGAAAATGAAAGAGCAAGATCCTGAGCACATTGAGCTGGTGAAATGCTTTACTCAACTTTTCTTACACACTAGTCTAGTGGTAACACACTAGTTCTTGCAACTATAGGTCTCGAGTTCGAGACTGCCCAGAATCGCACTCTGAACTGTTGGGTGTCAAAACCCACAGAGGCAATGTAAAGTGGTTGGGGGCAGGGCCCCACTAAGCAATGTAGTGTGGTGTGTGGTCACATGTCCAGTTGGATGCTGCCTAGTGGCGTGACGTTAAAATACTATCTATCTATCTCTTTGTACTTAATTATTAAAAGTGTTTGTATCTCATACTTAAATGCCGTGAGGTTAAGAAAATACATGGGGATGTCTCGGAGTCCTTTATACGGCACAAGTTATCTGAGATCCATAGGTCATTGTCTTCAATTTTATTCATTGAAACCATATTCATTGAAAACCATCATTCATTTAAATTGGATTTATGTCAGGATTTTGGACCATTTTGGCACTGCAACTTTTTCCCGGGTTAGTAAATTTGCATCGAGAATGTGACTTTTTTTTATAACAGCACAACATGATTGCATTAAAAATAAAAAATATTTCACATATGCATGTCGAGTTACATATTGCCAATTACTTCTCAGAAGTGACCCCTAGAGATATCATATCTTTCTTCCTCACTTCCACAGGTATTGTAACCCTAGCAGTCTTGCCTGGGATGACCTTTGGGGTCCATGAAGACAAAATAGTATCTAACTCAACCCAATCATCCCCTTCAATAGGGTTTCTCTTCCATCTCTTTGTCCAACAGTCTCTATACCTTTCTTCCTCTCCCATTTTGCATTTAAGCGGTGCCTTTGGACACCACCACTCCACCACGAACTTTGTTCACATTGCGGTCACCTACTTCTTTGCAAACCTCTCGAGATGGTGTAACCCATCCACCGCAGGGGTATATCTCTTTTTTTCTCTCGGTACTATAAGTGCAAATTGATGGCAAAGCAAGTCATCTTTGGGATCATAATCCTCTAGCCCGAGATATTTAGGCCTTCCTTTCCTAGGACCAACATAGTGTTTTTCAAGAAATTGGAGGAGCCATGGACTTGCGAATACTACTAACCACATCATCAGCTTCCTCAGGTGTTATCAAGTCTCTCCACCTAGTCTTAGGTAGCCATCCATCTTTGAGTTCATCAGAGGATGTGTCTACTTGTCCCAATAATCCATGTACCTGTGTCCAATAATCCATCAATGCAAGGTTGGTATCATCGGGGTTATTTTTTCAATACTTGATATATTCAGAAATGCCGTCCAATGTGCTTTGCAATGAATCCACCTCTGGAAAAGGCTTAAGAGCTTTTGGTTGACCCCTTGGAATCTTAGGTTTACCACTTTCATCTTTGTGCCATATAGGTACTCCCTCATCTGGCCTCCATTTATCATCTGAAGGTCTCATCCTCTATTGCATGATTGGCTTATTTCCCATGACCCAGAAAGTGTACTGAAGAGGTCTAGATTGACCTTCCATATCAAGAGCATAACCTTCGATAAAATTCTTCCAATCAGGCACCTCTTGTATGATCAACCCTATAGGAGAAGGTGAAATGCATTCACTAAGAACTTCCATTAGTCTAGGAAGATTGGTCACAGTTTGAGATTTCAACTGCGCACTATACTTCCCAAACAATGCATCCACATCCTCATGAGTATGTCCAGGCATTAAGAACCCTAAATTAACTCTTTCAAAGACACCCACGGATGTTAGATAAGATAGGAATGAGAACATATACCTGTTTTTATTCTGTCCAGCACAATTGTCAAGGTGGAGGAGGAACCTTGGTGGTAGATCTCGAGGTTGGGGACGTGAACTTGAGGCTCCAACATGTTCAGAAGCACCTGACTTCCTAAACCTTGCCTTAGTAAACTTCTCTAAATTATTAGGCTTTCTATCCAACAATGCACTGAAGAGTGGTTGGCTACCACCTCCAGGGTTGTGGAGGTCACCAGAATAACCACTCTCATAGTTCCTCAAGCACCTCATCACACTTCCAATATGAAAATCAGGACCATCACTCCACAATTGCAAACTAAAATGGCCATAATAAATTGGCACCGAGCCATGCACTATTGCACCTGTCAGAGAGACTTGCAAAGGATAAGCTCTATTGATTTGCTTGGGTATGTAACTATACTGTGGCAAACAAGTCTTCGATTGATCCATCTTGTCATGTATAATACAAACATAGTTATTGGGTTCCAAACATGATAATGTTCTCCACATCCAATAAGTGGATCTACATGATAGTTGGTCTGTCATGTGATCTTTCATTTGCTCCCTTATCTTAGCCCTTTGGCTTGGTTGCTTGGTCTTATCAAGAATCTCTTTCAACTTAGCACACAAGTTGCACTTTGCAAAGTTGTTCGAAGTGTCTATAGTGACATGCTTGAAGTGCTTGCTCCATAGTCTCTTGAAGGCCGGGTTGAGATATTGCAGGTACCTGTAGTTCTCGAAGCAAAGCATTCACTTCCTCCAATATGCTCTTCTGGGTACAATGGGATGGCAATCTCTTCTCGACAACTATTTTTCCCTGTTGATCTTTCCTACTTTTATGTGGCATATTCTCAGCATTGAATTCAACATATTTTTCAAAAACCTCCCTAGCAGCCAGGATCCTAGAAGTTGGCCTCAACATGCCATTATTTCCATGTAATGCAATTTTACTCCCCTTTGCATGACTTGCTTGCCAATTTTGCCAAGATGAAATTGGAATGCCATGAATATGTATCCATGCAACTTTACATATCCATGTCCCTAGCGATTGGGTATTTTTTTTTTTCTTTGGAAATTTTTCATCTTGCAGTGCAAGCTCATGAATGGAGTACATGTAAGTCCTCCTCTCATCACAAGTATACTCTTGGAAGGTGGCTCTTGCTTCCACCAATTCATCAATTTCAAACTTCTGAACACAATTAGCCCAACAACATTCCATTCCCCTTACCTTAGTCGAGGCTTCACGTGAACAATCACTACTTGACTTGGACCTCTTGCTAGGATAATGTTTCACCACTGAGTGTGCCCTCTTCTTTGAAAATGTGGTCCTGACAGCTATTGGAGGTGCATTAAGAAAATCAGTGTCATCCACAACCTCCGGCTCTCGTAAAAGGAATTCTCCTATAAACTCAATGCGGGCTATAGGCCATGGCATGATGCATGGAACCTCAATTATTTAATACAAGCGGTTGCAATCCCGGGTGATTTGATCCTTTTTCCTTCCATTTTTCCTCTAAACTTGTTATGGCCACACCCACTTTATCCTCTCTAACCTTTCATCATTGGATGTACTGGATAGGATCAGCTAGTATGATAGTTCCTTCACCTACTAGCTCCTTATTGCATTGGTGCTTCACTTTCACCTTCTTATTCTTCCAATCCAACCTACTGTAGAGGACAATTTGCTTAGTAGTCTCAGCCTCAACACCCTTTGGGTGGTCCACAGCATTGACATACAAGAACAATGTTTACAATGGGGTAACAATGTGATAAGAACATGTGGTAACAATGTTGAAACATGTTGGGGGGATAGGCATTACATTTTTACCCTTTTTAGGATCCACACGCTTCACCTATATAAAGTGAAATGTCTTAATATTAGTTCGAAAAAAGGACAAAGTAATTTTGAGAACCGATTAAAGGGAACTTTAAGAAATACCAAAAAAACCATTAAATGGACAAATATATGTTGTAAGTGCAGCCAAAAATAGGATAGCTCAGGTGTAGGTAATTATTGCAAAATTAATGGTAACATAGGGTGTATGCTAGTAATACTAATGAGGTAAGTATAGGTCGTAAATCTAGATGGGCCAAAGTTGGTTGTAAGTATAGCTGGGGTCTAGGTAATTATACAAAATTAATGAAAACATAGGTTTTAAGTATAGCTGACATGTGGGTAATTCTATAGAGAATTAATGATAACCTAGGGCGTAATTAATTCAATAGAAGTAATGATAGCTAATTCGTATAGGATATAAATCTTGTATGATGTGATGGAATCATAATTACAACCGCGCCTATAAGAAACCTTGCATGCATGAAACCCTCCATTCTTTCAACCGCCAATCCTTTCTTCCTTCTAGCGCCAATCCTTTCTTCCTTCCTTCCTTACCATGGTGAAGAAGAATCCCGCTCGTCCCGCTCCATCCTTCCTCACTGGACTCAGAGCCTCAAGAGGCGGCGATAAAAAATTGATAAAAATCCATTCCCCCCCTCCCGCGGATGCCGCCAGGGCTGCTCTCCGCACCACAAATCCGGATAATTGCGAGGAGTTATTTCTTCAGGGCAAGCTTCGCCCGGGAAAAGATTATCTGAGCACCAGCACCAGCAGCCCCGAGTCCCCCCATACTCCCTTTGATTCAGATGAGGAGATGGAGAACGAGATTGAGAAAGAAGAAGAAATGGAGGAAGCAGATGAAGAATGGCGGGAAGAATTAGAAGAAGAAAAAAAAAAATGATTATGGGCGCCCTCTCCTCCTCCCAAGACCTAAGATGTTTGCCAAGACATCCCCGACGAAGATGGCGGAAAGCTCGAGGAAGAAGAAGAGGAGGAGGAAGAAGAGGAGGAGGTAGAGGGCTGATTTTTTTTTTTTTTTAGTTTTTTAGTTTTGGTTCGCGAGCGAGCCGGGCATCTCCAAAAAGGCCTCAAATGAGGATTATGAATGGAGCTAGGCATCTCCTTAAACTGCCTAGAACTTCTGTAATTTTGTAACACAGAGCTGGGCAACTCTAATAAAAGGCCTTATGTAAAATTTTTCAATGGCAATACAAGGATTTTGGACCGCAATATGTTTCTTTAGTTTCTACTCAACTTGAAAAGCGAACGTAATTTCTCTTGAAGTCGCTTTTGAATTCGGCAACTCTAATAAAAGGCCTTATGTAAAAATTTTTAATGGCAATACAAGGACTAATGACTGCAATATGTTTCCTTAGTGTCAACTCTAACTTGAAAGCATAACTGTAATTTCTTGAGTGTTTTTTGAATTACGCTCTTTCATTCTTAATTTTGAGAGAGTCGAAGTGAGATCACGCCCGGTAGCGAAATATGTTTGTGTGCAAAATGTTTAAATTGTCAAGCGGTCCAATACACGCGCGGCGAATTGCATACGATAATTAGCTTTATGCAGTTCATGCCAGGCGTGTATTGGACCTGCACAATATAAACATTTTGCACACAAACATATTTCGCGCCCGGCGTGATTTCACTTCAGCTCTCTCGAATTTAAAAATTACAGTACAACTTCTGAAGAAATTACACTGCTTTAAAGTACAATACAGGATACACGCATTGCATTTAAGTTACAAGTGAATGGTATTAGCTCATGGCGCGAAATCACTAATTTGTTTTTCAATGAATTCGCGCCTGGCGCGTATTCAACTGAACATACGCATGGCGCGTATTCAACTGAAGTTCCTCCTGTGCCAGCATAGGCTACAAGCATAAGCTTATTCAATGAGTAGTGTCGTGCTATTTAGGGGCTTGAAATGGAGAATGCTAAGCTGATAATTAGAGTTGCAGACCTCGAAGCCATTTTGGGTAATATCCCAATAGCTGCACCATCTTAGTTGCCAGAATCTTGTATGCCAGTTTATCTTTTTTCAACAGCATTTGAGACTACTGTGCCAGCATTAGAGACTACTGAGGAACAACACACAGATGAATAACACATAGATGAATAACACACAGATGTAATTAAAACAATGTAAAGAATGCAGGTTTTTTAAAGAATCAGCTTGTGCATTTTAGTATGAGCACTCAATCAAACTGTATGTCCTCCAAGAAAATGAAACTCACCTTCTTTAAGCGAATAACTGGCCATGCAACAAAGGTTCCGTTGCTTTCACCCACTGTGTCTCCATCAGGATGCCTTCTGGGTAATGCTTCGTCGTTGAAATGGCAACTGGTTACTAGAATCTTCACATGATCATTTCCAAGAGGAACTCCATGGCGGTTGCTTCCTGATCGACCGATTCTATCTTGCAATTTCCCACCCTCCTCTTCAAATTAAATTTAAATCGATGTAGCATTCTTCTCCAACGCCGTTCAATGTCGCAAGATCATGGGATTAATTTGGAGCTTGGGTTCTGGAAGAGTAGATGAACTTACATGAAGGCGCCGACATCGCCGGTAGGCTTCTTCCCCCGCTTCGGGTTTCTTTTCGAAGTTCTTCCCCGTTCTTCCAAGTTCTTTCGAAGTTCGAATGACAAGAAAGGTCGGCGGCAAGATTAGGTGGTAGTTTCAAATTATCCGTTAATTGTACTTGCTTTTCTAGCCGCCGAGTAAAAATCTAATTATGGGATTTGACAATACGGCGGTAGAGCCATTTATCGCTTTCGTATGATCGCGTCCCGGCCCATTAGGTCCAATCGTTAAGATTGCTAACCGTCGATTAAAAGTCGATCCGCGAAATTTAAATATCCGCTCCCTTCTATCGGACCGTCGATTAAAAGTCGATCCGCTGAAATTTTAATAACCGCCGCTTCTATCGGACCGTCGATGAAAAGTCGATCCGAATGAAACCCGTCGATCGAAGCCGACCTAATCGCCTTTATGGAAATCTATATAAGTTTTGAATTCCATTTCTTGGTTTTATTGTCGACTTGCTCAGGGCGGCTTAAGAACTCCGAGGCGCCAGAACTCCGGGAAAAAAGATCATCGCGAAGATGCCGCCCAAAGGTCGTCTTTGCTCCAAACTCGAGGCGGGCGCTGAGAAGATGCTCAAGGTCAGTATTGTCATCATTCTGTGTGTTATTCATTCATTGTTTATTGCTCTGTATTTACTGTATTTGCTCTGTATCTTCTTCCTATACTCCTGTCTATTATTTCTGTAGCAGTGACTTAAATTTCTATAGTTCTAGCGACACTCCTGCCTATCATTTCTTTAGCTGCTCATTTTCCGTGACTTTTATTTGCATCCGCATAATAAATGTCCTTCCCAATGTTAAATTGTCCCGCTTCGTGATTAACCTGTTACGTCTATAATTTGTAAAGTAGTATGACCGTGTTTAGTTGGCCCGTTGGATCGCCTTGGCTTCAAGATCTTTATAATTGGCACGCCTTTATGAGTACATGTCTCGTAATTGGGGACTGTATGCCATTCTGTGCTTTAGCCTGGCCGGAATTGATGACCACCCGAAATCGCGCTAAGCGTGTATTGCATCCGTTTGCAGGGAAGAAGAGAAACAACCGATTGGTAGCTCCTACACCTCCTCCTAAGAAAGCAAGAGGCTCGGAAGATACTCCAGCGAGCTCCAGCTCGCAGAAGAAGGGAAAGCCCAATGATATGCATTGTCGATGGATGATAGCGGATCCATTATCGAAAGCGCATTACGCATCCTCCATGCCCCGAGGAGAAGATGGATGACAGTGCGGAGTGGTATGTTGATGTAGGCAAAACAAATGGTAAGGTGGATCTTGTATTACACTCCAGAAAGAAGGAGACCGATCTTATGAAGAAACAAGGTATTCTTATCACTTGTGAGGAGCAGGATGACATATGTTGTCAACTCCTAGTGGAGGTTGTGAAGAACCACAAGAAAGATCTCGTCAGATTTACACATGCCAGGGCAATTGCTTTCAAAGATGGTCTGATGAAGAAGGACGTGAGTGCTGAGTCATGTTTCAAGTACGGATGGCCTCAAAATAATCCCTCACTCCAGTTTCTATTAGTGAAGGGGTGTCTGCAGTGAGGAGAGCTTTGCGAGGACCTTCTCCAAGTTACTACCTGGAGGAGATGAAGCATCAAAATGATATCAGGGATGTACGAAGATTGCTGGACTTAGGAAAGGACATCCCCGCTGCATTTACAGATTGATGGCATTTTGGCAGAAAATGACTCCGAAAAGAAATTGCAGCTGGAGGCAATGAGTAGGCTAGTCAAGTATGCAGACAACTACCCACTTGGCCAATCTTTTACACATCCCATCCATGTTGACCGTCTGGTGAGATCACATAAGTCAAGTCTTGTTAGCAGGAGGTATGACCCTGAGCATGCAAGAGAAATATTGAGGGCGATGGTGAGGAATCCGTGCCAAGTTCCTATGCCGCCAGACGTGCTTCCTTGGGATATGAAAAAGGATGCTCCACTCCAGTGGACAACACTAGAAGAGCTAACAGTGGAGAACCCTAATGTATGCTTCCTTATTATTGACGGACATCATTCTATTGAGGCACAACGATCCCTATCCAACCAGGCTTTGCAAACCGGACAAACAATGTATCTGCTACATTACAACCACAGGAGGTGTCGGTTTCTAAGCCCCCATACCCCTGCAGAGGACCTGGCAGAGATTAGTGCAACACTGAACGAAATGGGCGAAGTCTTTCTTTATAAAAGGTTAGTATATTTGGTGGAATAGAGTCAGATATATCAAGTAACAATAACAGTAGTAGACTAGGTCCAGCGTGTGTCCGCGAATTGTCAACATGAATACACGCCACGCGCGAATTGCCAATGTACTGCATTTTGATCAGGCGGTACATTGGCAATTCGCGCCTGGCGTGAATTCATCTTTATTCGCTCCGGCGTATTCGTCCGCTGAATTGTCGCATGAATACACGCCATACGCCACGCGAAATCGCCAATGTCTTTGCATTTTCATCACGAATACACGCCAGGCGCGAATGCAGTGCGTTCCCAATTCGCGCCTGGCGTGTATTCGTCCGCCTGATGAAAATGCAGTACATTGGCAATTCGCGCGTGGCATGTATTCATGCTGACAATTCGCGGACGAATACACGCCAGGCGCGAATTGGCAGCATGAATTCACGCCAGGCGCGAATTGGCACGGCTGCTTTTGACGTTTCCTGATTATCCTTTTTGCTTGATCTAAAAGGCGGTTAATTTTTGTATGCCCTGCTCATATTGGCTGACATGCTTTCCTTACACTTGCAGCCCTTACGTGGAACAACTCCGTCATGCCCGCCAGCAATGGATAGAATATGGAAGACCCCTGCAAACAAAACAGGGAGGAACGAAGTCTGAGGAGTTTAAGGCATTGGAAAAGACCTTGGCTCAGACTATCATCCAAGATAGGAAACCAAGAGCCAAAAAAACAGGAAAAAAAACTGGGGAGGAAGCAGGCGAGACGTCCGAGGCGACTTCGAGGTCCCACAGATGCCTACAAGATCGCTCTTAAGCTAAGGACGAAGTGTGGGCGGTGGAACGAAGTTCACGGGATGCTTATGCCCGTAAACAGCTACCGACCCCAATGGGACGAAAGTGCCTCCTCAAGATACTTCAATATTTGATCTCAAGACTACCGAGATGAGGAAAGTACAGGGCCTTCAAGATGATGAAATCATTTGGTTGTTAAATCAATGCATAAACAAAGAAGTTCTGTACAAGAAGGGTTCTTCGGTTAAGGACAAAATGTCCTTCATTGATTGTTGCACTCATATAAAGAACATGCGAGTTATGAAGGTAGCAGTTGGTGAAGAACTTCGAAGCTATCCGGTGATGTAACATTGTTGCGAAGTCGGCCTGCTAGACAAGTATGGCGTGTCTGCTGATGACATCAAGAAATACGTCTTTTGGTCGAAGGAATTTCTGCAAAACAGGAAATCAAAGAACCAACAGCACACCTCAAAGCTATCTGATAAGATGATGGCTGAGCTGAGAAGAAAGGTTGCCGTCCTGAAAGATGTTGGTGGTGACTTACCTGCACTCCAATACCTGGTCTCTACTGGCTATAAAGGTCTCCTACCCTATACAACAATAGGCCCTCGTAATATTTCTCTGTTTGTATTGGATAGCAGGACTGCAAAAGGAGAGAAGGGGATGACTCAACAGGAGTACAGCAGTTTTTTTAGTAGTTGCATAGGCTTAACAACTCAGAAGCTCTTTACTATTGTCATCATATGCCCCCCCAGGAGAGCCTCATATGCTTCATACGACTTGGAATGTCTAAAGGTCGTTAGGGAAGGCTCTCTTCTCTTTGAGACAAAGGATACTGATTTGAGGATGCAGTATAAAAGCGCTTGTATAATCTTCATAATGATATCCCTTGTGCCAGATGACGACTATGAGGTAGCTAAGAGCAAAGGGGCATCGGATAAAGGTGCATGGCAGTGTTTTCTTTTGGATGAACCCAACTTGAAAAATGTCTTCTACAAAGCAGATGATGAGGATGAAGCAAATGAATGCGAGGAATTTGATGTTCCTAACCTCTACCGGAAAGACATCACTCTGGAATTGCTGACAAAAGAAAAGGGACCCTTGAATAAACATGGGTTTGCAATCAATCTGGCAAGCTATCTTGTTGAGGCATTTGCACCACTTGATACCACTTGCTGTGAATTGCATGTTGGAGGGTATATTGGTAGAGAGGCCCTGAAGACATCAAGAAGATGTTTTAAGTTTAGATCAACGATGACCAGTCCGTGGATTTCCTCAAGTGTTTTTCGAAAAGGTACTAGCCACGGCTGATTGGGGTCCCGGCTAAAGATAAAAACCGTTGGCTTTGGTACCTTCTGAAGGGCGTAAGCGTAATACTAGTTCACAAAAGCCTACAAGAGCAACTCCAGAATGTTCAAAAAGCAATGCAACCCCCGAGGAGAAGGCCGAAATGCTAGAGCGGGAATGTGAGACCATGGAGAAAAATTTGGCGTCCATGCTTGATAACATTCCAACTGGTAATGTCCAGCTTGGGGGTACGACTGCGGCAGTTCCTGATACCAGCCAGGATGATCATGCAAGCTCAGATGCAACCACTGAGGTTAGGAATCAAACCCCTGTGGTAGCTTTCATAGAAGAGAACGTGTCCGAACTTAATGGTGGCGTTCATGCTCATGCCCGACGATAAGCATCCCGGGAGTCAAGTAGACGCTGATGATGGCGATGATGAAAGGTAATTCACGCCAGCGCCGATATGTAGCTTATTTATGAAGCATAAAAACGCTTGGCGGTATTGCGTAACACTTTGCATGGCTAACTCTTTGTTTTCCATGGTTCGGACCTCCACCTGCTTGTGACAAAATCATTGTCTTCGATCTGAATGGTGTCCTGTGTAAAACGTTTCCTAAGAAGCTTATTAACAGGGATGACTTCGATAAGGAATCGAATACTAAGTGGATCTATCCTCGTCCACACTTAGAAGATATGATGAATGAGGCGTTCGATTGTTTCGAAGTTGCCATCCGGTCCTCAATGGAACGCAGAAATGTTGATGAAGTACTTAGGGTGTTACCGGGCATGAATCGAGACTTTGTGGACGATTTGGGACCAAAGTAAGTGTATAAAGTTTCCACATCCAAGAGATCCCGATGGCAAACCGGTCTTAAATGAAACATCTTGGTACTATGATGGTTCAGCTTGGCATTCAAAAGAAAGAGGACATCATAATAGTAGATGATGATGCTCTTAAGTGCTTTTATAATCAAGGTCAGGCTCTAAATCCACCAACTTATACTCCACAAGATTACTCAACAGATGAGTTTCTAGTACTATTCATGTCCATCATGAGTGGCTTGGCTTCTGGTAAAACAGTATCAGATGTTGTCAAAACGCATCCAGAACTAGATCGGACTAAGGAGATGGATCCCTATCTTGAGAGTTATTTGACAAAGAAAGGACTAGTCCCTCCATGATGTAATCTTCATATCAAGTGAATACAATGTAAAAAGTGTTCTCTGTATATTGATGTGTTGTTATCTACAGATGCTAATCAAACACCACATTCTTCTCACTAAAACAAGAAAATGTTAAACCACCCACTACTACAATGCAAAAATTTGCAACAATGCAAAACAGCATGTCACACAACAAAACACTATATTGAGAAAAGGGTATGCAAAAGTGGCGTGCTTTTGGAACAGATATAAATCCAATTTAAATGAATGATGGTTTGAAATTCTTATTGTATTAACGTTCTTATTTTTGTCAGAAGCCATCGCTCTAAGCTGAAGATAGAGGCTAGGAAGCATCTAAGAGAGGGAACTTCAAAGCGAAAACGTATCCCTGACGAGGCATGGCAGTGGGCCCTTGGAGAGACAGATGATGCAGAACCAGACAGACATGCGCAACAGAAGGATGCCACATCACAAGTTTACTTTATTTTAGCCTGCAATATTTTATTCTCTCTTTTAAGACTTTTTACATGTGCAGTGCGAGAATTGCACAGCAACCACTGGGTCATCGGTTTGGTAGTTCTGGCCAATCAAGATTCGAGGCTAATTTTGTAAATATTTGAGTCTTTTGTAATGGTCTATAGTCTTATATGAGGCTTTCACATTTCACATACTAACTGCTACTTTATTTTTAGTATACGCAATACGGATTTGCGCCCACTCAGGACTAGTGCGATGTAAGAAAATATACGTTACAGCCCGACTTTGAGTTATACATGGCGGGACACAACATATGGCCACTTCATGAAGCCGATAGAGAGGTCAGGAACTAACTTGAAGCCAATGAAGATACCACTAATGAACATAGTTTTTACTGCTACTTAATTTTTGTAGAGGATTGTACGGATGCTCCAAGAAATCGAGGCCCAGAACTTGGCGGAGGAAGACTATGACATCGATGTCCCAGATGACAAACCATTTTTTCAGGGACATAGAGTAGAGGGGGACGACATGTCTCGACGCCATGATGACAGGGACAGAGACAGTGGCAGTTGTGCGTATTGATAGACTTTGCATACTTATATTTCGTATACTTGCGTATGTACTTTATATAATTTTTATGTATATCAATGTCATTTCATGTTTATGTGCCAATATGCAACCAATCAGGCACAATAAAAACTAGCTGCACCAAGCTTTTTTTTTTTTTTTTTTTCTAAAACACAATTTGCCACGGGTGGCAAAACTCATATCATTATCTTAATATGTATATAGAAACTCATGGGGGTGGTCATAAAATAGCACATTACATATAAACTTTTGATCTTGGCCCTTGGATAAAAAGTTGGTGAGGTGGTGTAGTATAAGCCCTTAGATTTTGATGGGGGCATGCATGAGTGATGCATGGAGGCATACATCCCATCTGTGAACCGTCAGATCAAAGAGAAAGGCGAAATCATAGCCTTTGATTTTTGTAAGGAAGGTTCCTTAAAGGTGATTTGGTGTAGCATATCTTAACCGTTAGATCAAAAGATGAGCATAAATCTTAGCCATTTAATTTTTTAATATTAACTTGTTTTTTTTTTTAAAGGAGGTGGTGGCAAAACATTTATGAGTGGCTTTTCTAGGAAGCTTCCTTCTGTTTAATCGCCTTGAGGGAATCTAGAAGAATCTTCATAGAGTCTATGGAAATAGAGGAATCTCAAAAGAATCTACAGGAATCTGAAGTGCTTCTTGGGGAATCTAGGGGAATCTTGATAAAATCTTTAAGAACCTAGAAGAATCTTAATGGAATCTTAGAGAATCTAAGAAAATCTTGATAGAATCTTGGAGAATCTAGAGGAATCTTGGGGTATTCTTTTGGAATCTAGGGGAATCTTTAGAGAATCTTCGGAAGTCTGAAATGAATCTTTGAGAATCTAGGAGAATCTAAAGGAATCTTTATAAAATCTTTAAGAATCTATGGGAATCTAGATGGAATTTTGGAGAATCTTGGGGAATCTTAATAAAATCTAGGGGAATCTCTGTAGAATCTTAAGAATCTAGGGGAACCTTTGCAGAACATTAAGAATCTAAGAGAATATTTGGGAATCCAAGAGAATCTAAGAGAATCTCAAGAGAATCTTTGAAAATCTAGGGGAATCTTCCTAAAATTTTTGAGAATCTAAGGGAATCTTGATGGAATCTCAAAGAATCTAAAAGAATCTTGAATAATCTAGGAGAATCTTCATAGAATTTTAGGAACCTAGAGGAATCATGGAATAATCTTTGGGAATCTAGGCGAATCTTAGGGAATCTCCGTAGAATCTTAAGAATCTAGGGTATCTACGAGAATCTTGGTGCAATTTTGGAAAATCTAGGGGAATCTTCATATGATCTTAAAGAATCTAGAGGAATCTCAAGAGAATCTTAGGTATTCTAGGGGAATCTTTATAGAATCTGAATCTACATGGTTCAAGAGAGAATCTTTGAGAATGTAAGGGAATCTAAGAAAATCTTGATAAAATCTTTAAGAACCTAGAGTAATGTAGGGGAATCTTCATAGGATCTTAGAGAATCTAGAGGAATCTCAAGAGAATCTTAGAGATTCTAGGGAATCTTTATAGAATTTTAGGAAATCTAAGAGAATCTACATGGAATCTTGAAAAAATCTAGATGAATCTTGGGGTAATCTTTGAAAACCTAAGGGAATCTCAAGAGAATCTTAGAAAATCTACGAAAATCTTTGAGAATCTTGATAGAATGTTGGAGAATCTAGGGGAATCTTCATAGAATCTGCAAAAATCTACGGGAATCTACATAGAATCTTGCAGAATCTAAAGGAACCTTGGGCCCATCTTCAAAAATCTAGGGGAATCTTTTACGATGGGTGTGTTTTGGAGGGTCGGCATCATGCAATCCATCATATTACAAACACTTGTATTTATAAAATTATTCTATGTGTCCCAGGGAAACGATGCACCCATGGTTTATATAATGTGCTAAAAATATATGACATGCTTCTTTGCCGTCGGATTGGGGGCACTAGTTGTGTGTCGAAACCTGGGCCATTGGATTATGGATGGGTTATGCATGGGGCATGCATGGTCATGCATAAGGGCATGCAACACATCCCTAGACCATTGGATCCAAAAGGGGAGGCAAAATCATGGCCTTTGATTTTTAAACCAAGAAGCCTTCCTCCCAAAGTGGATTTGGTGTAATCAATCTCCACCGTTAGATCAAAGGGGGGGGAGGAGAAATCCTAGCCATTCATTTTTTATTAAATTAGAGTTTTTTATATTAAAGGAGGTGAGGTGTCACTCTTATTTAATGAAAAGGTAATGAGGTGGCACCACATTAATTATGAAGCTTTCCTAGAATCTTCCTTCTTTTGTGTTGCCTTCAAACGACTTTATCTTGCGATCGAGATCTCGGATCAACGTGGGACCCATGCCATTGGATTCCTCTCATCGAATGCTTTTTAATGAGTAGTGGTTTGGCACCTTTCTGTGCAACCTCAAATAATCTAGGGGAATCTTCATAGAACCTAAGGGAATCTAAAAGAACCTATGTAAAAACTTGGGGAACTTAGAGGAATCTTGGGATAATATTTGAAAATCAAGGGAATCTCAAGAGAATCTTAAGGAATCTATGGGAATCTCAAAAGAATCTAGGGGAATCTAAGAGAATCTTCAAAAAATGCTTAAGAATCTAGGGAAACCTTGATGGAATCTTTGAGAATCTAGGGGAATCTTCATAGTATTTAAGGGAATCTAGGAGAATCTACATAGAATCTTGGGGAATCTAAACGGATCTGCAAATAATATTTGAAAATCTAGGGGAATCTTTATATAGAACCTTAAGAATCTAGGGGGATCTTAGTGGAATCTTAGGGAATCGAGGGAATTTCAAGAGAATCTTTATGAATCTAAAGGAATCCAAAGGAATCTTGGGATATACTTTGGAAATTGAGGAAATATAAAGAGAATCTTAAGGTATCTATAGGAATATCAAAAGAATATAGGGGAATCTAAGAGAATCTTCAAAAAATATTTGAGAATCTGGCGGAACCTTGATGGAATCTTAGAGAACCTAGTGGAATCTTCATAGAATCTAAGGGAATCTAGAAGAATACATAGAATCTTGGGGAATCTTTAGGTTATCTTTGAAAATCTAGGGGAATCTTTGTAAAACCTTAAGAATCTGATGATCTTTGTGGAATCTTAGGGAATCTAGGGGAAATCCAAGGGGATCTAGGGAAATCTTTGACTCTAGATGTGTTCTACGAGGAATCAAGCAGAGAATCTAAGGGAATCTAGAAGAATCTCCATGAAATCTTGGGGAATCTAGAGGAATCTTAGGATAATCTTTGGAAATCTATGGGAATCTCAAAAGAATGCTTAAGAATCTCCCGGGGGTCTCACCATTGAAACCCCGTATGACCCAAGAGCGTGACTGGGTAGGGGTTTTCTTGAACTCTCGACGTCCGCGATACCTGATTTCTTTTCATACCATCTGATGCGACCACCATTTCCCGTGGGTGGTCGAAGGGGGAGTTAGGGAAGGTCCCATCCGTAGCATCATCACGTTAGGGCCTACTCCTTTGATCCCAAGCATGCCCATTTGCCGATTCTTTGCAAAACGACTTGCTTTTTCTAGGTTTTCTCTTCCAAAACAGAATGGCTGCCTGCAAGATGCCGGATTAGGTATTAGTGCAACATTTGAGGAGTAGATTAATATCTGGTGTTGATTTTTAGGTCCAGAAGAAATCATACTAGATATTTGGAGTTTCCATTTCCTTCGGTGATTTGCAAAATGGTCTTAACCTGATTTCTTTTGTTGCTTGTGTGCAGTTGTTAGAGCCGAGATAGAAACGTATATGAGCTACACTAGCTGGAGCTTCAGGTAAAATGGTTTTTGCAACTATGCATCTCTTTTTCGTAGCCCAAAAAAAGGCAGCTGTCGCAGGTTTTGAAGCATCTATTTTAGATCTACTTTGATTTATGGGAATCAATATGCTGAAACAAGAAAATGTTAAACCACCCACTACTACAATGCAAAAATTTGCAACAATGCAAAACAGCATGTCACACAACAAAACACTATATTGAGAAAAGGGTATGCAAAAGTGGCGTGCTTTTGGAACAGATATAAATCCAATTTAAATGAATGATGGTTTGAAATTCTTATTGTATTAACGTTCTTATTTTTGTCAGAAGCCATCGCTCTAAGCTGAAGATAGAGGCTAGGAAGCATCTAAGAGAGGGAACTTCAAAGCGAAAACGTATCCCTGACGAGGCATGGCAGTGGGCCCTTGGAGAGACAGATGATGCAGAACCAGACAGACATGCGCAACAGAAGGATGCCACATCACAAGTTTACTTTATTTTAGCCTGCAATAATATTTTATTCTCTCTTTTAAGACTTTTACATGTGCGGTCAAGGCGAGAATTGCACAAAGAACCACCGGGTCATCGGTTTGGTAGTTCTGGCCAATCAAGATTCGAGGCTAATTTTGTAAATATTTGAGTCTTTTGTAATGGTCTATAGTCTTATATGAGGCTTTCACATTTCACATACTAATCTGCTACTTTATTTTTTAGTATACATAATACGGATTTGCCCACTCGTGACTAGTGCGATGTAAGAAAATATAATTCTGACCCGACTTTGAGTTATACATGGCGGGACACAACATATGGCCACTTCATGAAGCCGATAGAGAGGTCGGGAACTAACTTGAAGCCAATGAAGATACCACTAATGAACATAGTTTTTACTTGCTACTTAATTTTTGTAGAGGATTGTACTTGGGATGCTCCAAGAAATCGAGGCCTTAACTTGGCGGAGGAAGACTATGACATCGATGTCCCGGATGACAAACCATTTTTTCGGGGACATAGAGTAGAGGGGGGACGACATGTCTCGGCGCCATGATAGCGGGGCAGAGAGGCGATTAGGCGGTTAATGCGTATTGATAGACTTTGCATACTTATATTTCAGATACTTGCATATGTACTTTATATAATTTTTATGTATATCAATGTCATTTCATGTTTATGTGCCAATATGCAACCAATCGCACAATAAAAAACTAGTCGCATTAAAGCTTTTTTTTTTTTTTTTTTCTAAACACAATTTGCCACGGGTGGCAAAACTCATATCATTATCTTAATATGTATATAGAAACTCATGGGGGGTGGTCATAAAATAGCACATTACATATAAACTTTTGATCTTGGCCCTTGGATAAAAAGTTGGTGAGGTGGTGTAGTATAAGCCCTTAGATTTTGATGGGGGCATGCATGAGTGATGCATGGAGGCATACATCCCATCTCAGGAACCGTCGATCAAAGAGAAAGGCGAAATCATAGCCTTTGATTTTTGTAAGGAAGGTTCCTTAAAGGTGATTTGGTGTAGCATATCTTAACCGTTAGATCAAAAGATGAGCATAAATCTTAGCCATTTAATTTTTTAATATTAACTTGTTTTTTTTTTTAAAGGAGGTGGTGGCAAAACATTTATGAGTGGCTTTTCTAGGAAGCTTCCTTCTGTTTAATCGCCTTGAGGGAATCTAGAAGAATCTTCATAGAGTCTATGGAAATAGAGGAATCTCAAAAGAATCTACAGGAATCTGAAGTGCTTCTTGGGGAATCTAGGGGAATCTTGATAAAATCTTTAAGAACCTAGAAGAATCTTAATGGAATCTTAGAGAATCTAAAGAAAATCTTGATAGAATCTTGGAGAATCTAGAGGAATCTTGGGGTATTCTTTTGGAATCTAGGGGAATCTTTAGAGAATCTTCGGAAGTCTGAAATGAATCTTTGAGAATCTAGGAGAATCTAAAGGAATCTTTATAAAATCTTTAAGAATCTATGGGAATCTAGATGGAATTTTGGAGAATCTTGGGGAATCTTAATAAAATCTAGGGGAATCTCTGTAGAATCTTAAGAATCTAGGGGAACCTTTGCAGAACATTAAGAATCTAAGAGAATATTTGGGAATCCAAGAGAATCTAAGAGAATCTCAAGAGAATCTTTGAAAATCTAGGGGAATCTTCCTAAAATTTTTGAGAATCTAAGGGAATCTTGATGGAATCTCAAAGAATCTAAAAGAATCTTGAATAATCTAGGAGAATCTTCATAGAATTTTAGGAACCTAGAGGAATCATGGAATAATCTTTGGGAATCTAGGCTTAATCTTAGGGAATCTCCGAGAATCTTAAGAATCTAGGGTATCTACGAGAATCTTGGTGCAATTTTGGAAAATCTAGGGGAATCTTCATATGATCTTAAAGAATCTAGAGGAATCTCAAGAGAATCTTAGGTATTCTAGGGAATCTTTATAGAATCTGAATCTACATGGTTCAAGAGAGAATCTTTGAGAATGTAAGGGAATCTAAGAAAATCTTGATAAAATCTTTAAGAACCTAGAGTAATGTAGGGGAATCTTCATAGGATCTTAGAGAATCTAGAGGAATCTCAAGAGAATCTTAGAGATTCTAGGGAATCTTTATAGAATTTTAGGAAATCTAAGAGAATCTACATGGAATCTTGAAAAAATCTAGATGAATCTTGGGGTAATCTTTGAAAACCTAAGGGAATCTCAAGAGAATCTTAGAAAATCTACGAAAATCTTTGAGAATCTTGATAGAATGTTGGAGAATCTAGGGGAATCTTCATAGAATCTGCAAAAATCTACGGGAATCTACATAGAATCTTGCAGAATCTAAAGGAACCTTGGGCCCATCTTCGAAAATCTAGGGAATCTTTTTTACGATGGGTGTGTTTTGGAGGGTCGGCATCATGCAATCCATCATATTACAAACACTTGTATTTATAAAATTATTCTATGTGTCCCAGGGAAACGATGCACCCATGGTTTATATAATGTGCTAAAAATATATGACATGCTTCTTTGCCGTCGGATTGGGGGCACTAGTTGTGTGTCGAAACCTGGGCCATTGGATTATGGATGGGTTATGCATGGGGCATGCATGGTCATGCATAAGGGCATGCAACACATCCCTAGACCATTGGATCCAAAAGGGGAGGCAAAATCATGGCCTTTGATTTTTAAACCAAGAAGCCTTCCTCCCAAAGTGGATTTGGTGTAATCAATCTCCACCGTTAGATCAAAGGGGGGGGAGGAGAAATCCTAGCCATTCATTTTTTATTAAATTAGAGTTTTTTATATTAAAGGAGGTGAGGTGTCACTCTTATTTAATGAAAAGGTAATGAGGTGGCACCACATTAATTATGAAGCTTTCCTAGAATCTTCCTTCTTTGTGTTGCCTTCAAAACGACTTTATCTTGCGATCGAGATCTCTGGATCAACGTGGGACCCATGCCATTGGATTCCTCTCATCAATGCTTTTAATGAGTAGTGGTTTGGCACCTTTACAGGCAACCTCAAATAATCTAGGGGAATCTTCATAGAACCTAAGGGAATCTAAAAGAACCTATGTAAAAACTTGGGGAACTTAGAGGAATCTTGGGATAATATTTGAAAATCAAGGGAATCTCAAGAGAATCTTAAGGAATCTATGGGAATCTCAAAAGAATCTAGGGGAATCTAAGAGAATCTTCAAAAAATGCTTAAGAATCTAGGGAAACCTTGATGGAATCTTTGAGAATCTAGGGGAATCTTCATAGAATATAAGGGAATCTAGAAGAATCTACATAGAATCTTGGGGAATCTAAACGGATCTCAAAATAATATTTGAAAATCTAGGGGAATCTTTATATAGAACCTTAAGAATCTAGGGGGATCTTAGTGGAATCTTAGGGAATCGAGGGAATTTCAAGAGAATCTTTATGAATCTAAAGGAATCCAAAGGAATCTTGGGATATACTTTGGAAATTGAGGAAATATAAAGAGAATCTTAAGGTATCTATAGGAATATCAAAAGAATATAGGGGAATCTAAGAGAATCTTCAAAAAATATTTGAGAATCTGGCGGAACCTTGATGGAATCTTAGAGAACCTAGTGGAATCTTCATAGAATCTAAGGGAATCTAGAAGAATACATAGAATCTTGGGGAATCTTTAGGTTATCTTTGAAAATCTAGGGGAATCTTTGTAAAAACCTTAAGAATCTGATGATCTTTGTGGAATCTTAGGGAATCTAGGGGAAATCCAAGGGGATCTAGGGAAATCTTTGACTCTAGATGTGTTCTACAGAGGAATCTACAGAGAATCTAAGGGAATCTAGAAGAATCTCCATGAAATCTTGGGGAATCTAGAGGAATCTTAGGATAATCTTTGGAAATCTATGGGAATCTCAAAAGAATGCTTAAGAATCTCCCGGGGGTCTCACCATTGAAACCCCGTATGACCCAAGAGCGTGACTGGGTAGGGGTTTTCTTGAACTCTCGACGTCCGTATACGGACTGCTGCCTCATACGGTCGACCACCATTTCCCCCGTAGGTGGTCGAGAAGGGGGAGTTGGGCGGGAAGGTCCGATCCGTAGCATCTACGTTAGGGCCTACTCCTTTGATCCGGCATGCCAGATTTGCCGATTCTTTGCAAAACGACTTGCTTTTTCTAGGTTTTCTCTTCCAAAACAGAATGGCTGCCTGCAAGATGCCGGATTAGGTATTAGTGCAACATTTGAGGAGTAGATTAATATCTGGTGTTGATTTTTAGGTCCGTAAGAAATCATACTAGATATTTGAGTTTCCATTTCCTTCTGATTTGCAAAATGGTCTTAACCCGATTTCTTTTGTTGCTTGTGTGCGCGCTTGTTAGAGCCGAGATAGAAACGTATATGAGCTACACTAGCTGGAGCTTCGTGTAAAATGGTTTTGCAACTATGCATCTCTTTTTTAAGAGTCAAAAAAAAGGCAAAAAATCGCAGTTTTTGAAGCATCTATTTTAGATCTACTTTGATTTATGGGAATCAATATGTTTGAATGGTGTTGACGAAAATGGATTGTGACAAAGATAGAACGATCTGTAAGGTCTTTTTTGATTCCATTCTTTTCTTACTCAGACTTCATGGTGCATCTATCTAACTAACCACCAATGGAGGCCTCCAAACACCAGATGTTTGTATTGCTTTATCATTATCTTTTCTTTCCTATTAGTTTTCAATCTTTGAAGCTTTTGAAAGTACAATACATAACCCAAGCGCCTCCCTATTGATTTTTGAGAATGCTCTTCCTCTCTATTGCACGATCATGTAGTTGTGAAGCCAAAAATTCTACATAGTGATTGTGAAGTAGGATAAGCCCGACTAATCCAAAGAGCTCAATTATGTATAATCAGAATCGCTTTTAGTCGCTTTCTCATGATTGCTTTTTCTTTAAATCAGCTAACTAAGTCTTCTTATCATGCAGATAAACCTCCAATCAAGGGCTTGCGGTACTTTTGATCCCCTCATTTTGATGCCAAGATGGTCCCCTCATTTTGAGGTTCCTTTAGAGGATATTACTGCCCTGTCCTGCAGTGTAGTTTGGGGAGCTATAAATATTATATAGACATGAGCAAGGTACTTTCTTAATCATAGGCCACGCTTATTTCAAATGTGTTATCTTTTCCTCATTTAAGTAGTTAAATCTTAATCAAAGGTTGTGTTTGAAAGCAATGACTCTAGCTCCAACGGAGACTGAGCTTAAGCACACCAGAAGTCTGAATTCTATTATATTATGTTTTCCTCTTACAAGGGAGTGCCGGATCTAATTGGTAAGAGTTATTTGTATTACAAGACCATCTATAATTTTTGTCTAGAGTTTGGCCTGGTTACAAGACAAACATTTTCTGCAGAGACATTTTCTGAATGCTCTTTGCGCAATAACGTATCTATTTTCTCCCTGGTGGAGCCAGAGGAGGTTTTCTTAGAGTTTATGTTGGCAGGTAAGTGAAACAGCTTTGTGACTTTTTGGTTACTTGAAACTAGTTAACAATCTTAAGTTCTAATTTGGATACTGCACTTTAAAGCCAAGATCTTGACTTAAAGCCAAGATCCTGACTGCTTATTTGTATCTGCAAGCTTGGAATTGCATTGGCATTTTTTTGCAAGCTTGGAATTATGTTCCATTTTCTTGTTTCACATTTAAAGATGAGGTATCTGAGTCTTTTTATACTTCTATAGGTGCATTAGCGTTGGTAATGGAAGTCCGCCTTCTCTTGTTCTTAGTAAATTAGCTCTATCCAAATGCAAGAATAGTGATTCTACTGCGAGCAGCCATGTCACTCCTATTCTCCCGCCATAGAAAATCTGAGCTTCAGTGCTTATCTCGACCAGAAGTGAATGCGCCCTGAGCATCAAGCTTGCAATTGACGAATGCCACTGGAGTAGTTCACTATGCAGTACTTCCGCTACTATGGAAGCATCAATGCCAGGTTTTGAAGGAGCTTTCACAATAACATAAGGTTCATGCAAAAATGATGGGTTTATCATCAGAAATCGCTTTCAGAAGGCATTGCTATCTGTGGTAGAGCTTTTGGAGCAGACAATACTGTGTGGCTGGATGCAACATATTGAACCTGCTACAAATTTTCAAGACCTTGGACGTCCCTCTTAACCAGGTAACCAGGATCTCATCTACCTCACGTTTTTGGTTGCATGAAGCACTCGGAGCAGTGTGTCACCTGCAAAGACATTTGGTTCTTAAAGGTTTTAACACTTAAAAGTGATGTAAAATATCATGAGCGGAAAATCAGCTTCAAACTAGTCAGGTTATATCTTTGCCCTGATTTGTGATTGCAGATAATGCAATGTAAGGCAATACGCTGTTTTTATGGAAGAAGAGTTTCTATCATTTTGAGCTAAGAAAAGCTAGCATTTCCATTTTAAACAGTACCTAGCTGTGCATTACTATTTTTCTAAGGCGTAACTCTAGCTGGTACATGTTATCGTGATATCTAGCAGTAATTTGAATTTTTTGTATTTGGATTCTATAAATGGAAAACGCTGTTTGAAAAAGAGATTTATATTTAAACAATATAGTATGAAATGATATGATTAATTGGAATCTGAATTTTATGACCACTATCTATTTTCATGTGAAACTCAAGGATGCTAGGCATTTGTTTCTCGGTTGAAAGTAATGGGAACAACGTTTTTATGCTTATATAAGATCATCATTGTTGTACTGTTATAAACAAGTATGGTTTAAATGTTTGAAACTCGTATATGTGCTTTTAGCTTGATAAGTGTCTAAATCAGACCATGGTACCCCTATAAGATTATCCTTACTATAAAACATGGAACTGATAAGTCTGGCCAGGCTAAGATATCTTGGTCTGTGTTAGATGTCTGGTACTAGTCTTTGGATCAGGCCCAAGCTTTGTATGATGAAAAAGCTGGAATGATGAAAAAGATGTAAGAGAATTAGGCAATCAAAGTCACCAAAATATATACCCTACATAAGTAGGATACAAATATCCATGGTACTTTGCCATTACGTTGATGGGTCTTCTATAAGTAATGTGGTCCAAAGGGATTCCATCATTTATGTGCAAGTTCTCGAGCCCCTTATATATTGGCCACTGTTGCGACTGAACTCCTCTTTACGAAACATCCATTTAAACAGGTTGAAAGAGTATTTAGGTTGTTTAAGGAGCCATTGTTGTTCTACAAGTTGATTGGTATCATTGGTGTCCATTTCATGTCTGTTAAGCCACATTACAACGCCTGGCACACGTTTACTAGGCTGGGCACACGTTTTGAAATTTTATTTATTTTGTACATAGGGGTAGGGTGCACAAACACAAACTCAAGTACAAGATCGGGTAGGGGTATGTAAAAACTAGGATCGTCCGAAAGTACATCTACGGAAAGGGGCTTGGAAACTGGTTTTTCCTATTTACGTATGTAGGGGTTTTCCACCTCCAAAAAGTCGTATACAGGGGTTTTCTCTGGACCCCTTGCACGCAGATGTGGTATCCCCATATGCCTAGGTGAGACCCCCGGGAAGAATCTAAAGGAATCTTAGGAAATCTTCATAAAATCTTTGAGTGCCTAGAGAATCTTGATGGGATTTTGGAGAATCTCATTGCATGACTTTAAGTTTGACTTCTAGTCGAATTTGTACAATCCCTCCAAGAATCATCAATGGATCTTGGGGAATATAAGCGAACATTGATGGAATCTCATAGAATCTAGGGAAATCTTTCTAGAGTCTTAGAGAATCTAGGAGAATCTTAATAGAATCTTTGTTGGATGGCGCTGCATTTTGCTTCTAGTCGAATTTGTACAGTCCCTCATAGTGCAACCGCTCATCGTACAAAAACTTGTATAATAATATTAATAAATTATAAAAGAGATTACGTAGAAAAAAATCAAATAAATAAATATTATTAAATATCAGTTTGTCATGCGTGACAAAAGTAAAATTGGCAGGCGTGACAAAATAGAATAGAATAGAATAGTTTTTTTAACGTCCACGGAGACCAATAGGTCATGGGACCCATACAATGGGCGTGACAAATATATTTATATATCACTCGTGACAAACCTATATTTGTCACGAGTGACAAAATTATTTAAATATCATGCGTGACAAATGGTTTCATGTTTGTCACGAGTGAGAAAAATTATTTGTCACAATACTAATAATATAATAATATTTTGCGTGACAAAAACCGTGACAAACAAGGGTTATCTCTACTAGTGAAAAAAATCCATGGTGATAAGGGTATGGGAAAAAACAATCTAGTACCTGCTGAAAGACAACGGAAACATAAATTTGAATAAGCTATCAACAATAGCAATTACAAAATTGGCTACGCAAGATCTGCTAATAGGCCAAGGTTGGTTCCATGATATATCGATGCGGACAAGGAAAATGGGAATAGAACTAAACCATATCCTCAGAAAGAAAGTCTGAGATGACTTCTAGATTTACACAGCAATAGGGCTTGGCTACATAAACATCCATGACCCAAAATAGATTGGCTATTAAAGGTATTTAACCCAAAAGGCCATATTGGTCAGGAACTACATAAAAAATGTACAATTGATAAAACAAATAGGGACGTGATAGCGAGATTAAGAATGGGCAGTCATGGCCTGACCGAATATGGCCTCCCGCTACAGATAGAGGAAAATTGACAGGACAGACCGAATATGCAGAATCTGTGTTATGGAAAAGATAGAAGATAAGAGGCACATGTTCAGTGAATGCCCGGCATATGCAGATATAAGGATCCACACAAGTCAGATGGGACCTCCCAATACTATATTGATGAAAAAAGATATCATGTTAGTGGACCTTGCAAAAGCTATTAAAAAAATGACACAAAGATAAAGGGTTCATTAATCTGATCAACACTTGATGTAAGCCAGAGGAATCCACAATGTACATCTTTAAAGCTAGAGATAACACCTGCATGGCCAAGAAGCCAATTATAAGCAGGGTGTAGGTATACAATGACAAGCTAAGCCCGCATGATGGCTAGAACAACATTGTTTTGCATGCTAGTAGCGCCCTCCAATGGAGGAAGCTCGCAAATGCTACATAAGTCCAAGGGCCACTAGGTCGACTTTATTCTACTCTATTCTTCTCTGCTCTACTCTATTCTATTCTATTCTATTCTATTCTATTCTATTCTATTCTAATTATGGTACCAACTTCGTTTGTTTTCATGTGTCGTGTTATTAAAGCTCAATCCCTGGTATCTGATATGATCATATTTGGCATTTTCAAATTTGTTAGTATTTATTTAGGTATCTTTCCCTTGGATGCACGGTATTTTGAATTGGAATTCAAATATTGTACACTTTTATTTGGTCTCCCCTTCCCCTCCCCTCCCCAAAACCCCAGTTTTCTTGAAACCATTAAGATCACTCGTATGAAATCTGGCTTTTAGGATGGCTTTGCATCCATCCAGAAATATTCTATTGCTTGTACTCATTTTGCAGTCATTGACATATAAAGCTATAATGTAGAATCTATCATCTACTCTTCTTATGTACAAATTTCCTTAAGACAAAATATGCTCAGAATTCGAAAATATTATCAACACTGATGCATAAGAACAATATTGAATAGGCGTGACCTTATCTTGTCATGTTTTTAAGCAAAAGGAGGGCTCATTTTGACATTTTCTAGCTTAGGCACGTTGTTAGATAATATTTCTTCTTTCTCGGTTGCCAAATGGGGCAAAGCATTGTGCATTCAATTCAATTCTAAAATATTCTAAATAAAGGTGAGAAGACCATGTCAAAATTCTCTCCCAAATCACTTTGTCGTCATTTCTGTATACAGGGAAGGCCATTTGCATGCCTTCCTTGGCATGTCAAAATGGCTCCGCACATGGCCTTCCCTGTAATGCAAAAATTGGTTAGGAGACATTATGTTGTTGCCTGCTTGTAATGCAAGGCGAAATCCTTCCAGCTCGGTTTTTGTGGTGGTTTCCATGACAAGCTAGATGTTTATGGCCATTTGGTGTAGCAAACTAGGTGTTTATGTGCTTTCCAATGTGTTACTGGTGGGTAACACCACTGCAACCAACAGCTGAGATCTTATCTCAGCTATAAAACTTGAGGGCCAAGTTGTTAAGGATGGATAACGACTACAGAGCACCCTTATTTCATTACCTAACATGTTGTGCAAAGTTTGAAACGAACCATTGTAATGGATAATGGAATTAATGAAAATTAGGTCTGTTGCCTGTACTAGGGTTTCCTGACAGAGTAGCAGATGCTTGATTGGGCTAACAGATGGACGAAATGCAAACACTTTGTCATGATAGCAAGGCAGCTGATTCAGCTCGAGTGCTGTAAATATCGGACGCCGCCATGTTTAAACCACGAGTATGTTCGTGGTATATGTGGGTCTTTGACATGTTATAACCACATCTTGAAATATTTCAAGCAGATTTTTTTCGATTTAAGGCTGGTTAAAACACGACCACGTCTCATATTTACGGCATTGCCAGCTGATTGCCCAAAAGAAGACAAGATATTCTGATATACGAATCTTGGAGGACATAGTGGGCCTGCACGGATTACAAGTTAGAAACGCCTTCAAATTTGGCACCGGGAAGGCAAGGTAAGGCAAAAATATACTGGATAAATTTGACATTTAATACAGGAAGTTTACATAATGCAGGGCCAACAATATCGGAATACCATCGTCTATACAATGTTTTGAACTTATTTAACACTTAAAAGTGGAAGAAAATTCAAGAAGTAAAATGGTAAGGCAACGCTATGCCACCTAAATCCGTCTGCGGGATTTGTTTTATTTCTTCCATGTGTTTAGAGGACCCGACAATATCCCCTAAATCTGTGGCCGTAACGTATCCGTGTTGGATGAAAATCTTGGACATGTCAGCTCTGGGTAGACCTGTATACAACAGAGATAAATTGAAATCTTCGGAGTCGCTGAAATTGACGTAGAGCCTATCAAACAAGGTAAAGCTGACGCTTCTGAGTGACACAAGTGAGGATACATGGCAAGATACACAAATGCAAAAGTAAGGAGGTAGTGCTCTTCGCAGCTGCTCCAGCACATTAACTAGCCTTGCATCCCCATCATCTGGCCAGTTGATGTGAATGCCACCAATATCTGTATGGGCTCTTAGTAAATTGAGTACATCTGGAAGCAGTCTTCCAATAAAAGAATAATTCATTTCTGAAATGCCAAGCATTTTTTGGTGTCCGTCTTGGTCTTGGATTTCATCAACAGCTAGGCCTAATGGTCTAGATGTCTCTCCCAGTTTTGGATTCCCTTTAAAATCATGGAGATGGTTCTTTATGGTGATCCAAAGAGACTCAGAATTAACACGCCCAGAAGTGTCAAGCATGGGCAAAAAAAATATCATGTTAACTAGAGTTGATGCATATGGCCATCGGTATTGATGCATCACATGCTGCACTATATGAATATTGCAGTTGCAGTTGCATTTGCCAGGTTGTATGATCAAGAGCTCTTCCATTATAAGCCACAATTCATCACATACTTGTTCAAATGTAGGACGCTTATCCCCCTGATGTTCCAAGCAATTACATACCAAAGTCTTGAGTCTGATAAGAATGTCTTTTTTGAGAAGTTTGTGTAACAACCTTTCCTGCTCATCATTCTGATTATTTTGAGGATTCACGCGTTGTCCAGTAAGAATTTCGCAACATATTATTCCAAAGCTGAAGACATCCACCTTCTTGGTGTAGTTGCCCTCACCTTCGTCATTTGTTACCCTCATCTCGGGAGCCATGTAAATATGTGTGCCTCTTTCTGCAGTATGACGACCTGTGCTAAAATTTGTTTTCGAAGTACCAAAGTCAGCCAGCTTGATAAGGTAACAACCTTCATTGTTAGTACCTCTTGGCTTTATCAAAATATTAGAGGGCTTTAAATCTCTATAGATCACCCCATTAGTATGCAGATGCTTCATTGCCTTACCAATTTGTAAGATAATATCAACTGACTGCAAGAGATTCGTTATTATGTTTTTCTCTATAAGCGATCCCAAATCTGCATTCATGAGCTCTAAAAGGAGCAATCTTTCAAAACATGTTTTCTCCGCAATACCTTGGCCTATAGTAACTTTTCTGTGACAATGCCCTAACATTTGCACAATATGGGATGAATCAGCGCCCATCATTTTGCTAAACACATCAATTTCTTTGTCAATAGTCGAGCTTTCAGATCCAAAAACTTTTACAGCCACATCAAAGTTACACCACCGCGCCCTAAAAACGCTCCCAAAACTTCCCCTTCCCAATAAGTTGGTCTGAACTAGTTTTTTGTTGTCAATGAAGGACGTAGTTGGGATAAGCCCAGTTTCTAAAAGTGGAATCAGCGAATTAGAAACAAAATTACGAGGGAGATTCTTGAGCGGTCTAGTATTGCGCATTGGACATAATCTAGATTTCCACGCCTTTAGACCCTTCAACAATTCAAGCTTGTCCTGTATATATGCTTCTGTAAGCTGTGCCTGCAAAAGATTGCATTTATGCTCCATATTGTTTATGAATTTTATACTAAGCCCCAGAAAACGATGAATAAACTGGCAGTATCTTTTGACATCGTCAATAATTTCCCGAAATTGACCAAAACTGCCTAAAATTGTGAAGAGCACACCTGGAAACTCTTTGTCTGCACAGACTTGAATGATCTCCATGCCGCTGTTTAGAACCCTAAGCAGCTCTATTCCCCCCGCAGTATAACGAAACCTTGTTGCTTCTTTTGTAAGCCGAGCAGGCCATTCTCGAGCATCCTCTGCCACTAAATGAACCAAACGTTTAAAGACAAGACACTGTTTTTCATAGATCAGAGCTCCCTTGTTTCGAGTTAAAATTTCGTCAATCTTGGAAGGGAGAGCCGCTAAATCTTCCACCCATTCGCAAGATCTGACACCATGTTTCAAGCCTGATCCAAAGATATCAATTCCTTTCCTTGATCCACCTAAAAGGGAATTCTTGATGAACATGGTTACCAAGCCTTAAAATTGATTGGTGGTAGCTCCATGTTTTTCAAGGGCAACTCTTGGAGTTGCCATTCATGTTGGATGGCAACTTTTTGTTAGAGATAATGTTCCCCCGCACGAGCCTGGTCCGCACCCCGCGTAAGGGCCTGCGGGCGAACATTTTCTAACGTAAAGTTAAGGGGGGAGGATATTTCTTGCCACGTGGCGCCATCGTAGCCACAAAAAATTGATTACTCCGTTATCAGCCAGTATCGGAGGAGATGAAGCCAGCATCGGAGGACAGGAAGCGAGCTACAGCAGATTATAAGTTTTAAGATCGCTTGTAATATGGGGAAATATCCTCCCCCCTAACTTTACGAAGATGCCATTCATTTGAAGCTTAAATTTTTTCTTTTTTCTTTTTTTTTTTTAAATCCATTCACTAAAAGAATTTGCAGCTGCAACAAACAAGCACATCTCGTCATACTCTTTGTCTTTTTCTATAACATTGAGCTTGAATCTAAAAACAAGTGCTACGTCCTTTACATTGATTGGTGGAGGGCCATACCCCTTTGTATTTTTTGTATAAGCATATGGAGTGTTTGGGATCTTTGGCCGATGGCCTTTATGGATTGAGAAGTTGGACTCCATGGTTTTGTCATAAGAATGAATGCTAAGTCCTTTACATTGATTGGTCAATGTATAGAGAAATTGGAACCTATGTTTTTGTTAGAAGAATGAATGCTAAGTCCTTTACATTGATTAGTGGAGGGCCATACTCATCTACTTTTTATCTAAGCACATGGGGTGTTTGGGATCTTTGGCCATGGCCCTTTATGTATAGAGAAATTGGACCACATGTTGTTCTTAGAAAAATGAGTGTTAACTCCTTTAAATTGATTAGTGGAGGGCCATACTCATCTACAATTTGTATAGGCACATGGAGTGTTTGGGATCTTTGGCCGATAGCCCCTCCTTATGTGTAGAGAAATTGAACCCTTTGTTTTTCTTAGAAGAACGAGTGTCAAAGTCCCCATATAATTGGGCCCTATGTTTTTTTTTTTTTTTTTTTTTTTTTGAAGGATAAAGAATTTTCCATTTATAGGTAAACTATTACACAGCCTTATAGCAGATAGACACCCTCCTGAACAAGTTTGAAGAGGGGATAGCTACAAAGCCCTTTTTGACTGCATGTAGATGCCTTCTTCTTAAGGTGGTAGTTTGATGAAGGTCTCCCAAACAAGGGAAACATCATCTTCGACCACACACTTGAACTTTCTAAGCTTCTCTATGAGCGTGTGCAGTTTTGTGTGGTCAGTAGTATATGCTTCTTTGCCTAGAGTGAACGAATTGCGCCTTTTCCATATGACCCATAATGCCCATGATCCGACGATATGAAAAGCTTTATGCTTTGAGACCCGGCCATTCTACCGGATATCTACCTAGAAGGAGATCGTTGGTCCCCAAGTGTAATGTTGAACATATCCATGCACCATGGCCACACAACTTGCAGTCGCTGCACTCGCTAAGCAAAGGTTCCGTAGACTCTTCCTCCATCTTGCACAATGGACATAGAGGGCTCACGTCAGCTTTGAATTTGGATACCCTTCTGTTTACCATAGGAGCCCTATGAATTACTTGCCATAAAAAAGAATTCACTCGGGGAGGGAGAAGTTTTATCCATACACCCCTCCAAATTTCCTTCAGCTGTGTGTCAGTGACTTGCACATTCCATTGAGCTGGTAGCAATAAAGTACCTTTTGTCTTCAAACGCTTATATGCTGATTTCACAAATGACCCCTTTGCAGATTGATCGAGAACCCAAGGTTTCTTACTCGTGCTATTTATGTGGTTTGGAAGGCTTACTGCAATACATTCCCACATTGTTTTGTCGTTATTCTGGAGGCCGAATTTCTGCTTGAATACCATCCATTCTGTTAACTGACCACCTTCATACCACATTGCACATGAATCAATGCCACAGTTGATCCATCTTCTCACCACTCTGATGTCAGCCAAAAGGGCTAAAGGACCGTTCTTATTGCGGTAGTTGACTGGAATCCACCATGGTGGAGTAGTACTCGCTGCACAATTACTGATATTCACTGTGAAGAGCTCTTTCACCACATCCCACGCGGAAATGAGACCCTGTGGAGGCCTCGTAACTTGGTTTCAAGCCATAAAATAGAGACCATGGAAGAGATACTTGTGCTGATACTTTTTAGCATGTGTGCAGGAGAAGCATATGGCCTGCGCTATGAGTTAGGCCTGGTGACTTCGTTTTCTCCTCTAAAATATTCCACATGCTTTTGGCTACTAGTATTTTGCTTTGTAGGGTTAAGTCAATCATGCCTATTCCCCCTTCTTCCTTATCTCTTTTACATTTCCACCATGCTATTTTCACTAGTGCTCCTTCCTCGTTGCCTCCCCACACAAAGTTTCTAATTGTCCCTTCCATTTCTTTTTACTTTCTCCTCGTGGGGCTATGAGGAGAGATGAGACGAGATGTGCGTGCTGCGCACAAAGACATGCTTCGCTACTACTATCCTGCCAGCCAATGATAGTTTTGCGACTTTCCACCAATTCAGATGCTTCTGTAATCCTAATATCAACTCATCCCATACTTTTGTTGAGGGTACTTTAATTCCCACTGGGATTCCAAGAAGGTTAGAATACTCCCCATCTTTTATGATTTTCCACGGGAGGCGCTCTAAACACCTGGGATGTGGTCCTTCCCCAGCCCATTGCGCCGAGCATTTCTTCCAGTTGATGAGACATCCCGAGGCCAAGGAGAAAGTATCTAACAACTGACTGGCATTCTTTAGATTGCTCTCCTCTCGCTACCGTAAAACAAAAAGAGTCATCTCATGCATTGATTGCATATCTCACGAGATCCATCCCCATTTGAAGACCTTCTACTAGACCATCCCTTGAGGCCCTAGAAAATAGCCGTGGAGAAAAGCTGCTATGTTAAATAAAAAATGGGGCTAGTGGGCATCCCCTGCCTAATGCCTCTTTCAATGACCTAATATAGGAGAGGACTCCCCGTTGAGAAGAACAGAGGCCCGTGCGGAGTGAAGTAATCTCTTCACACTTCCAGTAAAAAATTCCCCGCAACCCAATTTTAACAGCATTTTATATAAAAAGCTCCACCTGATGCTATCGTATGCCTTAGTAAAGTCCAACTTGATGTAAGCTACTTTTTGACCTGTGTTTTTAGCCCAATACATACCCTCAAAAGCTGCTGCTATATTGTGCAGAATGTTCCTTCCCTGAGAAAAAACCCGACCGGATCGGGAGATAGTTTCGCAAGTATGGGCTTTATTTTCTCTCCCATTCCCTTTGCTATTATCTTATAGAATGCCGACAAAGAATGTGATGGGTCTCCAAATATTGATAGTAATGTGGGTCTTTTTCCCTTTGAGTCAAAACAATACAACCTGTATTTAGCTTGGGATCCAGGTGGTCTGCTTGTAGGAAGTCTGTATAAGATGAGAATACATCAGTTTTAATCCATTCCCAATAAACCTGAAAAAACTCTATTGGAATCCCATCCATCCCCGGACACTTCTCTTTGTCGAGGGCGATGACTGCCTGATGCAAATCCTCTATGGATAGTGGGCGGCTCAACATTTGGTGTTGCTCATTTGTTATGACTGGAGACACCTTGGAAACCACAAACTCTTCAAACTCGTCCCGAACGGCATAATGCCAATCAAAGAAGCTTTGAAAGTGATCGTGAAGAAACTTATGGAGCCCATCACAAGTTTTAAGTATCGACCCATCATCAAGTGTAATGCTAGATAATGCTGTTGACCACCTCTGCTGCTTGGCAGCCTTAAAGAAAAACTTAGAGCATTTATCTGCTTGCCTAAGCCAAGTTAAACTCCGCCTTTGCTTCGTTCTCGACAGTCTTGGTCTCCTCTGACTTTTTAATCTCATCCAGTAATTTTTTCTCTTCTATACCATCATTGGGACCCGCTGCTCTGAGGGTTGTCAAATGACTGTATAGTTTGTCCAAAGATGCTCTCTCCTCCTGTACTTTTTCTCTCCCCCACAGTTTAGCAAATTGCTTAATATTTGCTAGTGCTGCCGTTAAGGCCTTCATGCCTGAGTCTTTTATAAATGCCACTTGCCAAATTTCTTTGCATTTTGCAAAGAAAAGCAGTGCTCTTTTCAGATACTTGATATTCATTTTAAACACTTTTTTGAGACTTTTTCCCTACATTCCCCGCATGAAATTACCCGGGATTATGATCGATTTCGCATTGTTCGGTGTAGTTTACTCTACCACTAAGGGTTGGGGAAGTGGCGAGTGTATTGTAATTCACGTAACACCCGCCATGTCTAGCGTAAGCTCTACCCTCGTCCCCACCCAACCATTGCACCATGTGAAACCTTTATCCCTTCCCAAATTCAATAAATCCAAATGGCAACGCTATCAACTTTACCCCAATCGCTTTTTCAAAACCATTAACAATGTCTGGATGTTGCACCACGCCCGTTTCTCGATGTTCCACCATATTAAAATCGCCCGGCAGATTAACCATGCTATGTGATTACCAAAGCTTTTGATTTTATGTCTGAGGGAGGCCCATAGTGCACCTCTTCCCCTAGGATTGTTATGCGCGTAAATGTTTAAAATTCCCCATGATTGGTTGTTCTGCTGCCACACTATGATGGACCACCTTCCAAATCTGTCTGACATTGATGTTGTCACCTTAACCGTGTTTTTCCATGCGATTAAGGTACCAGCACTAGACTTTTCCTTTGCCGAGACAATTCCAACATACTCATTCCCTATTATTTTAAACAGAACATCAGCTTCCTCCTTCTTACACTTGTGTTCTTGAAAGCATATGGAAAAATGAGTTATTGGTAGCATCTAGCCATGGAACTAGAAACAACAGGATAAGAAAAAGTGTGGCAAAAAGTGTTGGTCGTGAAATGTTTCCCAGTAGATTCCTTCTTTTCAATGTCTAATGTTGGTGGAAGTTGGTATTTTTCAAAACTGTGCAGTTGGACCCGGTTACAACTGCAAGAACCATATAAATAGTCAAACGAATGTTTATTTACCATGCAACGTCATTCATGTAAATCTTAAGATGTTATGCATGTTGGGTACTTAAACACAAATACGATCATCGGATGTGCACTTGCAAGTGTATAGGATGAATATGACTTCATTCTTGCCATTCATTTGTAGCCATGTGTAAGGTCAGTCACATTAGATGTTGAAAAAAGAAAAAAAAAATCTAAATGTTTTTGAAGTTCTCTTATGAGATTTTATGACTTTTTGGATGTTAATGGGAGAATGATAAACCAAGGTTAGTGAAAAAAAAAAAAACTTATAACTTTCTGTTAATTGCAATTGAACAATAAAGGTCTTTGGAATCCTTTTAAACTACAGTTATTGCGCCCCAAGGTTATATTTGGAAGGTTAAAAACTTAGTGCTTGGTCATTTCTTATCAAGTTGCCTTGAATATTTAACAATCATATCATAGATAATTAATTTATGAAAGTTGACTCTATTTAGTTTCTGCATCCACTATGCCCATGTCATCTTGTACCTTATCTTTTATATGGCATGTGCATAATGTTGTTGTATTGGCCAATTAAACTGTTGCTTGTGTGAAATGGTTGCGCATAGATAGCATTTGTGAATACTTGATCTTGTTTCAGATTGACAATTTCTAGTGACTCATGGTACCACTTTCAAATCCTGCCAACACTTCATATAAGGTTCACAATGGTACGTTATTGCCTGTTAGCACACAAGACATGTCCATGAACTCACTGCAATAAGACAGGACTCAAAACATGTCCATGTATTCTTTCGTTAGCTTGTCTCGGTCCAAGCAACTTGGCGCATGGGAACAAATGTGTCGACCAACATTCTCGATCATGATTCAAAGAACCCTTCACGCTTTAATTACAAAGACGCGGTCGGACTAAGTTACTTGAACTTCCATTTGTTCTTGCCTCGTCGCCTAAACTTTTAGCTCTTAGGTTTTTGTAGCTAGTGCTTAATGCATAGTTTTAATAAAGAAACGTATACCATATGAGCGGTATAAGAGCCACCTTCTCTTATAATGAGAGGCACGGAAATTTCGTTCTTAAAGCGATACCAAGTCTCGGTTCCTCCCAAAGATCAAGTTTTACAACCGCCGGATATACGCCACGTGAATAAGTTAGCAATGCAATCATGTCCTCAATCGAGATTTTATAGCAAAACAAGCAAGATATACGGTTTAGTCAAATAACAAAGTTTATCGGGCCAGCGTGGTATCAACGAAATCTTCGACCAACTTTAAGGTCGTTTTTAAACACGTAGATTGCTCTCTTTGATCTTGAGCCAAAATATCGTATGCGTTATTGAAGAGTCGCCAATCCACGTGTTGGGTGGAATTTTGGATTTTTAGACGGCGGTGGCCTCTATGTATCATTTGCGGACCAACAATTATATTATATCTGTTGCATGTAATCATGACAATGCATCAAAGAGACCGCCTTTATGGTATTGGTTGGGAATCGCATGCTAGAACCGAAATGCAAGCTTTGTTAGAGCTCAAGCTCTGATTCGAGCTAGAAGAGTAAGAACTATTTAAGATCGAAATGCAAATTTCGTAGACAAATTTTCACAAAGATATCGTAATTTTCTTATTCAATCTCTGCTTTTGATTCAAGAATCAAACATTCTCTTGACTTTGCTTAGATTTTTTGTCCATTCATGTTTCAAGCTCAAAATGCTAAGAATCATACGAATTTCTTTCGCAAAATTATGCCTAATTACGTTCTTGAGTTCCAAAAACTTACCATCCAAGATTTAGACAAATTTTCTTCTTGATTTGTGTCCCCTCGATCCAGAACTTGTCAGCTTTTTTTTGATCGGATTAAACAGTCAGATGAAGAGGGCTTCGAAGATTGGAATCATAGCCTTCTTAAAAGGAAGCGACCGCTGATAAAAGAGAATGGGCTCTTGAAAAAAATAGAGCAACCCAATCCAAGAATCGCTGGAATTAAGCCGATTCTTTATCTAGTTCTTCAAATCCTTACTTGCAGAGTATGGCAATTTTGAGTCCACGCAGGGCCGGATTGAGCAGGGGCGGATTGCTTTTTGTCGTGTTCACGGGATTGCTTGCACAAAGATCGCCAACCGCCAAAGATCGCGTCAACCTCCGAGCCATATCTGCTCGCCATAAATGCCTAATCTGCCATAAATGCTCGCCATAAATGCCTAATCTGAAATAAATGCGAAACCCATAACGTGTCATGAAAATAGAATTAGTAAGGAAGAAATTAGGCCGGGGCAGAAAAATGTATCTGCCTTATATAGGAAGGATAATGGTATTGGCCAATTGACAATGGCCAATTTGATTTTTTTGCATTGTCGCATGCAATGAATTTTGACAAAGAAAATATGTAAAATCAAATAAAATATATATATACAAGTTACACGCCGATGGGGTGGTCCAAAGGCAGGCAGGCGCAAGTTTGGTGCTTCCATAATGGGTATTGCATAGTTGCTATATTTTAATGTTTCCGACCAACTTTGAATTGTTCAAGTGACTTGGAGACAAAATGAAGCAAATTAAATGACCAATGGGGTGGTCCAAAGGAGGGTAAGCACAAGTTCAGGGTTTTCATAGTTTTTTTTTTTTGGGGGTGGTGGGTATGGTGCAAGTTTTGGCGACGCTAAAAGTCGCCACTTTTTGAAGTTGGTTGCTCAACTACACTTAATTGACCAATCAATGCGTATTAGTCAACTTCCAAGACATTCTAGAAAAATCTATATTTTCTAGGAATTTTTATGTTATCACTCTCAAACCTCCTATATTAACATGTTCCTGCAAGGTGGGAGATTGTTTGGGATTTCTTGAGTCTATACCAAGGATTTATTATTATTACGGGTCAACACATATTGAGCATGCATATAAGAAATTACATTATTTAGGAATTATTTAACGTGTCCATTCCATATAAGTTTCTTTGGGTATCATTTATGTTGGACATTATTTGGAAATGAAATATGTCCCATAGACATTCAGAAGCATTTTAGATAGATAGATAGATAGATAGATAGTAATTTTAACGTCACGCCACTAGGCAGCATCCAACTGGACATGTGACCACACACCACACAAAAGCATAACACAAAAAGCAGATATGGGATTATTTGGAGATGATTCATAAATAAAAATATAAATTCTACATACAAAGAAGTCCAAAGGTACACAAGGATATTTCATATATGTGGTTCGAATGATGGTTGTCTCCCATAAATGTCAAGTTGTCTTGACAATGAATAAATGTAGAGCATCTCTTATATTTATGCATATGCGATAAAGAACGTAAAAGTGCACTTAAAAGTCAAACTTTTACCCTAATAAGATTATTTAGCTATTTTCTACAATCTTCACATTTCCAGAGAGGCATTTGCTTGAAAGGCATTTGTAAAGTACGGATAGATTATGGCACTACACCAAAAAATTGCCTTTGGGAATTGGCTTGATTTGCATGCATTTAAATACAGCCGGCATTCACCTCCCTTGAAGCACCAGGTTGTATTGCTAGATGAGACGAATCTCATCGATTTAGAGTACCTTGATATGCTTGCCATTACCTACATCACCTTGAAAATTTTTAGGGGCTTTATTTACATGCCCATAAGTAGGTTCCCTAATGACAGAAATGGGGTGGTTTGTTGGTGTTTTGGGGTGAAAAAACCCTGGGCCGTTGGATTCAGGTTCTTTTTACAATGGTGTTGATCTCACGGCTCCATGTGAAGGCAACCCAAAATGGGCTGGGCGGGGCTCCTGCCTGGCCGGAAATTGGTCGATGGACCAGGCCTTGCACGAATTCAGGTTTTTTTTTACAGTAGTCTCACCTCGCGGCTGGATTTGCAGGCAATCGAAAATAGAAAGTCTGATACAGGGACCGGATAGAGGCTATCGAGCAGAAGATGGGGCAATCTATCTTTTCAATTTCTTACTTCATGCTTCCACTTTCTGCTATGTTGGGTGTTGCTTTAAATTTGCTGTGTTTTATTGTTATGAATCTTGAGCCGACTTCAAATTTCCTCGTCAAATGCATGTGGCTACTTTTGCTCAAAGTTTGAGAAGGATGGCCTGGGTTATGAGTTGGGATTGCAAAGTTTCTCTTCTGTGATCTTTCTTTGCCGGGTGGATCAGGGCTTGGATCGACCGCCGAGATCTCTTGCTCCTTCGCTCTAATCGCTCTACCCATCCTAATCCTAATCGCTTTTTTTTGGCATCACAAAAAACAAGGACCGTTCATTCAACCATTAAATCCTAAGAGAACTTAACTGCTGTACACGCGGCAGAGAAGCAGAGGGAAATCGTTCAAAGGATTTCATGAAACAACATTTGGGTTAGGCAGTTGCTCGAAAATGTCAAATGTTAAGTCCAAGTAACCCCGTTGGGTAGCAAGGTTCCTAGATATCTGTCAAGTTTCTAAACTCCTACTAATAATTGCCAAGTACATTTTTCTGGAAGTGGTAAGGTCCTTGATACTCTTTGTGCATCTTCTTGTAGAACGGCCCTGCTCTACATCAACTATGCCATGGTTTTCATCTATGCTCCTCCTTTGCAAAAGCGCCATCATTTGTAATATTCTTGTTTACATTGCCATTATATCCATTGCCATTTACATTTGCACCTCAATGTATCTTTCTCATGATGATAGTAATACTGGATGTGATAGTTGTCACCATGGTAAACGACCCATTCCATATGTGAGGCCCTCTTCAAATGCACATCTGTAAATCGAATGTTCAACAAAATTAGTCTGTAGTACCTTATAAATCAGAGAACATGGTTATGGAAATTGGTTGTAAGCTACATTAACTATTGGAGTTTGCTGTATCGCATCCAAACAACTAGACATCTATACTTTAAGATGAGATCAAACGTGATAAATGGAAATACTGTAAGGGATATATAAAAATGCCTCTAGACAGCAGCTTGATTTCACCAATCGTCCTTGCTGCCTTAGACATGGATTGGGCAAGATGCCCACTCTCAGTGTGCACTACAGTGCTACGCAGTAAGACCACTAGTAAACACACCAAGTTCATGGCTGTTAATATGAGCATGCAAGTTAAAAGAAGATGTTCCAGCTTATATCCACTTATAATTTCCAAGGCAGTAAATGCCAACGAGTTAAGATAGTTTGCTAAAAGAACTAGAAGATGCAAAAAGACAAATGCAAGCCTGCCAAAAGGGGTGTGAAGATATGCATAGGGCAATATCAATCTGCCTAAGCTGGCCATGATACACAAGTGTTTGTACCCAAAAGGTGCTCCCTTATTTAGTATTGTTCTGAATGCAGCTCCTGCATGCCCAACACCAGCTTTGGGTTGCTGGTTTAAAAATTTTGCAAGAAAATTTCCCTCCCTCTCTACAACCTGTGCATAATCTCCGTTATACTAGTGCTCTTCAAATAGATAAAAGACTTAAGAAAGAATCAGGGATCTTATAAAATACAGGAAATTATAAACCACGGGGACCTTGCCCACAACAACATTGAGAAGCACGAAGCATAACAAAGAAAACACTTAAAATATTGTGCCCAAGTATTATCCATTAGATTTGCATCTAGAAAAACATATAGTGCATATCTCAACAGATGCCTCCAATCTGAAATCCATGGTAGCTCAAAGTAACAAAAGTGTTAAGATCATGTCCACGAGCTGCACGAAGGATTTTTACATCATAATTTTCCATCTCAAACATCAAGCTAAATTAACTATGTCATCTTCTATCTTTTACATACTGCAGCAAAGAGCAAAGTGTCGACATCTAAAGCAGGAGGAAATAAAATTGGCATAAACAAAGTACCTTCCTTTTTAAAGCTATATAGCTTGTTGTCTAAAGCTAATCCACGCTTCCAGCGGCTCCGCATCCTACGAATAATCTGCCAAGGCGGTATTTCTACGTGCATAACTCTTTGCCATGCTGTCAATAAAACCTAGATCCCAGATTTGAAGTTACTATGGGCTACATATAAGGAATCTAGAATCAAAATACAATAATGCAATAGCAAAAGCTTGAACTTACACTCAGTTTGAACTTACCAGAATGGCTATAGTACTCAACCTCAGACCCGCATAACATACAGGCATGCAAGTTACATAGCCAGAATGGAATTTTGGATAGCCATCAGCATGTTTGCTTATCTTACAGATTGAAGTCGGAGGAATAAATTCTCTCTTTTTTTTTGTTTGACACCTAGATAATATTCTCAACCTGCACAAATGATCAAAACGTCATCAGGATAGGAGCTCAGCTCCTTCTCATTCTTTAAAAGTCTGACAATACCACTTTGCTTGGCAGCATTTTGCAACCTGCATCTCTCAAGTTCTGTTAGCATTACAACATCAGGAAGGAAGCTCAAATTCCATATCTTGATCACCAGTGATCCAACTGTGCAACGACAGATTCTGAGCTAACAGCATGACCAAGATATGAAGCAAAAAGAACTGAAAAACTTTCAAAAGTATTTCATGTGCCCAAGTTCAAAATGCCAGAACGCTGCCATCCACGAGTGCCAAAAGTATTTGAAGATTTATGAAGAGAAACAACAGACGTGCCCACGTTGAATTCATTTTTAAGGGAAACATGAAAACTTGATTTATTTGTTTAAACTCAGTCATGCGTCTTTGAATTCGGCACGTCTAAAGGGTAAATGCCAAAAGTAGATTCAAAAGATAGTTTGTAAAATTGCAATCTTTTTAGCATTCTTGCTTGGAATATTTGCCTAATCCATTCCTGCATGTGAATGGACATCTTTAGATAGTCCCCAAACATAGTTGGGTGTAGAAAGCTGAGCCAGTTACAGATTCCTTAAAATTGCAACTTTTACAACCATGTGAAAACAAAATAAGGCATATCAGCCAAGCTCAAAATCAATTGACCTCTGGGCGGCTGCTATGTCACCACATTTGTTTGTTCCACTTTGAATCCAATGTAATTCCAATCTCTCAGCCTGGCAAGGATTTCAAACATGTACAGACTTGAAGGATGGTTAAGAACATGCACTTAACCATTAATCTGGAACTTTTTTCTATCTATTGCAGCAGGATATGAGAGCAAATGAGAGCAGCATATGAGAGCATATGAGAGCAGCAGCAACATATTTTTTCTATCTTCAAGTGATTGTGGAAGATCCCAATGGTAGAGAATAGCATATGGTTGAAGGCCCAAATTTGAAGACAAATACGTGAAGACATGCTAGAAGGTTGTTTGCGTGCAATTAAATAGATGTGCCGGACAAATCCTTTCCTTACACCAGTACCAGACACTACCTTTATGTCTAGCTTGATCTGGCAAGAGACAAACAATTGTTGCGTACAGATACATCAAAGGGCTTTCTGTAAATAACTCAGAGTATTTACCAGCATTAAGGTGCATAAACCTTCATATACTCCAAGGACTCCTTCGAATGTCTTGTCAAACTCTTTTGCTTCACTGTGGGATCTAGATCATTGTCGCGGGAAACTGCACAGAGCACCAATATTTTAGATTAGGAAAGGTTTAGCTGCAGCAATATTATATAAGATAATTTTATTGATGTCTAGATCAGAACATTCCAAACCACTAGAAAAACAAGGTGCTGCACACGGAGGGTTGCCCTCCAGTTTCTTGAGGGTGAAGTGGCCTAAATCAAACTGTGAAGTTATGTTTTCACAATCTATATTTAAATTAAAGTAGACCCCTACCAAGTTCTTACAATCAGTTTGTAGATCCCCTACATTCATGTACAAGTCCGTCCAATTCACTAGACATTAATGAAAGTACTATGAACCAAGAAAACCATGAAGCATCACCAATTTACTTTGGAGCAGGGAAAACTATGCTAACCGCCACAAGAATATAGTTATCAAACATGGCCATGTGGATGGTGGTAATTTCTTACAAGCCTTTGCTTTGTAGTATTTTATATTTAAGAAAATAAAGATTCCTTTCCTGGAGATGGCTTTTGATGAAAATCTGAAGATTTGTTTGACTTGGCGGGCAGTGAAATCTTCCCTTAGGAAAATATAAAGCTAATGGCTAAATTCTCCACTCAATACTGGTCCTTCAATTCAGTTATACAACACCTTGACAGCGGTGCACAATTGAACATTGCATGAAAACCTTGGTAGAAATGGCTATGTCTGGATGCACGACTGTTGCATTGCTTATTCAGGATTTGTTTGGGGAACTCAAACGAAGTAGCCACTACTCTCTTAAGTCCTACCCGATATAATAGAATCCAGGATTTGACTATCATTTGTATCTTGCACCAAGTCCTACAGGATTAAAAAAATATCAACGCTCATGGTAATCACAATAGAATCCAGGATTTGGCTATCATTTTGAATCAAGTATTAAATATCAGCTCTCATTTCATAGAAGACGTTTTTGCATGTGGTTTTTCAATGCAGGAAGTGATAGCTAGATTACTAAGTGGCGTAAAATTTACCAACTTTCAGGACTATTAATGAGTGGATGTTTGTGCATGCAAATAACTGAGTGTTTTCAAGATCTAAATATAGGTTTCGCATTCAAAATACAAAGAATTATCATGTAATAACCTAGAGAGAATTTTGGACTAGAATTATATGGCAAATCCGGAGTGGGCCTCTTCGTCCCTTTTCAATCCTTGCAGATCGTTTGCAAAAAGACACTACCATATGCAATTTAGGACCTTTACCATATGCAATTTAGGACCTTGTTTGAAGCTTGCATGATTCTTGGCACTGCCGCTCATCTTTATAGCCATAAATCGGTGCTTCTAGAACCTTCTAGAGTTTAGGGTTGATGCTTCGTGAAGCTTCCAGACAATCGATACAAACCTGGTTGCTTCCCAAAAATTATGAGGCTTACAAAGACAGACGGACACTATTGATTGGGCTACGTGGCATATGGGTGGAGTTACAGACAGACACTATTTTCTTATTATATAGGAAGGATATGGACGAAATTTACTTCAAAGTAAGCATCTGTATTAGTTTTTTCAAGCATATCATGAAAGATAAACACATATCCAGTGCCTTTTGCCTCCAATTCATCAAAACACATTGCAGTCAATACAAACAAACAAATGCAAAAGACAAATATCATATCGGAGGTCAAACATCATATCTGGCAAGCTTTCTAGCATGATCCTGTTTCTTAATCTAGAACCATTGACAATGGGAACTCTACATATGTTTTTGCTTCCGGCAGTATCTACATCCCACAAAATATCTCAATAATAGCAACAAAATTCTTTTTTTTCCCTTTGCATTCTATTGCCTTCTTGGCAAGCTTTCTAGGATGAAATCATATTGTCTTATCCAGAACCAATGATAATCACATATGTTTATGCTGCATGCAGAAGCCGCATACCAGAAAATACCGAAATAATAGCAACGAACCCTTTTTCTTTTTTTCCGTTTTGTTGTTTAATGCCCTGAAACATCAAATTCCGGCAAGCCTTCCAGCATCAAATCCTATTTCCTTATCCCAGACCATGAAAATCGGAAGCTGTGTTAGGAAAAAATGATATTTGAAAGGAACTTCTGGGTAAGTCACGAAAGAAAAGGAACTTCTCACTAAAACGAAGATCTGATGCAGAAAATCAACAAGCAGAATCAAACTCTCTGGCAGAAAAACAACAAGCAAATTCAAATTCTAAGATTTGGGGAGTCAAAAAAAGTGGTCGTGTGCTTGTTTGTACATTATACCATAGATCCTAGAGTTATCTCGATACTGACATATAAGGATACACAATAACACAAGAAAGGTGTTTTGGATTTATAACATTGGATCCGGATCCACTTTTGCTACTAGATCACTATAGCTACATGGTCTTAGTAGCGAGGATACTCACAATTAGAATTTTGACACATTTCAAGTGCTTTTATTTTATTCCAATTCTTGTAGCAAATGTGGAAGTGGAATGGAGCCCTTGAGCATCAGATAGACATCTTTCATTTTGGGCCTCAATGTAGGTGAAGCTTGGGTGCACATTATGGCAATTTTGGCCATGTCTGTTGCTTCTTACTCATTATATTCGTTCCTTAGTCGTTTGTCCATAATTTTATGTAGATTTGAGATATCATTGTGAAAAATGTCTTGTACCCATGTTGTTAGTATAATTTCTTCTGATGGCAGTTCCAATTGCATGGGCTGTCTTCCAGTCAGGAGCTCCAGCAAAACCACCCCAAAGCTGTAGACATCCACCTTGTCTGATAGCCTAAAATGCATTGCATACTCTACATATGAAGTTCCAAACTATTAGAAAATTTGCAACCATACCATAACCTCTCACCAAGAAAAAGTACTCACCTGGAGCAAGATACCCCACTGTGCCTCGAGTATTAGTTGCAGTAACATGGGATTTGTTGCCTTGGTGGAAGTTAGCAAGCCCGAAGTCACAAATTCGAGAATTGAAATCAGCATCAAGGAGAATATTCCCAGGTTTTATATCACAATGGATCACACAAACCTTTGACTCTTCATGAAGGTATGCTAGGCCGCAAGCAGCACCAATTGCAACATTTTTTCTCACTTCCCAGAACAGTATGGGACCATCCCGTTCTTTAACGAACAACTGCTCAGTTAAGCTTCCATTAGGCATATAATCACAAACCAGCAGCTGAGCTTTTGAAGTGAGACAATATCCACGTATGCTAACAAGATTCTTGTGTTGCAACATGCAGAGAATAGTAACTTCTTACGCAAAGTCTTGCATAGTACTCTTAGTTGTTTCAGATAGGTGTTTAATAGCCACTATAGTTCCATCGCGCAACACCCCTCTATCACCTCTCCGTATCCCCCTTTGCCAAGCTTTTGCTTTTCACTGGAGCCATTTGTGGCTTCATGAAGTTCTCTATAGATATAGACTACAGGGCCAACCTTTGATAGACTAGATTGGCTGATGTGGGGATCTTAGATACAATGTGCTGCCACCACAACCATAACCCTATTAGAGCTAGCATTATAGCAGCAATAATGCCTCCAACTATGCCTCCTATCATTGCTACTTTATGTTGGTGTTTGTGTTTGGGGACATAAAAAAGGGAAATGGAAGAAATGCCTGAGATAACAGGTCCTGCCTTCTCACTCGAGGCGGTTACCCAAGTATCAGTTGTACCTCCCCAGAGTTCGATTGAGAGAATGCCACTGCTTACGGCAACATTTGTCTCAAATGTATAAGGAGAGTTTTTATTCTTTGCTTCAATAAACACATCCAGCTTTTGCTTTACTAATTTTCCTTCAGCATAAACATCAAAGACTCTTGCTCCACTGGTAAAGAACACAGGTTCTAAGAAATGCAAAGTGATTCTATACATACCTGACTGCAGTTGAGTGCCATGGTATGCAATATAGTCAGAAGACCATTTGTAAGATCTATAAAGTTCTTCTGTAATATTCTGGTGACAGTCCGAACACCACCGTCCTGTCCACCAAGCTCAACTGCCCACTTACCAGTTGAAGACTTTGCTAAACCTGTGCTGAAATGAACACTCACATCTGCCTCGGTGCCATTATGGTTCACATACGTTGTACTTCCTGAATTAATGGCAAAGCCTGATTCGCTTCCACTAATAGTTGGTACACATGGACCATTTGATTTAGCCTTGCATAGGAAAATTGCGTCCATATTGCTTGAATCATCTAAATAGTTGAAGGCATAGCTGAGTTGCTTAGACTGAGACAGATTGAGTAAAGTATTGGCAGAACCACTAAGCTCATTGTGTGAAATATCTAGCTGTGATATTTCAGGAAGGCCAGAGAAGATCTCAAGAACCGTGCCACTAAGGGAGTTGTGACTTAAAAAAAAGAACCTGCAGGTTGAAAGCGCCATAACGACTCGGAATGTTGCCAGTTAAGTTGTTGAATCCAAGTGTAAGTTCTTGGATTGATGTGAGATTGGCATCTGGAAGCGTTCCACTAAAATTGTTTCTTTGCAGATAGGCTTTTTGAAGAGACTTCATGCCTTGTAGAAAGGAAACATTACCAGAGAGATTGTTGTTCTGCAGTCTCAAGTCAGTCAGGTGTGATAGATTAGTTATGGAATATGGAACCTCTCCATCAAGATTATTGGAATGAAGATGAAGTTGTTCAAGATATGTTAGTTCACCTATCTCCTCAGGAACTGTTGCACCTAGTAAATTATTATGCATATACACATGCCTAAGACTTTGTACTCTACCAAAAGACGCAGGGATTGTGCCACTGAGTTGATTGGTGTCCAAGTACAAATACTCCAAGTTAGTCAAATTAGCAAAGTCTCCAGAGACATTTCATGCAAGCTTGTTGGTACCAAGGTTCAAATAGCTGAGATAAGTGAGAGAAAAGATGGAAGAAGGAATATGATCTTTCAAGGAGTTAATCCCAAGATCCAAATATGTAAGGTTTGGCAAATCGGAGAAGGAAAGCTCAGAAATATCTGCACTCAGACTTCTGATGTTAAGCATTATTTTCTGAACCTGGCTTGCATTGTCACAACTTACTCAGTTCCAATAGCAGGGATGCGAAGAGCTGCTCCACAAAAAGTTTAGCTGTTGTGCGAACCTTTGGAGAACAGTGTTGATATCAGCATAGGCTGTAAAGCTAGAGAGCAAGAAACATATCAATAAAATGTAAGGAAAGTCCATTGCACTAAGCATAGCTCAACACTGAGACCTTTATCTAAATAAATGAGACAGGCTGCCCTTGTGCCTTTGAAATACATTTCTAATGTGAGGTTTACATAGTCCAGATTCATGCATGTTCCTGCTCTTCTTCTTCTTCTTAGTTGTTAAATACTTTTCTAATGTGAGGTTTACTTAGTCCAGATTCATGCATGTTCGTGCTGTTCTTCTGCATATCAAAGAAGGAGCAAACATCAAATTTTACGGCAAGCCTTCTAGCATCAAATCCTATTTCCTTATTCCAGACCATGAAAATCGGAAGCTGTGTTAGGAAAAAATGATCCTCGAGAAGCAAATTCGGCAAGGTTTGCAGTATTGAACCCAGTAAAGTTACATAAGGAAAGCTTATCTGAACATTCATCTAGCCACTTAAGAGGATGCTCTAGATGCTACCGGAAACCTAAAGCTCGACTACAATGCTTCTATATTTTCAATCCTCTCGAATATCTTGGCCAAAACCCTAAAGTACGAAGTCTTGAGGCGTGTATATGCATTGGTTTATTTCACAGAACAAATGGCCGATGGAAAGGAAAGAAGCTCGATCTAAGAGCCTTCAAACTTCGTCAAACCAGCAGATCTGGAAGCTATCTAGCCTACAACGGCTGTTCCGGTCACCTGTAGGAATAGAAGCAAAAAGCCTCGCACATGAACTAGGGTGACCGAGAAATTTAAGGGCGCTAGTGGGTTTGGAGCAGTTTTTGGAATATCTCAAGTATATACCAGCATATCCAAAGAATATGCCAAAAACCCACATGGAACAAGGTTTGCCCCCCTAGGGGCAACCCAAAAATACAATTATCCCTCCCTATCTCCACTCATTCTCCACGGGGAGAACGTAGGGTAAAGAGTGGTAAATAAGGGGAGAACGTTAATTTTAATTAATTATCTATTGAAACTTTAAAAATTAATAAATTAGGGACTTAATTTTTAGGCTATTGCATAGAATCGACGTCGACTAGGGCTCCTTTTAGTAAGGGTGCAGCATCTACACGGATTGGCGACGGATTGGCGCAGAAGCTGCATTGAGGATTGACGTGGCCATTCGCCGCTAAACCAGGTAATTTCGGACCCGGTAGCCTCGTAGGTTGAAATAAGGAAAGGCCTGCACATTTTCGGTTCCGGAATAGATCCAATTCTGAATTTTTGACATCAGATATCTGAATATGCTCTTATTAATGTTTCAGATGAGCTCAAATCTGGCTCAGATTTGATAAATTCCACTGCATCTCTCTTCAAAATTTGCTACACAGAGCAATGCGCATCCACTCCTAACTCCACAAAAAGATCATGATTCCTTCTTTTGGATCATGTTTCTATTTTCGTTGTTCCAATTTTTTGGACGTAGGTCAAAAATTGGAATGGTCTTCATATGATAGTAACTGCAGGATATAAGAGAGAGGACTCATAGAAAAGAAAAGATGTTTCATATATAAATGAATGAGATACATATAGATAGGCACATGGTAGGTATGACTCATTTAATATTTATTGTGGTTGATGGAAGCTAGAGAGATGGAAGGATATGTTTCCCTGGCGCCACTTTAGCTTTCTATTGTTTATCTCATCTTTTCATTATATGGTTGCTGAGAATAAGAACAAGATAATAAATATAATTATCTTTTTGAGTTACAGGCTATAGTCCAATACAAAGCTGGTTATAAGTTAGTGGAGATTGATCCGAAGGACCTTTTATTGGAAAAGAGCTTCATTGGGGTATGTTCATGTATTTCTACCCTTTCTTGTCTGCTAAGAGTTTAACACCGAGATATTGTTGCATGTGGCAGTTGTTGTCACTTGTTATTCCTGCAACCTTGGGTTCTGGTATGCTCCAGATTGCCACTTATACAGATCTTCACTTTGCATCCTATATTCCTGGTGCAGCAGCTTGTCTAGGATGTAAGCCCAAAATTCTTGGCATTATCCTCGTATATTCAGTAAATAACTGTTGATGCTTATGCTTCCTTTGCAAGTTGTCTGCTTTAGTTTCTTGTTTGCGTAGTCTGTGCATGACTGAAACTCGTTCTTTCGTGGTCTACAATGAGGATGATGTTTACTTCTGTAAATGCGATATTGCAGTCGGTGCCTGCTGAGAGCCTGTTGAATTGGGCAGATGGGCGGACAAGATTGAGTTTATTATTTGCCTCTACACAGATTTCAGTAGTTATGACTTATGAGTTATGACTTATGAGTTATGTGCTACCCTGTGTATATCCGTCTCATTGGCTGGAGCTTCATGCCTGTTTACAGGAGGCTGTCTTCTTGTGCATGGTGAGGGGAGATTGTCTAGTATGCATTCAAGTTTTATTACAAGATACCAATTTCCAAATGCTTGGCAGGTTTTAACTCTTTCAATGACCCTCGTCATGGTGCCACTATCTATGCTAATTGTATGCGTTGTGTTCTAGCGTGTAGCATTTGATGCAACAGCGTCAAAGGTTGCATCATCACTTGGTTTGTTGTAAGTGGTTTGTTGTAAGTTGAAGGTTGTTGAAACTCTTTTCCTAAACTTAGAATACCAAAACTTGGACCTTTGCTTGAACCTCTTTTCCTAAACTTAGAATACCAAAACTTGGACCTTAGAGTTCTAACCTTTAAAAAGAAACTATTGCATCAAAAAGAAAATGTAGAAAGGTAAAAACTAGTAATGATTAGCATTACTTCAGAGCCCAATCTCTAAGATGTTTTGGCGCATGCTATTGCATCAGCTCTGCTAGGGATGATTCCTCAAGCAATGGTTAACATATCGTATGCCTACAGTGTAATTTTAGATATTTTACAATAAGATAGCTCTGATCAATTGCCCTGAGACAGTATAAGCATCAGGATAAGAATAACAGGTCTAATTCATTAACACTTATGGAATTTAGAATAGGTTATTATGGATTTTGCTTTTTTCTGTCCCATTTCACTAGTTATTCTACACGGTTCTGTCCTTATCGTTGCGATTCAACAGATGTATTTCACGTTCTACTTGCTGCGTGATTTGTTAGTCCGAGTCTTTTATGCACTGGGGGGATGGGCACTTGCCATTCCTAATCAGCATGGCTTCCATACTCCTAAATGCTTTATTGGATTGGGCACTGGTTAAAAAGGCAGGGTTTGGTGTGGAAGGTCTGGTGCGTATGGACATAAACTAGCTCTCTCTTGTTCCAGGTATGGACATAAACTCTCTCTTATTCCAGGTATGGACTAGTTCTCTCTTATTCCAGGTATGTCCAGGTGTGGACAACTGGGTGGCAATGCTATAACTCGCACAGTTTTCCCTGAGGATTTCGTCTTTGGCGTTGCTTCATCAGCATATCAGGCATAAATGAATTGCAGGCGTTTACATATAAGGAATTTCAGTTAAAACTTGTTAAAATTGTGCGTGCAGATTGAAGGAGCTCTGCAAGAGAGCGGCAAAGACATCACAATTGTGGATGGATGTATCAAAGGTTAGCTGCAATTATCCCCATCTAAATACTTTCATAGTGCAAATGCTAATTCTGTGCCTCAGGGAGCACAAGCAGTATCAATCCCGGAATAGCAGACGACGGATATCACCTCTATAAGGTTTATGAATATTTCAATGGTAGTTTTGAAGGTGGTTGTCATAGAAGTTTTTTGATGCAGGAAGATGTAGATCTCTTAGATGACTTGGGTGTTGATGCTTTTAAGCTCTCCTTAGCTTGGACTAGAATTTTACCAGGTCTGTATCATGAGCAGAAAAAAATTACCAGAGTTCGCTAATTTATGCCCTATCTACTTTTGTGATGCAGAGGGCCGAGGAGATGTGAATATGGAGGGTGTCAGACACTACAGTGATGTAATAAATAGCTTGTTGGACAAAGGTAAGGCTTCCTCTATGTTGTTTAGAGAGGACTTTGTTTGTTCTCCTTAATATTCTTGCTCATGGCCTATGTATTCAACCATATGTGACAGTGTATCACTGGGAGTTGCCATTCGCACTTGAAAACTCATATAAGGGATGGCAGAGCCCTAGAATTATGTGAGTCATTACCATATCAGGATTAGAAATGATGCACCTTTCATAATGTCGTTCAGTGAAGATTTTGCAGCCTACGCCAAAGTATGCTTTGAGGCCTCTGGGGATCGTGTAAAGCATTGGATAACAATAAACAAACCTTCTATGAGTGCAGGTACGGAATTATCTATCTTGCTTCTTAGCGTTAGGGAATTGAAACTGTGATAAAAGCATGGCAGGATGAGTTCAACTCTGGATGGCAGTTATTCAGTAGACCTAAAGAGATTTTCTATTATGCAACTTGTTATTCAGGTCCTTGTGATCCTGCTAAGTCAAAATTTGGCATTGCTTAACATCCCACCACGAATCTTGCACATCATAATATGCTGCTTGCACATGCCCATGCGGTGCACGTATACAGGCAAAGTTTCCAGGTATGTTTTTATAACAATTACATGAAACTTTGGTTTGGATTCGACCTCACTGTTCTAGTGCACAGTCAAAACAGATGGGATACATTGGAATTGATCTGCTTAGCTTCTGGTATGAACCCCTCAGTGGCACTGATGAGGATGCAGAAGCAGCTCAGAGGGCCCTTTGATTTTCAACTAGGATGGTACTTTCCCACCCTTCCGCAAAAAAAAATTCAAATTAACTGCCAAAAAGGTTAATTGTTTTTCTAAATTGATGCAGGTCAATGGATCATATAATGGATGCTTATGGTGCACACCAATATCATTTACTCAGTATATGCATGCAAAGGGTGACATTTGTATTGGCTATTATCTGCATGCCTATAGCAATTTTTTGATACAACTGTTTTCTACATAGCTGGGCTATTTTGCAGCACTGCTTCATTCACTCCACTAAGATGGAGAATTTGTGACAAATTCAATTATTGATCTTAAGCAAATCCTTGCTTAAAAGTAGCTCTTGAGCTCACAAGGTGAATGTATGGAGAATAGAAGTAGAAATGTTGATAGTAAATTAGAGGTGAATAAATGGTGAATACAGTCCAAGATTTACCATCAATTCTCCAAGTTTCACCACTGGTTCTCCATGATTTTCAGGGAGAAACTTCTCCATATGGTATATGGTAAAGGTGATTTATGGGTGAATGCCGGGTGAATAAAAGGTAAATTGTCCTTTCATTTCCCATTTGGAGAATCAGAAATTTTTTGTAGTGAAACGAGTGAGCAACAGGACTTTAGTTTCTTCCTATAAACAATGAGATGGGAATCAAGCTCGGAATACAAACGGAAAGAAATAGTGCCTGCATTAGACGAAGCTTGTAGAACATGTACGGCAATGACCAGGCCCGGTAAGCTTTGCCACAATCCATAATCTTTCTCTGTTTTCTGGACTCAGCTTCAGGCCAACAACAAAAATCCCACCTGGCCTGGCCATAGCCAGGCCTTGAGCAAAGAAAGGGTAAAGATGAGAGAATTCGGGGGGTTGGGTTTCGATCCACTAAACATGTCCTGCTGAGCCGAAATCCACTGTAGGCAGGTACATAGCAGCATCTGGAGAAGCACCACACAATGTTCCAATTCCGCTCAACCGGAATCGCGAGCAAGCACGTACCACGAGCAAGCACGTACCACCCGCCAACAGCGAACTTCTGCAAAATCCAATGGAAGAGGGAAAAAATGAGGGTAAGGTCGTCCAATCTGCCATGTCTCCCTGCTGCATGGAAATAACTCAACCGATCAGAGCCGTCCAATATGACACGTGGATATTCAGAGGGCCCAGATGGCCCCAATTATCAAGCAGCCAGGCATCCCCTTACGAGAACATATATAAGTCAAATATATATAAGAATTTGGCGCGGCTCTGGCACCCTTGCGGCCCCAATTTAAGTGAAGCCTAGTGAAACCACTAGTCAAATATTTGGTGAAGCAATTGTATAGACTGGTTTTCTTTAAGGCATGAATAAACTTGTAGTCAATTCTTAGCTCCTGTAGACCAGTGTATTTTTCGATAGATAGAGCTTCGGTTGAAGTTTTGACTAAATTATTGGTCGAAGGTAGGATAAAATGTTGTCAAATCCCTATCAAACTAGTGATTGAATGTCTGATCAAAGTGTAGGTCAACTTCATGTTCGAAAGACAGTCAAATTCGCAAGTAAGTTGTGATTAACCCTTTATTTGTCTTAGGTTAGCAACTCCTATAATTTCATCAGAATAGTGTGTTGTTTTATTGGTAGAAAGATATGATAGAGATCTTTAAGTCCCAACGTAGAATTACATAGTTCAAATTCATTTTGTTGTTGGATTTCTTTGAAACTGCAAATGGTAAGTGCCATTTTTTCCTTTGAAATTGAGCATGGAGTGGAGAGGAATTTGTCTGTGTTGGCCTTGTGTTGGCCTTTTTCTCCAATCAAGAGAACACCTCATGAGACTTAAATGCGGATAATTTATGGTGGTGTTGAGTCTTGTTCTATCAGGCCAAATGAACTTTCTAGAGCATACACCATGGTGTCCTAGTATTTCTTAGGCTAAGGGCCAGTGCTGGATGACATTTTATGCCTAAGGGCATTGGCCGGTACATCTACGGCATTAGGGACAATAACATATATTTTATATATACCATAGGTAAAAATATGTTGAGACAATAAAGCAATGATCTATTTAAACCAAAGGCCCGTAATTGTAAATCGGTTGCCTCACCATTGAGTACTAACGCACTGCCGACGCCTTATGCACTCCTTGGAGTTCAACCAAAATGTGACGAACAAAATATAATTTTTGAGACGTCAATATCACAAACTACAGTTCAAAAAGGTTTATTTTTCTCATGTACCTTGTGAAGTGAAATAATGGATAATGCATTGGTGGATGCCATTACATGCATGACAAAATGCTCAAGCCAATGAGAATTTTTTTGAACGACTAGAATGAATACCTCTTAGAAATTTAGTTTTTGATACATATTTCAACGTTTTGCTCAGTGGTTCAAGCAAATAAACAATGAAATGAATTTCATCTCAGTAGCAACTAAGTAAATAGTAGAAAAGAATGACTACAAAGCAACATCAGGATGATCTTTTGCTATGCTGGTACTATCTTTTTCATGCACTAGCAATGCCTGCATGTTCGTTTACCTGATGGCCTTCGCTTATCACAAATTGACAATTTTTTTTCTCTTGATTTATATCATTTCTATTCCAATACTCTGTATGATCCTGTAATAAATTCCTCAAAGTTAGATGAAGAATGTTAGTTTGTCTATACAAAGTGAACAAAAGAATGAATCAATATAAAGCACATTATATTAACAAATTTGGAATTGATGACAACAAAGCATACAGAAGAAGGTTTTTCAAATCTCTCCAACCTCCTTGTTTTTCAAATTTCTTCAACCTCCTTGCGCCTTTTTCTTCAAAAGGCAAGACGGAACATAGTATTTACATTGTATAATCTTCATAGTAGTAAGTGCACACTTAAACTATGAGTGCTCAAGGAGGCTAATAAGTGGCTTTCAAGAGAATGCATAAATTATGGGCACATGCCCGTGCTGCACCTTGCATGTGGATTTTAGGTTACTTGATTTCCAAGGGACAACATTCTTTAGTGAGGGTGAATGTTCATCTAGCTTTAATTGGAACGGACAGAGTGCATCTCTCAATTGTCCCTCCTGGGCATATCATGAATGACATAGAATTCCATGATATAACATTTGCCTCAAGCATTTGCTGGAACAGCATATGCTTCTTTGAGCTGGTCGTGCAAAGTTAATGCACCTCCTATAATTTTCCATAAAGCCATATTTGCATTGGGCATTTGCCGAGTCAGCTAAATTGGCAACTCTAGTTTGCCATTTTCAATGTGAGCATAGATTATAGTCAATGTGACTATTCTATTCTATTCTATTCTAAGAGATACTTTTATGTCAAACATCAGATTAAATTGGTGAAGGTCTCATTAAGCATGTTATGGCATAAATAAGCTTTGATCCAGAGTCAATGTAATTTTCATAACTGTATCATTGAACATGACATCAAGCCAGAAAACAGCCACAATTCCAAATGGTAGACCCAATGCAACTCTGCAAAAATATTTGATCATGTTTTATTTTTCAAGCAAAAAATCGAAGGCAGCGAATAGAATGAGAATGCGAATGATTTTTTATCGTCCAGTAGGTGGCAAATAGAAGCTTACGCTGCGAATGCAACTATAGAAAGGAACCCCATAATTTCCACACGAGAGAAATGCAATCCACTTAGCTCGTTCTGCAATAATCCGACAAATTTTAAACCTATCAAATTCTAGCAATCAGCATGCACAAACTCATCATTCATTAATGATTCACTTTCTATTATTGTGCTCAATTTGTTGCTTGCCCCCCCCCAAAACAACAATTGATGCCTTCACAGCTCAAATTGTAAGCATTGTAATCAGTAACCATAGTCGTGACATGACAGATTATGACTTTTTCTATCTCAAACCAAGGGGATAGAGCAAGAATTGTTCATACATGATGGAAAGTACCCAAGCAAAGTGTTAAAATAGCAGCACTCGGTCCAGTAAGCAATACCATCTGGACAATGCATCTTTCCGCTCTGGTACTATAAGTGCAAATTGATGGCAAAGCAAGTCATCTTTGGGATCATAATCCTCCAGCCCAAGATATTTAGACGTTCCTTTCCTAGGACCAACATAATGTTTTTCAAAGAAATTGGGCGGAGCCATTGACTTGCGAATACTACTAACCACATCATCAACTTCCTCAGGTATTATCAAGTCTCTCCACTTAGACTTAGGTAGCGATCCATCTTTCAGTTCATCAGACGATGTGTCTACTTGTCCCAATAATCCATGTACCTGTGTCCAATAATCTATCAATGCAAAGTTGGTATCATCAGGGTTATTTTTTCAATACTTGATGTATTCAGAAATGCCATCCAATATGCTTTGTAATGAATCCACCTCTGAAAAGGCTTAAGAGCTTTTGGTTGACCCCTGGGAATCTTAGGTTTACCATTCTCATCTTCGTGCCATATAGGTACTCCCTCATCTGGCCTCCATTTATCATCTGAAGGTCTCATCTTCCATTGTATTATTGGCTTATTTCCTATGACCCAAAAAGTGTACTGAAGAGGTCTAGATTGACCTTCTATATCAAGAGCATAACCTTCGATAAAATTCTTCCAATCAGGCACCTCTTGTATGATCAACCCTATAGGAGAAGGTGAGATGCATTCACTAAGAACTTCCATTAGTCTAGGAAGACTGGTCACAATTTGAGATTTCAACTGCGCACTATACTTCCCAAACAATGCATGCATATCCTCATGAGTATGTCCATGCATTAAGAACCCTAAATTCACTCTTTTAAAGACACGTACAGCTGTCAAATAAAATAGGAATGAGAACATATACCTGTTTTTATTCTGTCCAGCACAATTGTCAAGTTGGAGGAGGAACTTTGGAGGTAGATCTCGAGGTTGGGAACGTGAACTTGAGGCTCCAACATGTTCAGAAGCACCTGACTTCCTAAACCTTGCCTTAGTAAACTTCTCTAAATTATTAGGCTTTCTATCCAACAATGCAATCAAGAGTGGTTGGCTACCACCTCCGTGGTTGTGGAGGTCACCGTATAACCACTCTCATAGTTCCTCAAGCACCTCATCATCACACTTTCAATACAAAAAATGGACCATCACTCCACAATTGCAAACTAAAATGGCCATAATAAATTGGCACCGAAGTTATGCACTCATCGCACCATTAGAGAGACTTGTATAGGATAAGCTCTGTTGATTTGCTTGGGTATGTAACTATATTGCGGCCTCGGGGGATGCACCTATTGTATAGGGGGTATGCCACCTGCGTACAAGGGGTCGGCAAAACTCCCCTTGTATACGTATTTGAATTTTTTCAAAAACCCCCTTTCCAGCCACATACAGTGCCAAAATCACCCTAAAAACCCCAAAAAGCTACCCCTAGGTACGAGTATATATATGATTTAAGGGGAAAACAAACCCTTTCGGGTCACTCACATGGTTTGTACGGCCAAAACTATGTGAACCCCCCTTGACTGCGGCAAACAAGTCTTCGATTGATCCATCTTGTCATGTATAATACAAACATAGTTATTGGGTTCCAAACATGATAACGTTCTCCACATCCAATAAGTGGATCTACATGATAGTTGGTCTGTTATGTGATCTTTCATTTGCTCCCTTATCTTACCCTTTGGCTTGGTTGCTTGGTCTTATCCAGAATCTCTTTCAACTTAGCACACAAGTTGCACTTTACAAAGTTGTTCAAGTGTCTATAGTGACATGCTTGAAGTGCTTGCTCCATAGTCTCTCGAAGCTAGGTTGAGATATTGCGGTACCATTAGTTCTCCAAGCAAAGCATTCACTTCCTCCAATATACTCTTACTCAGGTACAATGAGATGGCAATCTCTTCTCCACAACTAGTTTTCCCTGTTGATCTTTCCTACTTTTATGTGGCATATTCTAGTAGTGGGTATCTTTTATTCTTTGGATATTTTTCATCTTGAAGTGCAAGCTCATGAATGGAGTACATGTAAGTCCTCCTCTCATCACAAATATACTCTTGGAAGGTGGCTCTTGCTTCTACCAATTCATCAATTTCAAACTTTTGAACACAATTAGCCCAACAACATTCTATTCCCCTTATCTTAGCCATAGCTTCAATGAACAATCACTACTTAACTTGGACCTCTTGCTAGGATAATGTTTCACTATTGAGTGTGCCCTCTTTTCTAAAAATGTGGTCCTGGCAGCTATTGGAGGTGTATTAAGAAAATCAGTGTCATCCACAACCTCTGGCTCTGGTAAAAGAAAATCTCCTATAAACTCAATGCAGGCTATAGGCCATGGCATAATGCATGGAACCTCTAATTGTTTAATACAAGCGGTGCAATCCTGGTGATTTGACCCTTTTTCCTTCCATTTTCTTATAAACTTGTTATGGCCACACCCACTTTATCCTCTCCTAACCTTTCATCATTGACAACTTGATAGGATCACTAGTATGATAGTTCCTTCACCTACTAGCTCCTTATAGTATTGGTGCTTCACTTTGACCTTCTTATTCTTCCAATTCAACCTACCAGAGGATAATTTGCTTTGTAGCCTCAAATCAACACCGCTTGGTGGTCTACACCATTGACCTACAAGAACAATGTTAACAATGGGGTAACAATGTGATAAGAACATGTGGTAACAATGTTGATACATGTTGGGGGTGAAAGGCATTACATTTTTACCCTTTCTAGGATCCACACGCTTCACCTATATAAATTTAAATGTTCTTAGTATTATCTCGAAAAGGAACAAAGTAATTATAAGAATAGATTAAAGGGCAACTTCAAAAATACCAAAAAATAAAACCATTAAATGGGCAAATATATGTTGTAAGTGCAAAAAATAGATTGTAAGTATAGTTGAGGTGTGGGTAATTATCGAAATTAATGTAAGTAATACTAAAGAATTAAGTATAGGTTGTAATTCTAGAGTATTAGATATAAGCAAAAATAAGTTGTAAGTATAGCTAACATGTGGGTAATTCTAGAGAATTAATGATAACATAGGATGTAATTAATTCTATAGAATTAATGATAGCTAATTCGTATAGGGTATAATTCGTATATGATGTGATGAATCATAATTACAACCGCGCCTTCTAAGCTATATGATATCTTGCATGCAACTACTATATCTGATGAACCCTTCAATCTGAAACTCTTCATTCCTGCAAGCACCCTCGCTTCCTTCCTTCCTTCCTTCCTTCCTTTCTTCCTTCCTTCCTTCCTTCCTTCATTCCTTGCTTTCGAACATCTTTCCGACCATGGTTTCGAATATCTTTCCTACCATAGTGAGCCATGTCGCCCATCCCGCTCCATCCCCCCGGACGCGCCTGAGAGAGGCAAAGAAGGAGATCAAAAAATTGATCTCGAAATCCCTTCCCCCCTCCCACAGATGCCGATGTGGCTACCTTCTGCACCACAGTCCGGAGGAATGCGAGGAGTTCTTTCTTGATGGCAAGCTTCGCCCAGGAAATCCAAATCTCAGTAGCAGCACTAGCAGCCTTGAGTCACCCCATACACCAGCAGATTCTGATGAAGAGCTGGAGAAGGAGATCGAAAAAGCAGAAGAAATGGAGGAAGCGGATGAGGAGTGGCGGGAAGAATTGGAAGAAGAGAAGAAGCAGATAATCGTGAATGCCTTCTCCTCTGATGATGAAGATGTTGCAGAAGCCATCCTTGAGGAGATGGCAGAAGAAAGCGAAGAGGAAGAAGAGGAGGACGAGGGCTGAGCTTTTTTTTTTGTTATTTAGTTCTTTGTTCATGAAAGCGAGCTGGGCATCTCCAAGAAAGGCCTCACCTTAAGATTTTGAATGGAGCTAGGTATCTCCTTAAACCGGCCTTGAACTTTTTATCTTGAATGAAAGAGTCAAGCAACTCTAATAAAAGACCCTCCTTATGTAATATATTTTTCCGATAATATAAAGACTTAATTTTTGTAATTTGTTTCTACTCTCACTTAAATACTGTAATTTCTTCAACTTGCTTTAACTGTAATATATTTTTCTGATAATATAAAGACTTAATTTCTGTAATTTGTTTCTACTCTCACTTTAATGTCAGATTTTAATTTCTTCAACTTGCTTTAACCGTCACTTCTACATTAATGCTAAAAAGCCATTTCGAAGTTATGTTCTTAGGTCGCGGGCATCAAAGTAAGTAGTTTGGAGTTGCCGATCAAGATAAGCCCGACATCTTTTAACTTTTGATTTGGTAAACACATCCCTTAGTTTCGAAAGAGCTCAACCTTAGTTTTGAAATCACGTCAGGCACGAACTAAGTTTGTGTGCAAAAGGTTTAAATTGCAAATTAGTCCAATTCACGACTGGCGTGAATTGCATCAATAACTAGCTTTCTTATCTTAATATTAATCTTTTACACATAAGACTTTTTCTAATTCTATTAATGCATTCAAAGAGTTTAAACTTTAAATTAGCCTAATTCACGTGGCAAGTCTTCTTAATATTAATCTCCTACACGCCAATCGCGAATTAGCAAATGGGCAAAAAGTGCATTCAAAGAGTTCAAATTATAAATTATTGCAATTCACGGGCGGAATTCACTAATATATACGCTACTACTATTAATCTCTTAATCTCTAGTTTCCTTCCACCAAATCTGCTTTTGTTGTCCCTTTTTTTAGTAGATCATTAATTATCTCTTTCGCTCAGTAATGCCAGAACTCATGATCGAGGGGGTGGAGGAGGCACCCCCACCTCCCACGCGTAGCGTCAACTTTAATGACGCTGAGGTTGAGCAGTTTGAACACACGCCGACGCCAGATTCAAGTTCCTCCCGCGCCGGAATCCTGCCGGCCTATACCGATGTAGAGTTTCGTGAAGGTTCCATATTTACCGCCATAATATGACCAAGTATTAGTGAGATGTGTTCGGGATGGCTACAAGCATAGGCTTATTCAATGAAAAGTTATGCGTCTGAGAGGCTTGAACTAGAGAATGCTCACCGAGAATGAGAATTATAGAGCTCAAGCCATTTTGGGTAATAAAGTCCAATAGTCTTTACCATCTAATTTGCAAAATTCTTCTTCCGTTCTCTTGTTACAACCTAGGGAAACATGAAAGCAGTTTATTTGTTTTAGAAAGCTCAGTCAATAAATTAACGTTGGCATCTAAAGGGTAAATGCCAAAGTAGATTCAAAAGATAGTTGTAAAATTGCAATCTTTTTAGCGTTGTTCTTGCTTGGAATATTTGCCTAATCCATTTCCACTGCATGTGAATGGATATTTAGATAGTCCCAAACATGGTTAGATTGTAGAAATGAGCCAGTTACCGTTGCGCTTAAAATTGCAACTTTTACAACCATGTGAGAAACAAAATAAGGCATAAAGCCAAGCTCAAAATCAGTTGACCTCTGGGCGTGCTATGTCACCGAGGCATTTGTTCCGCTTGAATCAATGTAATTTCCGTCTCAGCCTGGCAAGAGTTCAAACATGTACAGACTTGAAGGTTGGTTAAGAACATGCATAACAATTAATCTGGAGACTTTCCTAATCAAAAGGATATGAGAGCAAATGAGAGCAGCATATGAGAGGCATATGAGAGCAGCAGCAGCATATTTTTCTATCTTCAAGTGATTGTGGAAGATCCCAATGGTAAGAGGAAATAGCATATGGTTGAAGGCCCAAATTTGAGGAACAAATACGTGAAGACATGCTAGAAGGTTGTTTGCGTGCAGAGAATTAAATGAATGTGCCAGGACAAATCCTTTCCTTACACCAGTACAGACACTACCTTTTATAATACAGCTTGATCTGGCAAAGAGACAAACAATTGTTGCAGTAAGATACATCAAAGGGCTTTCTGTAAATAACTCAAAATCAATTTACCAGCATTAAGGTGCATAAACCTTCCTCTCAAGGACTCCTTCGAACATCTTATCCAAACTCTTTTGCTTCACTTAACCCAGGATCCTAGATCATTGTCCTTGAGAGGAAGCTGCACAGAGCATAATATTTTAGATTAGGAAAGAGTTTAGCTGTAATGTATTATATAAGATATTTTAGTGATGTCTAGATCAGAACATTCAAACCACTAGAAAAACAAAGGTCTGCAGGAGGGTTGCCCATCGAGTTTCTTAAAGTGAAATTAGCTCAGTAAGCTGGCGGTTATGTTTCCACTGATCATATTTAAATTAAAGTAGACCCTACCAAGTTAACAATCAGGAGTTTGTAGGTCCCTCAAGTTTCATGTGCACAAAGTCCGAGTCCCGATTCACTAGGCATTAATGAAAATACTATGAACCAAAGAAACCGTAAGGCATCACCAATTTACTTTGGAGCGGAAAACTATGCTAGCCACAAGAATATAGTTATCAAACTTGTGGCGTAATGGATGGTGGTAATTTCTTACAAGCCTTTGCTTTGTAGTATTTTATATTTAAGAAAATAAAAGATTCGCTCACCGGAGATGGCTTTTGATGAAAATGCGAAGATTTGTTTTGACTTGGTAGTGATGAAATCTTCCCTTAGGAAGAAAATATAAAGCTAATGGCTAAATTCTCCACTCAATATTTGGTGCTTCAATTCGGTTATACAACACCTTAGCCAGTGATTGCACAATTGGAACGTTGCATAGAAAACCTTGGTAGAAATGGCTGTAATGCGGATGCATTTGCATTATCGGGGATTTTGTTTGGGGAACTCAAGCTGAAGTAGCCACTACTCTCTTAAGTCCTACGATATATGTAGAATCGAGGTTGACTATCATTTGTATCTTGCACCCAAGTCCTACGGATTAAAAATATCAACGCTCATGGTAATCACAATAGAATCGAGTTTGGCTATCATTTTGAATCAGAGTATTAAATGCTCGACTCTCATTTCATAGAAGCGTTTTGCATGTGGTTTTCAATCACGAAGTGATAGGTAAGATTACTAAGTGGGCGATAAAATTTACCAACTTTGGGACTATTAATGAGTGGATGTTTGTGCATGCAAATAAGCCTGAGTGTTTTCAAGATCTAAATATAGGTTTTAGCATTCAAATACAAAGAATTATCATGTAATAACCTAGAGAATTTTTGGACTAGAATTATATAGCAAATCCGAATTGGGCCTCTTACGTCCCTTTTCAATCCTTGCGGATCGTTTGCAAAAGGACACTACCATATGCAATTTAGGACCTTTACCATATGCAATTTAAGACCTTGTTTGAAACTTGCATGATTCTTATGCCTTGCCGCTCATCTTTATAGCCATAAATCGGTGCTTCTAGAACCTTCGTGAGTTTAGGGTTGATGCCGTGAAGCTTCGGACAATCGATACAAACAGTTGCTTCCCAAAATTATAGAGGGCTTACAAAGGCAGGGCCGGACACTATTGATTGGGCTCACGTGGCATATGGGTGGAGTTCACAGACCGGACACTATTTTTTTCTTATTATAGGAAGGATATGGGTGAAATTTACTTCAAAGTAAGCATCTGTATTAGTTTTTCAAGCATATCATGAAGATAAACATATCCAGTGCCTTTTGCCTCCAATTCATCAAAACACATTCTGATCAATACAAACAAACAAATGCAAAAGACAAATATCTGCTCGGAGGTCAAACATCATATCGCTTAAGCTTTCTAGCATGATCTGTTTCTTAATCTAGAACCATTGGCAATGGGAACTCTACATATGTTTTTTTGCTTGGTGATATCTACATCCCTAAAATATCTCAATAATAGCAACAAAATTCTTTTTTCCCTTTGCATTCTATTGCCTTCTTGGCAAGCTTTCTAGGATGAAATCCATATTGTCTTATCGGAACAATAATAATCCACATATGTTTATCTTTATCACGAAGCCGCATACGAGAAAATGCGAAATAATAGCACTGAACCTTTTTCTTTTTTTTTTCCGTTTTGTTTGTTTAATGCCACTGAAACATCAAATTAAAGGTAAGCCCTTCGCCATCAAATCCTATTTCCTTATCCCGGACCATGAAAAGGAAGTGTGTTAGGAAAAAATGATATTTGAAAAGAACTTACGGGTAAAGTCCGCGAAGAAAAGGAACTTCTCACTAAAGCGAAGATCGATCACGAGGAAAATCAACAAGCAGAATCAAACTCTCTGGCGAGGAAAAACAACAAGCAAATTCAAATTCTAAGATTTGGGGAGTCAAAAAGTGGTGGTGTCTTGTTTGTACATTATACCATAGATCCTAGGTTATCTAAATCGCGACATATAAGGATACACAATAACTTACAAGAAAGGTGTTTTGGATTTATAACATTGGATCGGATCCACTTTGCTACTAGATCACTATGGCTACATGGTCTTAGTAGAGGATACTCCACCAATTAAAATTTTGACACATTTCAAAGTGCTTTTATTTTATTCCAATTCTTGTGGCAAATGTGGAAGTGGAATGGAGCCCTTGAGCATCGGATAGACATCTTTCATTTGGGCCTCAATGTAGGTGAAGCTTGGGTGCACATTATGGCAATTTTGGCCATGCACCATTGCTTCTTACTCATTTATATTCTTTTCCTTAGTCGTTTGTCCATAATTTTATGTAGATTTGAGATATCATCCATCCATGTTGTTAGTATAATTTCTTCGTTGATGGCGGTTCCAATTGCATTGGCTGTCTTCAGTCGAGAGCTCGACAAAACCACCCCGGCTGTAGACATCCACCTTGTCGATAGCCTAAAATGCATTGCATACTCTACATATGAAGTTCCAAACTATTAGAAAATTTGCAACCATACCATAACCTCTCACCCAGAAAAAGTACTCACGGAGCAAGATACCCTGCTGTGCCTCGGTATTAGTTCGGTAACATGGGATTTGTTGCCTTGGTGGAAGTTAACAAGCCGAAGTGACAAATTAGGGGTGAAATCGACATCAAGGAGAATATTCCCGGGTTTTATATCACAATGGATCCACACAAACCTTTGACTCTTCATGAAGGTATGCTGGGCCTGGCAGCGGCACCAATTGCAACATTTTTCTCACTTCCCAGGCGGTATGGGACCATCCGTTCTTTAACGCGAACAAGCGCTTCAGTTAAGCTTCCATTAGGCATATAATCACAAACCGGCCGGTTGAGCTTTTGAAGTGAGACAATATCCGCATTATGCTAACAAGATTCTTGTGTTGCAACATGCAGAGAGAATAGTAACTTCTTTCATAAAGTCTTGCATAGTACTCTTAGTTGTTTTTAGGATAGGTGTTTAATAGCCACTATAGTTCCATCGCGCCAACACCCTCTATCACCTCTCCAGGTATCCCCTTTGCCAAGCTTTTGCTTTTCTTTGGAGCCATTTGTGGCTTCATGAGGATTCTCTATAGATATAGACTACGGGGCCAACCTTTGATAGACTAGATTGGCTGATGTGGGGATCTTAGATACAATGTCTGCCACCACAACCATAACCCTATTAGAGCTAGCATTATAGCGGCAATAATGCCTCAACTATGCCTCCTATCATTGCTACTTTTATGTTGGTGTTTGTGTTTGGGGACATAAAAAGGGAAATGGAAGAAATGCGAGATACGGGTCCACGCCTTCTCACCGGCGGTTACCCAAGTATCGAGTTAATACCTCCCGAGTTGATTGAAAGAATGCCAGCACTTCTTGCAACATTTGTCTCAAATGTATGATTTTATTCTTTGCTTCAATAAACACATCTAGCTTTTTGCTTTACTAATTTTCCTTGAGCATAAACATCAAAGACTCTTGCTCCAGCTGGTAAAGAACCACGAGGTTCTAAGAAATGCAAAGTGATTCTATACCGCACTGCGGTTGAGTGCCATGGTATGCAATATAGTCGAAGACCATTTGTAAAGATCTATAAAGTTCTTACGTAATATTAGTGGTGGCAGCCCCAAGACCACCCAGATCTGGGTCCACCAAGCTCAAGCGCCCCACTTACCGGTTGAAGACTTTTGCTAAACACATTGCTGAAATGAACACTCACATACGCTCAAAATCGGTGCCATTATGGTTCACATCGTTGTACTTCCTGAATTAATGGTGTGCGGTTACTTCCACTAATAGTTGGTACACATGGACCATTTGATTTAGCCTTGCAGGAGGAAAATTAGTCCATATTGCTTGAATCATCTAAATAGTTGAAGGCATAGCGAAGTTTTTAGGTAGAGACAGTTGAGTAAAGTATTGGCAACCACTAAGCTCATTGTGTGAAATATCTAGGCTGTGATATTTGGAAGGCCGAAGAAGATCTCAAAGAACCATGCCCTAAGGGGAGTTGTGACTTAAAAAAGAACTCCCGGAGGTTGGCGCCATAACGACTTCGGAATGTTGCGGTTAAGTTGTTGAATCCAAGTGTAAGTTCTTGGATTGATGTGAGATTGGCATCTGAGGCGTTCCACTAAAATTGTTTCTTCTGCGGATAGGCTTTTTGAAGAGACTTCATGCCTTGTATAAAGGAAACTTTACCAGAGAGATTGTTGTTCTGCAGTCTCAGGTCAGTCAGGTGTGACACATTAGTTATGGAATATGGAACCTCTCCATCAAGATTATTGGAATGAAGATGAAGTTGTTCAAGATATGTTAGTTCACCTATCTCCTCGAGGGCTATTGCACCTAGTAAATTATTATGCATATACACATGCCTAAGACTTTTGTACTCTACCAAAAGGCGAGGGATTGTGCCATTGAGTTGATTGGTGTCCAAGTACAAATACTCCAAGTTAGTCAAATTAGCAAAGTCTCGGAGACATTTCATGCAAGCTTGTTGGTACCAAGGTTCAAATAGGCTGAGATAAGTGAGAGAAAAGATGGAAGAAGAATATGATCTTTCAAGGAGTTAATCCCAAGATCCAAATATGTAAGGTTTTCGGAGAAAGCTTCGAAATATCACTTTCGGACCGATGTTAAGCATTATTTTCAGACACGGCTTGCATTATCACAACTTTTTCAGTTCAATAGCGGGGATGAAGAGCTTCTCCATGAAAAAGTTTAGCTGTTGTGCGAACCTTTGGAGAACAGTGTTGATATCAGCATAGGCTGTAAAGCTAGAGAGCAAGAAACATATCAATAAAATGTAAGGAAAGTCCATTGCACTAAGCATAGCTCAACACTGAGACCTTTATCTAAATAAATGAGGCAGCTGCCCTTGTGCCTTTGAAATACATTTCTAATGTGAGTCTAGGTTTACATAGTCCAGATTCATGCATGTTCTTCTTCTTCTTCTTCTTCTTCTTAGTTGTTAAATACTTTTCTAATGTGAGGTTTTCTTATTAAGGATTCATGCATGTTATGTTGTCAAATACTTTCTAATTCTTACGCATATCAAAGAAGGAGCAAACATCAAATTTTACGGCAAGCCTTCTAGCATCAAATCCTATTTCCTTATTCCAGACCATGAAAATCGGAAGCTGTGTTAGGAAAAAATGATCCTCGAGAAGCAAATTCGGCAAGGTTTGCAGTATTGAACCCAGTAAAGTTACATATGGAAAGCTTTACCTAAACATTCATGTAGCCACATAAGAGGATGCTCTAGATGCTGAGCCGGAAACCTAAAGCCCGAACTAAAAAGCTTCTAAATCCTCTCGAATATCTTGGCCGAAACCCCAAAGCACAAAATCTTGAGGCGTGGATGCATTGGTTTATTTCACAGAACAAATGGCCGATGGAAAGGAAAGAAGCTCGATCTAAGAGCCTTCAAACTTCGTCAAACCAGCAGATCTGGAAGCTATCTAGCCTACAGCATTGGTTCCACACTGTAGGAATAGAAGCAAAAAGCCTCGACATGAACTAGGGTGACCGAAATTTAAAGGGCTAGTGGGTTTGGGGAGTTTGGAATATCTCAGTATATACCAAAGATATCCAAAGAATATGCCAAAAACCCCACATGGAACAAAGGTTTGCCCCCTAGGGGCAACCCAAAAATACAATTATCCTCCCTATCTCCACTCATTCTCCACGGGGGAGGCGTAGGGTAAAGAGTGGTAAATAAGGGAGAACGTTAATTTTAATTAATTATCTATTGAAACTTTAAAAATTAATAAATTAGGGACTTAATTTTTAGGCTATTGCATAGAATCGGCGTCGACTAGGGCTCCCTTTTAGTAAGGGTGCAGCATCTACACGGATTGGCGACTGACACATGCATTGTGCATTGAGGATTGACGTGGCCATTCGCCGCTAAACCGTAATTTCGGACCCGGTAGCCTCGTAGGTTGAAATAAGGAAAGGCCTGCACATTTTCGGTTCCGGAATAGATCCAATTCTGAATTTTGACATCAGATATCTGAATATGCTCTTATTAATGTTTCAGATGAGCTCAACCGGCTCAATAAATTCCACTTTGCATCTCTCTTCAAAATTTGCTACACAGAGCATGCGCATCCACTCCTAACTCCACAAAAGATCATGATTCCTTCTTTTTGGATCATGTTTCTATTTTCGTTGTTCAATTTTTTGGACGTAGGTCAAAAATTGGAATGGTCTTCATATGATAGTAACTGCAGGATATAAAGAGAGAGGACTCATAGAAAAAGAAAAGATGTTTCATATATAAAATGAATGAGATACATATAGATAGGCACATGGTAGGTATGACTCATTTAATATTTATTGTGGTTGATGGAAGCTAGAGAGATGGAAGGATATGTTTCCTGGCGCCACTTTAGCTTTCTATTGTTTATCTCATCTTTTCATTATATGGTTCTTTGAGAATAAGAACAAGATAATAAATATAATTATCTTTTTTTTGAGTTACTGGGCTATAGTCCAATACAAAGCTGGTTATAAGTTAGTGGAGATTGATCCGAAGGACCTTTTTATTGGAAAAGAGCTTCATTGGGGTATGTTCATGTATTTCTACCCTTTCTTGTGCGCTAAGAGTTTAACAATAGAGATATTGTTGCATGTGGCGGTTATTTGTCACTTGTTATTCCTGCAACCTTGGTTTCGGTATGCTCATTGCCACTTATACGGGATCTTCACTTTGCATCCTATATTCACAGTGCGGCACTTGTCTAGGATGTAAGCCCAAAATTCTTGGCATTATCCTCGTATATTCAAGTAAATAGCGTTGATGCTTATGCTTCCTTTGCAAGTTATGCCTTTAGTTTCTTGTTTGCGTGATACGTGCATGACTGAAACTCGTTCTTTCGTGGTCTACAATGAGGATGATGTTTACTACGTAAAATCACGATATTGCGGTCGATTGCTTTGAGAGCCCGTTGAATTGGGGCGTGATGGGCGGACAAGATTGAGTTTATTATTTGCCTCTACATGTGATTTCAAGAGTTATGACTTATGAGTTATGACTTATGAGTTATGTGCTACCACAATATATATCCGCCTCTCATTATCGAGCTTCATGCCCATTTCTGAGGCATCTTGTGCATGGTGAGGGGAGATTGTCTAGTATGCATTCAAGTTTTATTACAAGATACCAATTTCCAAATGCTTGGCAGGTTTTAACTCTTTCAATGACCCTCGTCATGGTGCCACTATCTATGCTAATTGTATGCGTTGTGTTCTAGCGTGTAGCATTTGATGCAACATAAGTCAAAGGTTGCATCATCACTTGGTTTTTGTTAGAAGTGGTTTTGTTGTAAGTTGAAGGTTGTTGAAACTCTTTTCCTAAACTTAGAATACCAAAACTTGGACCTTTGCTTGAACCTCTTTTCCTAAACTTAGAATTCCAAAACTTGGACCTTAGAGTTCTAACCTTTAAAAGAAACTATTGCATCAAAAGAAAAATGTAGAAAGGTAAAAACTAGTAATGATTAGCATTACTTGAGCCCAATCTCTAAGATGTTTTTACATGCTATTGCATCGGCTCGCTAGGATGATTCCTCAAGCAATGGTTAACATATCGTATGCCTACGATGTAATTTTAGATATTTTACAATAAGATAGCTCGATCAATTGCCCCTAGAAATTATAAGCATCGGGATAAGAATAACAGGTCTAATTCATTAACACTTATGGAATTTTAGAATAGGTTATTATGGATTTTGCTTTTCTGTCCCATTTCACTAGTTATTCTACACGGTTCTGCCCTTATCGTTGCGATTCAGTTGAGATGTATTTCACGTTCTACTTGGCTGCGTGATTTGTTAGTCCAAAGTCTTTTATGCCTTGGGGGGATGGGCACTTGCCATTCCTAAATCAGCATGGCTTCCATACTCCTAAATGCTTTATTGGATTGGGCTTGCTTTGGTTAAAAAGGCGTGGTTTGGTGTGGAAGGTCAGTGCGTATGGACATAAACTAGCTCTCTCTTGTTCCGTGTATGGACATAAACTCTCTCTTATTCCGGGTATGGACTAGTTCTCTCTTATTCCGTGTATATAGGGTGTGTGGACAACCTGGGTGGCAATGCTATAACTTCGCACGAGTTTTCCCCGAGGATTTCATCTTTGGCGTTGCTTCATCAAGCATATCAGGCATAAATGAATTGCGGCGTTTACATATAAGGAATTTAGGTTAAAACTTGTTAAAATTGTCGTCTTGAGATTGAAGGAGCTCTGCAAAGAGGCGGCAAAGACATCACAATTGTGGATGGATGTATCAAAGGTTAGTCGCAATTATCCCCATCTAAATACTTTCATAGTGCAAATGCTAATTTCGCGGCCTCGGGGAGCACAAGCGATTATCAATCCCGAATAGCAGATCTAGGATATCACCTCTATAAGGTTTATGAATATTTCAATGGTAGTTTTGAAGGTGGTTGTCATAGAATTTTTTTGATGCGGGGAAGATGTAGATCTCTTAGATGACTTGGGTGTTGATGCTTTTAAGCTCTCCTTAGCTTGGACTAGAATTTTACCAGGTCTGTATCATGAAAAAAAAATTACCGAGAGTTCGCTAATTTATGCCCTATCTACTTTTGTGATGCAGAGGGCGAGGAGATGTGAATATGGAGGGTGTCAGACACTACAGTGATGTAATAAATAGCTTGTTGGACAAAGGTAAGGCTTCCTCTATGTTGTTTAGAGAGGACTTTGTTTGTTCTCCTTAATATTCTTGCTCATGGCCTATGTATTCAACCATATGTGACAGTGTATCACTGGGAGTTGCCATTCGCACTTGAAAACTCATATAAGGGATGGCAGAGCCCTAGAATTATGTGAGTCATTACCATATCAGGATTAGAAATGATGCACCTTTCATAATGTCGTTCAGTGAAGATTTTGCAGCCTACGCCAAAGTATGCTTTGAGGCCTCTGGGGATCGTGTAAAGCATTGGATAACAATAAACAAACCTTCTATGAGTGCAGGTACGGAATTATCTATCTTGCTTCTTAGCGTTAGGGAATTGAAACTGTGATAAAAGCATGGCAGGATGAGTTCAACTCTGGATGGCAGTTATTCAGTAGACCTAAAGAGATTTTCTATTATGCAACTTGTTATTCAGGTCCTTGTGATCCTGCTAAGTCAAAATTTGGCATTGCTTAACATCCCACCACGAATCTTGCACATCATAATATGCTGCTTGCACATGCCCATGCGGTGCACGTATACAGGCAAAGTTTCCAGGTATGTTTTTATAACAATTACATGAAACTTTGGTTTGGATTCGACCTCACTGTTCTAGTGCACAGTCAAAACAGATGGGATACATTGGAATTGATCTGCTTAGCTTCTGGTATGAACCCCTCAGTGGCACTGATGAGGATGCAGAAGCAGCTCAGAGGGCCCTTGATTTTCAACTAGGATGGTACTTTCCCACCCTTCCGCTGCAAAAAAGAGATTCAAATTAACTGCCAAAAAGGTTAATTATTTTTCTAAATTGATGCAGGTCAATGGATCATATAATGGATGCTTATGGTGCACACCAATATCATTTACTCAGTATATGCATGCAAAGGGTGACATTTGTATTGGCTATTATCTGCATGCCTATAGCAATTTTTTGATACAACTATTATCTACATAGCTGGGCTATTTTGCAGCACTGCTTCATTCACTCCACTAAGATGGAGAATTTGTGACAAATTCAATTATTGATCTTAAGCAAATCCTTGCTTAAAAGTAGCTCTTGAGCTCACAAGGTGAATGTATGGAGAATAGAAGTAGAAATGTTGATAGTAAATTAGAGGTGAATAAATGGTGAATACAGTCCAAGATTTACCATCAATTCTCCAAGTTTCACCACTGGTTCTCCATGATTTTCAGGGAGAAACTTCTCCATATGGTATATGGTAAAGGTGATTTATGGGTGAATGCCGGGTGAATAAAAGGTAAATTGTCCTTTCATTTCCCATTTGGAGAATCAGAAATTTTTTGTAGTGAAACGAGTGAGCAAAGGACTTTAGTTTCTTCCTATAAACAATGAGATGGGAATCAAGCTCGGAATACAAACGAAAGAAATAGTGCCTGCATTAGACGAAGCTTTGTAGAACATGTACCGGCAATGACCAGGCCCGGTAAGCTTTGCCACAATCCATAATCTTTCTCTGTTTTTCTGGACTCGACTTCAGGCCAACAACAAAAATCCCACTGGCCTGGCCATAGCCAGGCCTTGAGCAAAGAAAGGGTAAAGATGAGAGAATCGGGGGTTGGGTTTCGATCCACTAAACATGTCTGCTGAGCGAAATCCACCACCGTAGGCAGGTACATAGCAGCATCTGGAGAAGCACCACCACACAATGTTCCAATTCCGCTCAACCGGAATCGCGAGCAAGCATTACCACGAGCAAGCACGTACCACCCGCCAACAGCGAACTTCTGCAAAATCCAATGGAAGAGGGAAAAAATGAGGGTAAGGTCGTCCAATCTGCCATGTCTCCTGCTGCATGGAAATAACTCAACCGATCAGAGCCGTCCAATATGACACGTGGATATTCAGAGGGCCCAGATGGCCCCAATTATCAAGCAACCAGGCATCCCCTTACGAGAATATATATAAGTCAAATATATATAAGAATTTGGCATGCTCTGGCACCTTGCGTAATTTAAGTGAAGCCTAGTGAAACCACTAGTCAAATATTTGGTGAAGCAATTGTATAGACTGGTTTTCTTTAAGGCATGAATAAACTTGTAGTCAATTCTTAGCTCCTGTAGACCAGTGTATTTTTCGATAGATAGAGCTTCGGTTGAAGTTTTGACTAAATTATTGGTCGAAGGTAGGATAAAATGTTGTCAAATCCCTATCAAACTAGTGATTGAATGTCTGATCAAAGTGTAGGTCAACTTCATGTTCGAAAGACAGTCAAATTCGCAAGTAAGTTGTGATTAACCCTTTATTTGTCTTAGGTTAGCAACTCCTATAATTTCATCAGAATAGTGTGTTGTTTTATTGGTAGAAAGATATGATAGAGATCTTTAAGTCCCAACGTAGAATTACATAGTTCAAATTCATTTTGTTGTTGGATTTCTTTGAAACTGCAAATGGTAAGTGCCATTTTTTCCTTTGAAATTGAGCATGGAGTGGAGAGGAATTTGTCTGTGTTGGCCTTGTGTTGGCCTTTTTCTCCAATCAAGAGAACACCTCTGCGAGACTTAAATGCGGGATAATTTATGGTGGTGTTGAGTCTTGTTCTATCAGGCCAAATGAACTTTCTAGAGCATACACCATGGTGTCCTAGTATTTCTTAGGCTAAGGGGCGCCAGTGCTGGATGACATTTTTATGCCTAAGGGCATTGGCCGGTACATCTACGGCATTAGGGACAATAACATATATTTTATATATACCATAGGTAAAAATATGTTGAGACAATAAAGCAATGATCTATTTAAACCAAAGGCCCGTAATTGTAAATCGGTTGCCTCACCATTGAGTACTAACGCACTGCCGACGCCTTATGCACTCCTTGGAGTTCAACCAAAATGTGACGAACAAAATATAATTTTTGAGACGTCAATATCACAAACTACAGTTCAAAAAGGTTTATTTTTCTCATGTACCTTGTGAAGTGAAATAATGGATAATGCATTGGTGGATGCCATTACATGCATGACAAAATGCTCAAGCCAATGAGAATTTTTTTGAACGACTAGAATGAATACCTCTTAGAAATTTAGTTTTTGATACATATTTCAACGTTTTGCTCAGTGGTTCAAGCAAATAAACAATGAAATGAATTTCATCTCAGTAGCAACTAAGTAAATAGTAGAAAAGAATGACTACAAAGCAACATCAGGATGATCTTTTGCTATGCTGGTACTATCTTTTTTCATGCACTAGCAATGCCTGCATGTTCGTTTACACGATGGCCTTAAGCTTATCACAAATTGACAATTTTTTTTCTCTTGATTTATATCATTTCTATTCCAATACTCTGTATGATCCTGTAATAAATTCCTCAAAGTTAGATGAAGAATGTTAGTTTGTCTATACAAAGTGAACAAAAGAATGAATCAATATAAAGCACATTATATTAACAAATTTGGAATTGATGACAACAAAGCATACAAAGAAGGTTTTCAAATCTCTCCAACCTCCTTGTTTTTCAAATTTCTTCAACCTCCTTGCGCCTTTTTCTTCAAAAGGCAAGACGGAACATAGTATTTACATTGTATAATCTTCATAGTAGTAAGTGCACACTTAAACTATGAGTGCTCAAGGAGGCTAATAAGTGGCTTTCAAGAGAATGCATAAATTATGGGCACATGCCCGTCTGCCACCTTGCATGTGGATTTTAGGTTACTTGATTTCCAAGGGACAACATTCTTTAGTGAGGGTGAATATTCATCTAGCTTTAATTGGAACGGACAGAGTGCATCTCTCAATTGTCCCTCCTGGGCATATCATGAATGACATAGAATTCCATGATATAACATTTGCCTCAAGCATTTGCTGGAACAGCATATGCTTCTTTGAGCTGGTCGTGCAAAGTTAATGCACCTCCTATAATTTTCCATAAAGCCATATTTGCATTGGGCATTTGCCGAGTCAGCTAAATTGGCAACTCTAGTTTGCCATTTTCAATGTGAGCATAGATTATAGTCAATGTGACTATTCTATTCTATTCTATTCTAAGAGATACTTTTATGTCAAACATCAGATTAAATTGGTGAAGGTCTCATTAAGCATGTTATGGCATAAATAAGCTTTGATCCAGAGTCAATGTAATTTTCATAACTGTATCATTGAACATGACATCAAGCCGAAAACAGGCCACAATTCCAAATGGTAGACCCAATGCAACTCTGCAAAAATATTTGATCATGTTTTATTTTTCAAGCAAAAAATCGAAGGCAGCGAATAGAATGAGAATGCGAATGATTTTTTATCGTCCAGTAGGTGGCAAATAGAAGCTTACGCTGCGAATGCAACTATAGAAAGGAACCCCATAATTTCCACACGAGAGAAATGCAATCCACTTAGCTCGTTCTGCAATAATCCGACAAATTTTAAACCTATCAAATTCTAGCAATCAGCATGCACAAACTCATCATTCATTAATGATTCACTTTCTATTATTGTGCTCAATTTGTTGCTTGCCCCCCCCCAAAACAACAATTGATGCCTTCACAGTTCAAATTGTAAGCATTGTACTGTAACCATAGTCGTGACATGACAGATTATGACTTTTTCTATCTCAAACTGAAGGGGATAGAGCAGTAATTGTTCATACATGATGGAAAGTACCCAAGCAAAGTGTTAAAATAGCAGCACTCGGTCCAGTAAGCAATACCATCTGGACAATGCATCTTTCCGCTCTGGTACTATAAGTGCAAATTGATGGCAAAGCAAGTCATCTTTGGGATCATAATCCTCCAGCCCAAGATATTTAGATGTTCCTTTCCTAGGACCAACATAATGTTTTTCAGCAGCTGAAGGAGCCATTGACTTGCGAATACTACTAACCACATCATCAACTTCCTCAGGTATTATCAAGTCTCTCCACTTAGACTTAGGTAGCGATCCATCTTTCAGTTCATCAGACGATGTGTCTACTTGTCCCAATAATCCATGTACCTGTGTCCAATAATCTATCAATGCAAAGTTGGTATCATCAGGGTTATTTTTTCAATACTTGATGTATTCAGAAATGCCATCCAATATGCTTTGTAATGAATCCACCTCTGAAAAGGCTTAAGAGCTTTTGGTTGACCCCTGGGAATCTTAGGTTTACCATTCTCATCTTCGTGCCATATAGGTACTCCCTCATCTGGCCTCCATTTATCATCTGAAGGTCTCATCTTCCATTGTATTATTGGCTTATTTCCTATGACCCAAAAAGTGTACTGAAGAGGTCTAGATTGACCTTCTATATCAAGAGCATAACCTTCGATAAAATTCTTCCAATCAGGCACCTCTTGTATGATCAACCCTATAGGAGAAGGTGAGATGCATTCACTAAGAACTTCCATTAGTCTAGGAAGACTGGTCACAATTTGAGATTTCAACTGCGCACTATACTTCCCAAACAATGCATGCATATCCTCATGAGTATGTCCATGCATTAAGAACCCTAAATTCACTCTTTTAAAGACACGTACAGCTGTCAAATAAAATAGGAATGAGAACATATACCTGTTTTTATTCTGTCCAGCACAATTGTCAAGTTGGAGGAGGAACTTTGGAGGTAGATCTCGAGGTTGGGAACGTGAACTTGAGGCTCCAACATGTTCAGAAGCACCTGACTTCCTAAACCTTGCCTTAGTAAACTTCTCTAAATTATTAGGCTTTCTATCCAACAATGCACTGAAGAGTGGTTGGCTACCACCTCCAGGGTTGTGGAGGTCACCAGAATAACCACTCTCATAGTTCCTCAAGCACCTCATCACACTTTCAATACAAAAATCTGGACCATCACTCCACAATTGCAAACTAAAATGGCCATAATAAATTGGCACCGAGTTATGCACTACTGCACCTGTTAGAGAGACTTGTATAGGATAAGCTCTGTTGATTTGCTTGGGTATGTAACTATATTGCGGCCTCGGGGGATGCACCTATTGTATAGGGGGTATGCCACCTGCGTACAAGGGGTCGGCAAAACTCCCCTTGTATACGTATTTGAATTTTTTCAAAAACCCCCTTTCCAGCCACATACAGTGCCAAAATCACCCTAAAAACCCCAAAAAGCTACCCCTAGGTACGAGTATATATATGATTTAAGGGGAAAACAAACCCTTTCGGGTCACTCACATGGTTTGTACGGCCAAAACTATGTGAACCCCCCTTGACTGCGGCAAACAAGTCTTCGATTGATCCATCTTGTCATGTATAATACAAACATAGTTATTGGGTTCCAAACATGATAACGTTCTCCACATCCAATAAGTGGATCTACATGATAGTTGGTCTGTTATGTGATCTTTCATTTGCTCCCTTATCTTACCCTTTGGCTTGGTTCCTTGGTCTTATCCAGAATCTCTTTCAACTTAGCACACAAGTTGCACTTTACAAAGTTGTTCGAAGTGTCTATAGTGACATGCTTGAAGTGCTTGCTCCATAGTCTACTGAAGCTAGGTTGAGATATTGCAGGTACCATTAGTTCTCCAAGCAAAGCATTCACTTCCTCCAATATACTCTTCTGTGTACAATGAGATGGCAATCTCTTCTCCACAACTAGTTTTCCCTGTTGATCTTTCCTACTTTTATGTGGCATATTCTAGTAGTGGGTATCTTTTATTCTTTGGATATTTTTCATCTTGAAGTGCAAGCTCATGAATGGAGTACATGTAAGTCCTCCTCTCATCACAAATATACTTTTGGAAGGTGGCTCTTGCTTCTACCAATTCATCAATTTCAAACTTTTGAACACAATTAGCCCAACAACATTCTATTCCCCTTATCTTAGCCATAGCTTCACGTGAACAATCACTACTTAACTTGGACCTCTTGCTAGGATAATGTTTCACTATTGAGTGTGCCCTCTTTTCTAAAAATGTGGTCCTGGCAGCTATTGGGGGTGTATTAAGAAAATCAGTGTCATCCACAACCTCTGGCTCTGGTAAAAGAAAATCTCCTATAAACTCAATGCAGGCTATAGGCCATGGCATAATGCATGGAACCTCTAATTGTTTAATACAAGCGGTGCAATCCTGGTGATTTGACCCTTTTTCCTTCCATTTTTCTTATAAACTTGTTATGGCCACACCCACTTTATCCTCTCCTAACCTTTCATCATTGACAACTTGGATAGGATCAGCTAGTATGATAGTTCCTTCACCTACTAGCTCCTTATAGTATTGGTGCTTCACTTTGACCTTCTTATTCTTCCAATTCAACCTACTGTAGAGGATAATTTGCTTTGTAGCCTCAGCCTCAACACCGTTTGGGTGGTCTACACCATTGACCTACAAGAACAATGTTAATAATGGGGTAACAATGTGATAAGAACATGTGGTAACAATGTTGATACATGTTGGGGGTGAAAGGCATTACATTTTTACCCTTTCTAGGATCCACACGCTTCACCTATATAAATTTAAATGTTCTTAGTATTATCTCGAAAAAGGAACAAAGTAATTATAAGAATAGATTAAAGGGCAACTTCAAAAAATACCAAAAAATAAAAAACCATTAAATGGGCAAATATATGTTGTAAGTGCAGGCAAAAATAGATTGTAAGTATAGTTGAGGTGTGGGTAATTATCGAGAATTAATGTAAGTAATACTAAAGAATTAAGTATAGGTTGTAATTCTAGAGTATTAGATATAAGCAAAAATAAGTTGTAAGTATAGCTAACATGTGGGTAATTCTAGAGAATTAATGATAACATAGGATGTAATTAATTCTATAGAATTAATGATAGCTAATTCGTATAGGGTATAATTCGTATATGATGTGATGAATCATAATTACAACCGCGCCTTCTAAGCTATATGATATCTTGCATGCAACTACTATATCTGATGAACCCTTCAATCTGAAACTCTTCATTCCTGCAAGCACCCTCGCTTCCTTCCTTCCTTCCTTCCTTCCTTCCTTCCTTCCTTCCTTCCTTTCTTCCTTCCTTCATTCCTTGCTTTCGAACATCTTTCCGACCATGGTTTCGAATATCTTTCCTACCATAGTGAGCCATGTCGCCCATCCGCTCCATCCCGGGGTTGGCCTTTGAGAGAGGCAAAGAAGGAGATCAAAAAATTGATCTCGAAATCCCTTCCCCCCTCCCACAGATGCCGATGTGGCTACCTTCTGCACCACAGTCCGGAGGAATGCGAGGAGTTCTTTCTTGATGGCAAGCTTCGCCCAGGAAATCCAAATCTCAGTAGCAGCACTAGCAGCCTTGAGTCACCCCATACACCAGCAGATTCTGATGAAGAGCTGGAGAAGGAGATCGAAAAAGCAGAAGAAATGGAGGAAGCGGATGAGGAGTGGCGGGAAGAATTGGAAGAAGAGAAGAAGCAGATAATCGTGAATGCCTTCTCCTCTGATGATGAAGATGTTGCAGAAGCCATCCTTGAGGAGATGGCAGAAGAAAGCGAAGAGGAAGAAGAGGAGGACGAGGGCTAAGCTTTTTTTTTTGTTATTTAGTTCTTTGTTCATGAAAGCGAGCTGGGCATCTCCAAGAAAGGCCTCACCTTAAGATTTTGAATGGAGCTAGGTATCTCCTTAAACTGCCTTGAACTTTTTTATCTTGAATGAAAGAGCTGGGCAACTCTAATAAAAGACCCTCCTTATGTAATATATTTTTCTGATAATATAAAGACTTAATTTTTGTAATTTGTTTCTACTCTCACTTAAATACTGTAATTTCTTCAACTTGCTTTAACTGTAATATATTTTTCTGATAATATAAAGACTTAATTTCTGTAATTTGTTTCTACTCTCACTTTAATGCTGTACTTTAATTTCTTCAACTTGCTTTAACTGTCACTTCTACATTAATGCTAAAAAAGCCATTTCAGAGTTATGTTCTTAGGCTGTGGCAGATCAAAGTAAGTAGTTTGGAGTTGCTGATCAAGATAAGCCTGACATCTTTTTAACTTTTGATTTGGTAAACACATCCCTTAGTTTCGAAAGAGCTCAACCTTAGTTTTGAAATCACGTCAGGCACGAACTAAGTTTGTGTGCAAAAGGTTTAAATTGCAAATTAGTCCAATTCACGACTGGCGTGAATTGCATCAATAACTAGCTTTCTTATCTTAATATTAATCTTTTACACATAAGACTTTTTCTAATTCTATTAATGCATTCAAAGAGTTTAAACTTTAAATTAGCCTAATTCACGTGGCAAGTCTTCTTAATATTAATCTCCTACACGCCAATCGCGAATTAGCAAATGGGCAAAAAGTGCATTCAAAGAGTTCAAATTATAAATTATTGCAATTCACGCCTGGCGTGAATTCACTAATATACAGTTACTACTATTAATCTCTTAATCTCTAGTTTCCTTCCAGTTCAAATCTGCTTTTGTTGTCCCTTTTTTTTTAGTAGATCATTAATTATCTCTTTCGCTCAGTAATGCCAGAACTCATGATCGAGGGGGTGGAGGAGGCACCCCCACCTCCCACGCGTAGCGTCAACTTTAATGACGCTGAGGTTGAGCAGTTTGAACACACGCCTGACGCGTATTCAAGTTCCTCCTGTGCCAGAAGGAATCCTGCCAGGGCCTATACCGATGTAGAGTTTCGTGAAGGTCTCCATATTTACCGCCATAATATGACCGTTATTAGTGAGATGTGTTCGGGGATGGCTACAAGCATAGGCTTATTCAATGAAAAGTTATGCCGTGCTCTGGAGAGGCTTGAACTAGAGAATGCTCAGCTGAGAATGAGAATTATAGAGCTCGAAGCCATTTTGGGTAATAGTCCAATAGCTGCACCATCTAATTTGCAAAATTCTTCTGTTCCAGCTTCTCTTGTTACAACCTATGCCAGCATTTGATACTATTGTGCCAGCATTTTATACTACTGAGGAATAACACATAGAGTGTCTACTGTTTTGTAAATTCCTGAATGTTCTGGTCTGCAGGCCTTATAGTTTTGAAATTTTGAATGAATGGTCTGGTCTACAAGCGTAGCAATTTTATACATATGACAGAATCAGCTTGAGCATCTTAGTATATGTACTCAACCTACTTCTTCTGATGCATCTTCCTCTATTTCTTTCGAAAAAATGAAACTCTTACCTTTTTTACGCGAATTACTGACCATGCAACAAAGGTTCCGATGCTTTCTCTGACTGCATCTCCATCAGGATGCCTTCTGGGTAATGCTTCGTCGTTGAAATGGCAACTGGTAACTAGGATCTTCACATGATCATTTCCCAGAAGAACTCCATGGTATACTGCTTTCGGATCGACTGATTCTATCTTGCAATTTCCCACCCTCCTCTTCAAATTCGTCGTCAACGTGTAATATTCCTCTCCAACGTTATTCAATCTCGTAAGACTATGGGATTAAATTGCAGCGGACGATCCAAAAGAGTAGATGGACTTATGTGAAGGCGCTTGACATTGTTTCCCAGTTCTTTCAAGTTCTTCGAATGGCAAGAAAGGCTACGACAAGATTAGGTGGCAGTTTCAAATTATCCGTAAATTGTACTACCTTTTTAGCGGATGAGTGAAATCTAATTTTGGATTTCATAATTCGGCGGTCGTTGAACCATTGCCGGTCTAATCGCGTGCCGTCCATTAGGCGCAATCGTAAGATTTGAAGTCGATCTGCGAAATCTAAATAACTGCTCGATCGGACCGTCGATCTAAAGTCGATCGGAATGAAACCCGTCAATCCAAAGTCGAATCGGCTAACCAAACCCGACCATCAATTGCTTATGGAAATATATATGTGTTTTTGAATTTTATTTTTTGCTTTTTGATTGCAGACTTGCTCCGAAACGCTCAAGAACTCAAGAACTCCGAGGCGCTCAAGATCATCGTAAAAATGCCGCCCAAAGGTCGTGCTGCTCCAAACTCTGGCCAAGCCACGAGAGAGTAATGGTCGGAAAGAAAAGAATAAGCTTCTAAAAGGGACATGTAATGAGGTTAAATGGGCGAATGATAAGTGGCAGCCATGCAAATGGTGGAGCTTTTTGAACAAAAAATAGACCTTACAAAAAGACCATAAAAATAGACTTCTAAAATAAATGTGCCCCAAACATTAAATGCGATTGGACATCAGGTATGCCACATGGGGCAAAGTAGGCCACACCATCGCCCGCACATTTTTAAATTATTATCTGTGGCCTGACACAATAGTTTTGTAATTAATAACCATGTGGTCGAATGTGAATTTAAATTTTAAAAACTCGCACGTGTCCAAAATGACACGGGCCTGCCCACACAAGTTTGAAATATGTTTGATGGTCATTATAGGGGGAAATTTGAATTTCAAATTATTTTCTGGCGAACAGAGCTGCTTAGCCATTTGATTCTCACACATTCTTGGGCGGCTTATTGTTCTTCTAATTCACTAGCACCAAACGGATGGCGCGTGCTTCAGCAAAGGTACATTACTTTTGAATAGTATGTTTATTCTTTGGCCCCTGTAGTTTGCGTGCGCTGAGACTAGGATTATTCAGTAGCAAGTAGCCAATGTAGTGTAGTTCCATTATGCCAAAATTTGATGCCTGGATTAATATGCGACATTATTGGTGAGGACATTCATGTCATGAAGATTTATGTGGTCTCAAATTGGCCCAATAAATAGATGTTTGACAGATGCATGTCCAGTTCCCTCAATATCTAAACATCTATTGAGGGGCCAACCTAGATACCAGCTGGGGTAGCAAATTAGGCGGGTGCCCAATTTGACACCCTAGGTAGATGTGCATGGCCAAAGTAGATTCCACCTGGGGTAGGAAATTGGGGGACAACCCAATTTGACCCTCTAGGTAGATGTGCATGGCCAAAGTAGATTCCACCTCGGGTAGCAAATTTGGCGGATGCCCAATTTGACCCCCTAATAAATGTCTACGGCCAGCCTAGATACCATCTGGGGGAGGCCTGACCTTCACCATTTTCGGGGGAAGAATTGGAGGCGTGAACTCCTTATAGTACCTTAAATCTGGTTGGATCTCTGGCCAAGTTAACGCGCAGGGATGAAGCATGCCGTCTGCCCCTCTACGCTTGCATCTTTCGGGGCTGGAGCATAGGTGATTCTTGTTTCAGAATTAACAGGGAGTCTGCTCTTGATGCCAATGGAATAGGGTTTATCAGATTTGGCCGCTATAGGAAACTGAGGAATCTTGCTCCTGTAGTACAGCCTAGAGCGGGAAGAGGGCGACCACTTTCTCTAGTACTCCACAGGAATTTGTTAGAGGTCCCTGTAGTACTTCTCTTGGAGGGAAGAAGTTGAGCAGGGCTTCCAACGGAGTAATGGATCTCTTTGTATCCTAACCAATATCATCATAGTTGTTACGGGTTTTCTTTGTAAATACTTCCCATCTGGCGACCATGGGCATATGAATTCTTCCTATCTGGCCTATTGTGGAGCCTGAAATAAGGTCACAAGGTCTTGTACTGGTTTTCTTATTAATAAAATCTAAACATCTTGCCCTCAAAAAAAAAAAAAAAAAAAAAAAAAGATACCATCTGGAGTAGCTAATTAGGTAGTTGCCCAATTTGCCCCCAGGTAGATGTGTCTCACACAATTTGACCCCCGAGGTAGATCTGGTCTTACTTGGCTCTGGATCTGATTCAATTTTTGTGCAAGAGGTGTACCTATTCAAGGAGGTCGGGCAGTTGCCAAAGGATCCGCGGGAGACAGGGAGCGATGCCATTTTAAAGATACCCCGGATGGACTTGTGAGTGTTGGTGTTCTAGCTGTGTTTGAGGGGCACCATATTCTCTGTTGGCCTATTCCAGATGCAAAAACTTTAGGAGTGACCTTGGGGTCCTTCATTCTCTGGAGGGAAGGTGATGTCCACGACTCCAATGTGGTGGACGTGCCATCGGCATCCAAAAGACAGCGCGTGGGAAGCAACAGAGGCGGTATGCCGCTAACAAGATACATGCTACTTGAGACTGACTGCTGAAATTTGGCACTCTTGTGATGCCATCCCTGGAAGAAAGGGCTTTATATCCTTCACTGGTCCAGACGATGCAGTATGTGACCAGTTCTTGGGTATTAAGACCGTAGGAGTGTCTGTCACTGAGGGCTTTCCCCTTCCGACTGAGGTGAACTTCTGGTGTCAGGCATATTTGACAGTGCCTAAAGCAGGCATGCTTGTGAGGTGGAATAATGATCTTGTTAAGTTTAGTGGAGTGAAGGTGTCTGATATTTTAATTGCAACACCAGTAGAACAACATGATACGACATCAAGCCAAGGTAGCTCGGAGCTTGAGAAGCATCCGCAATACGAGAAGCGTAAATACACCTTCCATTTTCGTCAACCAAAGAAGGCATCAACGGCTCACAACCAATGAAGCCATCTTGAGGTATAGGAAGACCATGTGTTGCAAACAGAGATGTTGTGAGAGATTCACTAGGGATCAAGCTATAAACATGCAAAAGGATTTCCTCGCCATGAAATCGAGTGACAGGGTCACTTTTGTGTATGATATATTAGGCAACAACATGAAGGGTAGAAGGGTCCATCGGCTAGTCTTGCAAGGCATGACTGTCTGTGAGAGAGCTTGGTACCTTGGTCTTGGGATTTCAAAGTCGGGGTATCTCAAGTGGAAGACACAATTCCGCTTTGGTGCTCACAAAGCTGAGCATGGCAATTCAGGCATGATGAAAGCCCCTGCGACAACCTTGGCCTCGGAGGCTGTTTTCTCCATGTTTATCAAGGAAAATTGTGAATCCTTACCTCACCGTAGCAGGATGAAGACGGGATTCGAGAAAACGTAAGGAAGTTGCCTGCAATTGAAGAGATCAACGCAGAAGTGATGGCACTCACAGGCAAGAAGGTGTCCGATAGAATTTCATAGAACGTGGAGGCGTAGTTTCAAGGATATCAGTATTGCTAAGAAGATTGCATTCTCAAAGTGTGGCACTTGCGAGGTTATGCGCACGAAGCTGTTGAAGACCAAGGATGAGGCTGAAAGGAGAATATTGCATGATCAGAGAAGGGCACATAGACTAGAGCAGCAATCATGTCGCACCCAGTACTGGTCATGGAGACTGTAATCCCACAGGTATCCTCGAGACTATATGTGTATCATTCATGACAAAATGGATCAGGCAAAGACTATGATTTCAAAGTTGCTACAATCTATGAAGTCCCTTTGGAGACTAGATAAGCTGAAGACTTCATTGACAGATGCACTTACTCACGGCCATGGAAGAGGGTCCTACGACTCCAACTTCTACGTAGGTTCCTTGAATAGTATTTTGAAAAGGTTGGAACTGCCTCTTGAGTTTGCAGGAGGCCATCTTGCATTGTCTGATCCATCAGTCCTAGATCGAGCAAGGGCCTTGCATGACACCACCGTACTAGCGTCCAAGTTGTCGCTATCTAGCAAGAGCATCCCCCTTGACCTGCCTCAACCTGAGGAACCCTCAATGAAGCGCCTCCCTCGCACACTGATGTTGCAACTAGACAACGCATCTGGACAAAACAAAAATAGGTATGTATTCTCATATCTTTCATACCTTGTATATCTTGGTGTTTTCGAGGAGATTGAGTTAGGTTTTATGATGCCTGGCCACGTATATGAGGATATAGATGCTATGTTTGGTGATTTTTCATCTTCCTTGATGAAAGCCGAAGTGCTGTATGAATTCATACGTGCAATCTCAACACGCCAATGCCATATCTTGTTGATAAGGTTCCATATTGGAAAGGTTTCATAGAAGGGTACATCCCTGATGGGGAAGATAGATTGACTGGTCACACTGGCCCTCTGACCTTTAGGTTCGCTATGAATGGTGACTGGCCTGTCATGTACCACAAGGCACGTCCGACGTTCGTGGATTGGTTACCTGCTGTAGGAATAAGAATGTGGAAAGAAGGAGAGGATGGAAAACCCCTAATGCCATCTAGAAATCCGAAGATGTTAGCACCTAAGGGCTCAGTGAAAGACCTCGGTCAGCTCCGAATCAGTATCCATAAGCATATCCTCCACTGGGTTGCATGCTCGACGAATAATAAGGGCACTCCAGGGACAGCCAAATATACAACACAATTTACGGCAACAATTGAATATTGGATGGGACTCTTGCAGAATCTGGGTAACATCACCAATGTGGAAGGTCCTTACGAGGACTTTTGGCCACGCACTAGGCAAGACAGACTTGACACACCTGATGTGGTAGCTGTGGTGGAGCCAATTGCAAGCATCACTCCTGCTTATATTAAGGATAAGCCCATACCAGAATTCAATCCATTCACGGATTTGAAGAAGGGCATGCTTGTAATGGCGCGCCCTGATGACATCTTGTGCCCGACATGGGTAGGGTATGCTACAGAGGAACACCAAATGGATGATAAGAAAGACAACTTCGAGACTATCTAGGTCATTTGGTGGGAGCCTGTCCCTGTTAGAAACCACGTGTTCCCAGCCAACTATGTCAATTGTTGGAAGAAGAGATAGAGGCCGACGACTGCTAGTGACTGCATTGACATCAAGAGTATCGACTACGCTTGGAGTCCTTCGAATAAGAAGAAGCTACCAAACACTGTCAAGATTCCTATGCTTGTTGCCGAAGCATATTCAGCACTCGCTGGGGATGTATGTTAGTGTCATGGAAGCGCTTGTTTTATAAAAAGTCCACAAATTAAGGTATTGTCCATATTTAATGAAACTGTGCTTAAAGTAGATCATGTCCAACACGTTCGTAGTCAATTGGCCTAGGAGGTAGTTGCGGGATACTACCATGTAGAGGGTTCATGTTTGCTTCGTTGCCAAAATTGACCGTGTAACTTGGTTTCTAGTGTAATTTTGCCATTCCAGACGACATGGTGAAGTCGAATCTCCATTCTGGAGCCTTTATACTGCCCGAACGACAAAACACTTGAGTTTCTACACGGTGGCCCGCAGGACGCTTCGTGGTTTGATAAGTTCTCCCGGACTGATCTGGATTTTTTTGAACCTGCTTGAAGCAGGTTACTTGAACGGCGGATTCAATGGCCAGATCGGGAACCGAGTTCTTGGAGGGAGGGCATTGATATACTGCCTCCAGAAGGAGCGTTGGCAGGAAAGGCTACCTCGGCAACCTTTCTGAGGGTCGTTTCCTAGGGTCTAGCCTTTCCCCTCTAGTGAGGCAGCCGCGCAAAGTCCTGGCCTGGTTTGATATGGGAAAGGGTGTCAGCGCTTCTATCAGGCCCAATCAGAGAGACAAAAGAGAGAGGGAGGGAGGGAGGGAGGGAGGGAAAGAGCATGTGGGGCCTAGGTGGCATGTTTGAGCCAGCTTGGCATGTTGGAGCCTAGGTGCCATGTTTGAGCCACCTTGTCATGTTGGAGGCTAGGTGGCATGTTTGAGCCACCTTGACATGTTGGAGCCCGCGTGGCATTTTTGAGCCACTTTGGCATGTTAGAGCCTGAGTGGCATGTTGGAGCCAACCACGTGGCATGGTAGATCCTAGGGGCACAATATTTGAACTATAAAAAATAACACATGACATCAATTAAACCATTGAAAAATATTCCATTAGAGATGGCATTTTGAGGCCATTAATGCTTGAATTGGAATGTTGGAGCCACCTTGGCATGTTGAAGCCTAAGTGGCATGTTTTGAGCCATCTTGGCATGTTGAGCCACCTTGGAATGTTCGGGCCTTGGTGGCATGTTGGAGCCCACATGGCATGTTTGAGCCACCTTGGCATGTTGGAGCAGGGTAAATTTTAAGGGTCCTAAATGTTTTTCTATTCAAATTAAAGTTGGCTAAACCTATTAAAAATATAAGTTCATAGATTTTTATTAGGCGAAATTTGATAAAATAAAACCCTTTAGTTACCTTCCCACTTGGCTAAAATGTAAAATTTATATGATATGAAATTCTTATGTTGGTGAAATTTTCTTGGTTGGTGGCTAAAGTGCAACTATTTAACTTCAAATTTTGAGCACTCATTACCACATGAATGACAACTAATTCAATATGCTTCCATTACAAAACAATAACAAAGATTAAAGAGTGGCTAAAGAACATGTTGGAGCCACCTTGACATGTTGGATGGCATGTTTAAGCCACCTTGGCATATTTGAGCCACCTTGGCATGTTTGAGCCTAGGTGGCATGTTGGGGCCAAGGTGGCATGTTTGAGCCACCTTGGCATGTTGGAGCCTAGGTGGCATGTTGGAGCCTGCATGGCATGTTTGAGCCACCTTGGCATATAGGGGGTATGTTGCACTTCAGTATTTAAAATGCCCAAGCTTAATATCTTTGATGTAGTTATACCCTTTTTTGGGTTGCCCCTAGGGGGGCAATCCCTTGTTTATGTGGGTTTTTGGCATATTCATGGTATATGCTAGCATATACCTAGAATATGCTAAAAACTGCTAAAAACCTGTTGTAAGCTGTAAATGCTAGGTCATCTATGTTGTCAGGCGGCTGCTGTGCATACCGGCTAACCGGAAGTTTGGATGCATGGAGGCCATCGGCATGAGAGAAATGAGTCGAAAAAGCGGGAGCCGACGTGAGGATGGCTGATTTGGGTCCAGATCTGATTTGATCTGGCTTAACTTCGCTATCTAGGAGTTGGCACCCTCTCTCAAACTCGGCGGTGCAATTTATGAAGCAAAAGGTCCTTTTCTTTTCTTGTGGTACTTTGTGTTGAAAAAATAAGATGATTTATCAACTTTGCATTAGGTTTTAACCTAATGTGCAGCTCACAGCACAATAATCAATGCAATTGATGGTTGTGGTGGCTTGGGCATTGGATATGGCGGATCAGAAATTGTCACAATGAACCAGTAAGTTCTATGGCTATATTGGCCTTTTGAGGACTAAATGCTTTAAATTGCTAAGAAACTTTGTTTTCTTTGCACATTAGATTGCATGTTTTGAAAATGATCAAATGCCGAAGTTGATAGCATCCGATTATATCCAGATCTGCAACAAGGGTTCTCTTTCTTCACAGTTCAGGTCTTAAGCCTTATGTTTCTTCTGTCTTCTATCAGGATGAGGAACACAGCCATGTCCAACCATATGTTCATGATCAAATTGAGAAAACCCTTATATCCTCTACTCTGTTTACTGATCACCTATGCATATGCTCAAGACATTACCTTTTCCTATAGTTCATTCGATGCTTCTTCAAACCTAACATTACATGGAGACTCCATGCTCAGCAATGGAAGCATAGAGATAACTAAAGACTCTGCAGGCATAAGCACAGGCAGAGCATTGTATTCCCAACCTATCAGGCTCTTCTACATCAGAGCATTGTATACCCTCATTTTCTACATCTTTTTGCTTCTCCATTATAAATGAAAACTCTATCCACTGGGATTGGGCGGCTGGCTAGGGTTTTTAAACGGAACTCAAGATCTGGATGCCAAAATGCACAGTTTTGCAGTTGAGTTTGATACATTTCTGAATGTGGAGTTTATGGATCCAAATGATAACCATGTTGCGGTTGATGTGAACAGCATGGAATCTCTGCAATATGCAGATGCAGGATCACAAGGGATTGAGCTTAAGAGTGGACTTCCTATCACAGCACGGATTGACTACGATAGTTCAAGGCAAGAACTAGAGGAAAGCTTAAGCTATTCAACCCAGAAACCTCAAAAGCGTCTTCTTTCTCTAAGTCCCATAAATCTGGGTAGCTTGTTCAATGAGTACGTGTATGTTAGATTCTCAGCTGCCACTGGAGGTAATGTAGAGATGCATTCTGTTCATTCTTGGAGCTTCTCAACTTCTGGAAGCCCTAAATCTAACCACGTTGCTTCTCTCAGTTCATCTTCTTCTCCCCCTGCTCCAGCTCCTTCAGAGGCTATTGTAGGAAAAAGCCATTGTACTGCTTCTTCGCGCATAAATCCTCTCTTCTGAACTTTACGTAAAGTAGGCTCTCATATGGAGTGAATGAAGAAATCTGTTTGCAAACTAGGTATTTACTGCAAGATTGAAGGCAGGATGCTGATATGGGAAGCCCAAATCACGCTGCCTTCTAATTCCAGCTCCAATGCCATGTGTTGGCCAAAAGATAAGTATTTTCTAGGTTCAAACTGGATTTTCAAAACAAAGTACAATGCAGGTTGTACAATTACATAGTTTGCCCACCTTGCCAGATATAAATCTTCACTATAAACTTGATAAGGGCAAGCTATGTACCACTTTTTTATGTATCGATGCACAGACAGGATGCTTCAATTTTCTTTCACCACATTAAAGACTCATGGAGAAGGTTTGACAGCAATCTGCTGTACATCTGACAGAGCAGAAGTATTATCACCAGTGTTAACAAATTATGAATTAGTGGTCAAGTTACAGTATGGCATCTTGCAATGTCACTTCCATATATGCAATTGATCGGACATTGATATCTCGCTAGTCCACCACTTAATATGACCTGTGCATTCATGTAATTCCGCAGATCCTGTACATTTCAACTGATTATTTGAATTCTGATGATGTGCACCACCACACAACTTGGCAAGTACTGATCTGCTAATCGGTACAGGGTCATCTTCACTCCCACAGTCGAGCACTGCAGTATGGCGACCTTAATAGGGCTTTGCATTCGGGTAAAGCTCATGCAATGTCTTGCACCTCGGTTCAAGGTCTGTTCCTTACCTAGGTATTTGTTTGATATTAAAGCCTCTCATGTTGTTGTTTTTATATAGATTGACATCCGGCTGGCACCCGGATCTCATGCCACTGAGGCTGCAAATTAGTTATGTCTGGAAATGCTTATTATTTTGCAAAGTGTTGATGACATTCTTTCATGGTTCAAGTTACTTGTATTGCACATCATACTTAAATTTCTAGATGTAACTAATTTATAACATGGAATACGGGAAATAATAGCATATCGGTCAGAAGATTGAATGACATGTTTGCAACTTGTCCTCCTTTCCTTACCTCGTTTGCTTTTCTAATAGACTGAAAACCCATTTGAAAAATTTAAAATGCCATACTTGTTTGAATGGCATTATCTTTGGCATGTGATAGCTGGTGCTTATGGATATTTAATTGGTTGTTTGCAGTGAATAAACAGTTGAATGATAAGGAGAGAGTAGCTGCGGCTTTAGAAAATCCTCACCTTTCAAGCCTAGTGAATGAATGCCTTACTGGAAACTTAGAGTAAAACAGGACGACAGGCAACATGCAGGCTTTGCTAGCCTCTGTCAGATCAGGTATTACGTCACTAACACTAGGCATATTCCAGCAGCAGAGCTAGCATTAACATGGGTCCATATCATGGTCACAGGTGTAGAAAGAGGGTAAAATTATTCATCGTTGATGATTATGAGAGTGTAGAGAATTATTTATTGTAAATATTAGCAAAAGTGCCCAGCGTTCCTCGGCTTTTCTTCTGGCAAAGGTTGGAACATTGTTAAGGAAAAGCTGCAAGAGAAGTTGTATTCATTGCGGAATGTGTTTGGTTATTGATGTTGTAAGATATTTCTTTTGATCTAATAAGTTTTAATGTTACATTAAATTGCGTTTGGTACTTGTTTTGTGGACGACACTAAAATGCGAATCTAGAGTGTATTACATTAAATTGCAGTTTGATAAGCTTAAGATAGTTATATTATTGTTCCAACAGTAAAATGCTAATCTAGGACGTCTCACCATGGTATAGTTGTTGAAGACAAGCACTAATATATCAGAATCATTAGGACAAAGTAAACAGAAGTCTTGAAGAGGGTGCTCATAATTTGGAAAAGTTGGATAGCCAATGGTTTTCTGGTGTAGGGGGCACCAAATTTTTTTGTTGAAAATAAATAATTGGGTGGGTAGGTAGGCGTTTTAAGACCATCAAGGGCTATGGGATTTACAATGGACAAGGGCATTAAGCCCAAACTAAAACAAGGGGACTAGTCCATATCATAGAAAAATGAGCATGGGCAAGAAGTTGAAACAACATAATAGGGCAATGACCAAACAAAATAACACAATTAAACTATCTAGATATAGCCAATTTAGAGATTAGAAGGCCAAACAAAATAACACAATTAAACTATTTAGGTATAGCCAATTTAGAGATTAGAAGGCCAGTAATTGTCTAGATATAGCCTTATACTTTGCCCAATTCGTTTGGTATAGCATGAGGGTGTTTTGGCAGTGGCTAAGGCTATGATTGTCGTAGTGTTCTAGGAGTTCAGACAGCTTCCTTATTAGAGGTAACCTATATTTGTTCAGTTTTTTGAAGTCCATTGATTCTTCCCTGGTGGCTATGATACGAAGGGGGTTTTCTGAGTGTATGCATTCGGGGTTGCTGCCATTTATGGATCCATGCTTGCTTGGTGTGCCTGGGTTTCATTTTTCTTGATCTTGGATTATACCGGCAACTGGGTAAACAATCTGTTCAGGCTTTTGCCGCCTCTAGAAGGCTATGATTCTCCTAGATCCTGTTGAAATGCAAGATGCAGGGGAATGTCTTGGGTCAGGGCAGTATTATCATTTTATGCTAGTGCTTTTGACTGGACGTTCATTTGGCAAGTATGTCATTAGTGCTTGTTTTGAAGGCATGCAACGATTGATTTTCATAGATGCTATTAAAAGCTCAGTGTCTTCTAGTGGAGCAGTGGTATCTGCGGTCCTTAATAAAAAAGCTTGGCGTTCAGTCGGATTCGTGCAGTTACTTATGCCAAATATGCTGTAGTTGGATATATTATGCAACATCCTGGAGTTCCGGGTATGCCTTGTGAATCACACAAAAGGTTTTGCAAATTACATGTACCTTTGTCTTCGGCCTGGTATCTTTGTCTTCCGCTTGGTAGGGAAAACTAGACAAAGGTTCATACTGAGCAGATAAGACTCAAAAGTGCATGTTAGATTTGGGAAGGTAAGCCTTGCCTTGTTGGAAGAGAATATAACCTTCTGCATGTTTTTTATTGATTATTTAACACAAGTTGGCAAGTTAGCTTTGGAGAAGAAACCCTTCACCAGAATCTTGCTGCCATCAATGAGAGTTCATCTTAAAGACATGAACATTTGTGATGTGAGGTTATCTCTACCATTAATATTAGAATGTCCATCATGGGCCTCAAGAGCTTGGTATCTTGTGTTACATTTCGTTCAATAATATCATAAAGTTGATAATATTGTCTCTTTGTCTACAATTAAGAATATATGTTCATAAGAAAGACACAATATGAAAATGCTGCACTGACATTAGTTATTGCAATTACAAAGCAAAAAAAAAACAATAGACCTTTCTCAAAACAATAGACCTTGAAACCACATTGACATGTTTGGATAACATCTGGGTATAACAACCTGAAAGGACAAATACCAAGAGTAGGTTCTTACCAGTTGCTCATGCAGTTGGTCTTTAAGTAGACATGAAGGTTTGTCTGGCACAACAACAATTCTGAAGCTAGGGCCATTAATGGTCAAGTTGGTTTTATGGCAAGGCACATTGCCTATAAATACAAAATCCTTTTGTATGAAGAAATGCAGTCGGGTGTCTAAGGTACTTATCAGTTCTCATGTCACAGATTGGGAATATAAATATGAGCCTTTGTTTCCACCTAGAAGTTACTATAAAAAATATTTTTTGTAACTTAGATGTGTGATTTACTTGCAAGATATCCAGACCAAGTAACATAGCGTTGTGTTGTTTGAGCTCTTTCAACAAGCAACCCAAAAGTTACTATAAAATTATTTTTTGGTAAATTAAATGTAATTTATTTGTAAGATATCCAGACTAAGGTAACATAGCATTGTTTGAGAGTGGAACCTTTGAACAAGGTACGCGTTGTTTACAAAAGAAAATATGTAGCATTATAACAGCGGGTTTCTTTTGTGTTCATCTGCATGTACTAAACAGTATTTATAGAGTGCACCTTCTTTTAAGCCATTGATTTCCGAGAAGGCAAATCCTGTGGTTGTATTTTCCCTTGCATGTTTGATTTTTTATTAAATTTGTGATATTATAATATTATTAGGTTCCTTGGATAACCTAACAGCGGCAAAGGATTTCGGATTTCGATTTTTGGAAGGCCGATCGACTGAAGCAGCTTTGGGGCTTATGCCTTTGTTCAGTGTGACGAACTTGGCCGGGGAAGCATTGCTAGTTATGTGTTGGTTGCTGGGCTCTGTGCTGGCAGATGTATTAAGGTTTGCCATTCTTTCCTTCTCGAAAACATGGAAGCTAGAAAATATATTGTGTTCCTCTTCATATTTATGCTCCAACAGCTCATGTTTATGCTCCAACAGCGCTAGAACATCTCTGGATCTGTCCCGGTAAGTCACTTTTCATATCCTTTAAACTTAGTATTCAGTTATCAGATCTGGCATGGGTTCTTGAGGGTCTGATGCGGAGCTGCAGTGATGATCCCGCTCCCTTTTACTAAATCAAGAACTCCAAGACTCTTAATCTCTGATAGTGCGTGGCTTGAGGGTTGAAATTTTGAAACGCTAGGTCCTCTGTTCCAAATATGGTTGATGGTAGTAACGTTTTGCTTCAGCTTAACAACCAGATACATTTTCATGGATATGCCTGAAATTTCAACTGCTTGATGCAAAACTTCCAAATCAATAGGGCTGCATGCTGGAATAGAGTATGAAGATAGCTTGTAGGGCAGAAGATTACTGCCATTGCTTGCCCGGAATGCAATAAATACACTAGCACCTATCATCTTAGGTTGAGAACCAGGATTTACACCCCATCCTATCCAGCCATCTGCAGATGATGCTTCTCCACTAAATATCACTTCCAGCGTATTATTTTTATCATAAAGAGACCATGCTCGAGTTGCCCCTTGCTCCGGCAAGTCCTGGCATATCTTTAAAGTCCTATTGAATCCATGATTCGAAGAACATTGCCCTGATACTAGAGCAAGAAAATATATTCCTAAAATTACAGCCAGAAGCTGAAACTCCATCACCATTTTTAATGCAGAATCTGCGAGCCTGCTTGTCTTTATGCATGTTTATTTAATCTCATGCACTCATGTATTGCCAAAATATTTTGCATTATTCAGCAATAGAATGCCCTTAGGCTGTCCTTGTGAGAAGCACAGTGAGACTCAGTATGATATAAACGTGGATTGTATGGATGTATCAAGATTTCTGTACCGCACACACACGTCGTCATTGGGTCGTCATTATTCTAATTTCAGCATCTTGCTTGTAGAATCTAAGCTTCAAACTTTCTTGTATTTCGTTCTGTATTTTCTGTATAATTTCTCTGATTGAATAGCTTGCTGAACCAGTTAACTTCTCAAAACCTGGTCCGGGAAGCGTTGCTAGTCCTCCTGAAGGATGGAGACAATATTTCAATCTATGGCTGCTGATAAAAAATGCTGCTTTACATGGAGCGGATAACCTGGAGACCTTTTGTTGCCATTACACAGTGAAGTCTCCATATATACAATTAAGTTGTTTCTCGATTGTGATGTAGAGCTTTACTGTCAGATCATGGCATTACAATGATAATGCATTATTTCCTTATAATAATAGCTCAAAATTGGTTTATTTGTATTAGTGAGAATTACTTTGTTGTTTGTAATAGGTTTTCTTTTGCTTAGGTACTGTATGGAGAGCTATGATCATATTATGGTATTGGTAGTTGTGTTTTGAGTGTTATCTTTACCTTGGAACCTGCTATTAAATATGAAACTTGATAATTAAATATGAGGACGTGTTATATTTGTCATTTGAGATTTGAAATTAGTTTGTCTTTGGTCTGTAACTTAAAGACAGAAGAAGGCAGAGATTTTAGACATTGCATATCCATATTCCTACAAGCTACATCATTAAACTTTGAAGGATGTAGTAGCTATTGCTAATCTTTGACCCATTTTCATAATTTGTGCAAACATGGAGCATTTTGGACCAAAAGGTATACTCCAAGTTTCAATAGTTTTGTGGATATAATCTATGAAAATACAGTACTTTGTTTCGATGTCGGAGATCCCGGACCTACGCTACATATTTGTAAGGAACTCAAGAAGGCAGCTCAGTCATGCTATATACTCGCTGGATGACCATTTGTGCATTTCAAATGTTAGAACTATTTCCAGCTAAAAATGCATTGTATTAAATGAAGATGTCATTTAATGTCCTTGATGTTTTATACAATCTCTTGAATTAATAATTAATATTTACGCCCTTGTTGTTTATCTATTTTTCCTTTTGTTAGGGCCCGAAGGGCCCAAATTTTTTTTTGATATAACAACCAACACATAATTACCATTAACATTATTGACAAAAACCATTGCATTCAATGCATTCAAATTAAAATCCCCCTGAAACCCCCTTTGGTTTGGGTGCATATTCACACTGGGGGTTACGTAGGGCAGCGAGAGCCCCTAAAAACTTACAATACATGTACAAAATTAACACCATTAAGTACATTCTTTCAAACCTTATAGTATTTTGCAAACCTCAATATACAGTACACAAAAACTTGTACAGGCATACCCCACAAACGAGGATCGCTATGTACGGTCTAGATCGAGGAATAAAGGGCAAATATGCCCATCCGACAGCTCTCGATGCCCGGAGTAACCCCCCGTGTGAATATGCACCCAAACCAAAGGGGGTTTCAGGGGGATTTTAATTTGAATGCAATGGTTTTTGTCAATAATGTTAATGGTAATTATGTGTTGGTTGTTAAGGAACATTTTCCTTTCTCTTTGGTGAATTGAAATAGAGAGTTAAATGAATTCAAGAGCTATATGAATTCAAGAGCAAGATACTCATATATAGTATATAGATTGTGAAAACATGAGTTCACGGTTTCATTTAGCCACTTCACCCCGAAGAAGCTAGAGGGCAACCCTCCGTGCGAAGCACCTTGTTTTTTTTTTGAAGGACGACAAGCTTTATTCACCAACTAAAAACCAGAGCAACATAAAATGCAAAGACAGGATTATAACCCCAGTGGACAAACCGATCCAACTGAGCACAACCACCTGCCTATGCAAAAGAATGAATCTGAAGGTAAGTATGCCAGATCAGTACTTTCTTCTCTTGATCAAGAGAAGAACAATTGTAAGCCATAACAATTTTATTTTTGCTTCATCGAAGAACAATCTCATCTGCAGTATCTACGCCCTTAAAGATAAACAACCTCCTTCTCTTCCAGATTGACCATAAAAGCCAGCCACATGCGAGATGAAAAGCTCGTTTCCGTAGTTTGGGCCAAGCATCGGGATAGATAGCAAGCAAAATTTGCTGGCTAGATCGAGACGTGCCAAAAAGGGTCAACAACCAAGACCATGCCTGCCGAAGCCACTCACACAAGAAAAAACAATGCTCAATACTCTCAACCCTTTGCTGGCATAAAGGACAAAGCTCTGAAATCCGATTATCCATTTTATGGACTAACATGTTGACTCTGAGGCATCTATGGATCACTTGCCACCACAAAACTACTACTTTGGGATGAAGCAGCTTATCCCATACCCATATCCAAACACTTTTCCATTGTGGCTGAGGGACCTGAAGATGCCACCTATTAGATGGAGGCAGGATTTCAGAATGCAAAAGCAATTTATACACAGAAGACACAAACCGCCCTGGCTGGATATCCTGATGGCAACCCCATAGTTATACCTTTGACCATGGCATATTTCTATTTTATCATTCTTTTTATTCTAAAATAATTATGGATACAAGAAATTTATCGCGGCGGTCAAGGTAGCCGCGAACATTTCTTTTGTTCGACTAGATCATGACACCCTTATGCGGAAGATACTTGTGCAACATCGGAATGCCATGGACGACATTTGATGCCCAAGGAAAGATATATTACAATTAGGGCATTGTAGACGCATATTACTATACATGCATGCATTGTCTTTTCTTCATAATGGAAACACGTTATTTATAATACGTTCAAAATTTTGTCTTCTTTGTTCATATATGTCTGATTCATAAGGCCTAAGATCAACCTTGATAAGCATCTTTGCTTGGGAGCCAACACTTTCTATGTACCTAACTTCAATTCAAGAATTGAGGGCACCCTTGCAATAAATGTGTTATATGCCAAGGATATTGCAATCTTTTTCAAAACTATCACTCATATCTAATTGAGTGTCAATTTTTGTTTGATAATATTTGTTTGAAAAATATTTATTTGAGGAGCCCTCCTGCTGACACGTGGTAAAGTTTGACTGTTTGACCCTTATCTGTTTTAGTTCCGGCAGATCCAACTCCGATGCTCCCAAGGTTAAGGTCCGTATTCTCCTCTTTCGCTCTGATCCTCTGGCAGAGCTGTCGCTAGGCAATGCAAAAGTGGATTTATTGGCGGTCTCAGATCCACAAATTTTTCCAGAAGAAGAAGATCGCCGACCCACAAATGGATTCAGAAGGATTTGTTGTTTTTTGGGCAAAAAGTGGCGCAGAAATGATCGATCGGTCCAAGACCCTGTTTTTGAACCCTGTTCCTCTTTTAGGTCGTCCACGACATTTGGGGCATCACGGCTATGAGCATTTGGGGACCGAAATGTGGTTATTGGAAACGGAGGCTGGAACTTAGTGCCTAAACTCTCTCTAGCCTTGCGGAAATGGGCTTCCATGCCATCGCCAAGCTTGCAAACATAGGGCCAGATCTGTCAAGCTCCGTAGCTCAATTATTATGGTTGTTAACCCTGCACACAGGATTCAGAGAATATTAAAACAAGAATAGCAACGAGCTCCGTTGGGCGTCCACAATAATCGGGATCTGTATGAACGAATAAGGAATCTGTATGATTATGTACAGATTACATCTTATACTTATTACAGATTACATCTGTGCTCCCGATTTGTGCACAACTGGCCCATTTGAAATGATACTAAGAAAAGTATATTTTTGAATGTCATCTTCTTGGCCTTCATCTAGTCGATTTCTTTTCTTACACAGATCACATTGCAGATTCATTGGGACTCGGGAGATGCCACATTTACATCGAAGTATATGACCTTGAATCGATCTGCAGGTATGTAAATCACATTTCTGTTTAGTGAATTGTCTTGAGGCCTGTCTGTTGAGGCGTTGAAAATATGTGAAGACTTTTCTTTTCTTGTTGCTATTCTATGAATGGGAGAGATAAGTTACCCGTAGTCCATCTCTTTTAGATATTATCGTTTGGTTTTGAATCAGGCCTTTTAGATCCATCCATCCAAAATCTCCATTTTATGAACACAGACCAAATCAGCTTCTTTCCGTTCCCTGTAATTTTGTACTCAGTTCTCTTTTTTCGGAGGGCCTTTTTGTGCTTTTTTACATTGCACCTGTAGCTTGTCCCTCTCCTTTTTCATCCAATATAGCAGTGCGTAAAAGCAAGAAGAACTATTTGTTTTAGTGCCAAATTTTTTGCCCATTCAGGTTCGATCACGGACACAAGTCCACGGCATTTCATTAACTTATCTTATATCCAGTTTTTTATAAAAACCTGAACGAGCCCCAAATGCACTAGCTATGGACACATGACTTAACAAGTGGCTTTTTGAGTTTTGTCGTAGATGCGTCTGTGGTTTCTTCTCCTCCTTGCTGAACATCTCCATAACTGACCATAGTTAAGCTTAATCATTCACCCCCATACAAAACAAACAGGCTGTCGTTTAGGTTTTTTAGCTCTTCCTTATTATGAATACTTCATTGTATTGACCTCTTCCATCAAGTTACTCAAACTCGATACTATCTCATGATTGATTGCAACGTCTCCTTCCTCTCTTGTGGATGCATTTGCAGAAGCGGTCATGGCTCAAAGGTTGAGTACAATGGAATGCTGCTTCTTCTAAAAAGGTTAGAATGAAAGAATAAGGAATGAGACAATTTTATCCTTGTCTACTAGGGACGAAATCACAGACGGGAATTGCTATAAGTGAACACCTACTATCTATATACAATTCAGGCGGTCCTTTTTGCAAAAAACAAACCACGAGATGCAATTAATTTTGTTATATATGATAGACATTGATGTTTTATGTTTGTGTTATATTTTTGTCTTGCAGAAACTATAGAGAAACATGCATGTGAAGCCAAACGACATGACTAGAGATGGTGGTTACAGAGCAAGCAAAGAATGGGAGTTTGTTTTGATCAAGCTTGTAGTCTATCTGCATATAAAATGTATCTAAGCAGTTTGAGAATTTATCCAAGATATAATGAACACAATGTGTGGAATTCTCTTCTACAAACATATGAATGTCCAATTTGAAAAGATGCATTTGAAATTATATTGTTGTTGAAAAAATTAAGTGTATGATTATACTTCTTACTTGCAAAAATGCACCATATCTCTCAATTTAATTGCATAAGGCTTAAAAGAGGATGGTTGAGAAGAGGGGTATGAACGGAATAAGGGGATATTAAACATAAAAGGAGTATGAACGAAAAAGGAGTATAAACATAAAAGGAGTATGAACGGAATAAGGGGATATTAAACATAAAAGGAGGATGGTTGAGAAGAGGGGTATGAACGGAATAAGGGTATATTAAACTACAAAATCACAAAGGGGGATTGTTCCTAGAAAGATAGAGAGATAGATAGATAGATAGATAGATAGATAGATAGATAGATAGATAGATAGATAGATAGATAGATAGATAGATAGATAGATAGATAGATAGATAGATAGATAGATAGATAGATAGATAGATAGATAGATAGATAGATAGATAGATAGATAGATAGATAGAAAGGGGTATGAACATTATTTATGAGAAAAGGGGTATGACCATTGCATATGGCAATGGGGGATATAAAAAAAATTCAAATAAGGGGATATTAATCAACAAAACCACAATGGGGGGATTGTGGCCAAATACCCCGTTTCTGAAAATCATGTCCATTCCACGAAAAGGGGGATTGTAAGGGGTTTTTTTTGGGGGATTTTAAGGAGGATATGGGCATCGTTTTTGATGTGAGAGAAACTTCAAACCCCATAACAAATTTTTCCATAAGAACCGAGAATGGTCTGGCATGCTTGATTCACAATTGTTCTGCAGAGCATAATTGTGAATTGATTCATAACTGTGAATTTGAATTGACATGGAGCAGCAGAGCATAATTATACAGCTCGCTGCTCCATGTCAATTCAAAACACCCAAAGATCATCGCATTCAGAAAATCATGGAATTCAGAAAATCATCGCATCATCAGCTTGAATGCTGATAAAAGCACTGAACAACTACAGTGTGCTAGTTTTATAATCTCGGAGCTCTCTAAGTATCACTATTGAATTCGATAATTTCAATCACGTGCCTGTTTGAAGAATTCTGTAACTAGGAGACGATTGAATAATTCCTCTAGGAGACAATTAGGATATTTCCATGTTATTATCCACGAGACTAAACTTATCAATAACATGATATTTCCATGTTATTGAGTTATTTCCATGTTATTATCCATTGTTCATCCCATTCATTAACCCATATCTTGCTTAATTGTGAGAAAGAATTTTAATTGAAATTGTTTCCTTTCTTTGGTGGAATGAAGTTGAGGACTAAAACGTGGCAAAATGAGTTACGTCTTTCCAAACTAGAAGAGACGTTGGTTTAGTATCCTACATTTGGATTAATGTAGGACGAGCAAGGAAAAGCCAAGCAAGTTGCCTTTGCTCTAAATGGAGGACAAACTAAAAAGCATTGTGATTTTTGAAAGGTCATTCAAGCTTACGTCTACAAACTTGACTCAAAGATTAACAACGTGGAGTGTGGGGCAAAGCATGGTTGTTGGACTATAAAAGAGCAACAAAATATGATCAAGTTCATAGCATCATAAACATGGCAAATGCATGGGTAGCTTATTGGCGATATGGAGCTGTTTTTTGATTGGTAGTGAAGCCACTGACAGTGATGAGTTTCTGCAAGCTCATAACACAGCCAGGGCAGAAGTTGGTGTTGGGGCAATGACATGGAGCAGTAGTTTATATGACTATGCTCTCTCTTATGCCCAGCGCCAGGATGAAAACTGTAAAAATGGAAAATTGGTCCATTCTGGTGGCTCTTATGGTGAGAACCTCTTCTGGGGATCGGGCAAGGATTATAGCCCTTCTGATGCAGTGGCAAGTTGGGTTGACGAGAAGAAAAACTACAACTATGATTTCAATTCTTGTGATACTGATGCAGTATGTGGCCACTACACTCAAGTTGTTTGGAAAAACTCTGTCAACCTTGGTTGTGCTAAGTATACTTGCGATTCCAGCAAACCCACAGTTTATATTATTTGCAGCTATGATCCTCGTGGTAACTATAATGGTGAAAAACCGTATTAGTTTAAGTGCTCAAGTAAACAATGATGAGCTTGTATCCTACCTTGCACGGATTAAGGTAAATAAGTACGTCCTCTTTATGTAATTCGGCACAAGACAGGGAGGATGTTTAGTTAATGTAATTCGAGGTCAAATATTCTTCCTTTTTTTTTTTTTTTTCGAGGGTAAGAATGTGATATATATATTGATTAAAAAGTGTACTATTGTACGTGTTTCCTATATATAGGAATAGTAAGCAATGAATCACAATTACCACACGGACCAACCTTTGCAAGTTGAGGCTCGGATCATCCCCAGGATCATCCTCACATATCCAGTCGCATTTAGGCTAAAGCCATAAGTGCCATCTCCATATTAAAGATGTTCTTTAGCTTGTCTAAAGAAAAGTGTTGCCCACCAATAGCAATTCCATACCTATGCTTCCAGATTGCCCAAAACACTATATTAACCACTCCTAAAAGTCCAAAACCTTGGGGCAAAAAAAAAAATGTGAGAGAGTTTCAGTATTATTGCAGCCAAGTGGGCAGCTATCGAGCAATCCCCTTTGATGGAGCACCTCCATAGTGCTGATTCTGCCCTGCAAGGCTAACCACCTAAAGAATTGTAACCTTCTTGAGCATAGGGTTGACCATGAATTGATTAGTAGTTGTATAGACACCATGTCATCCACAACTAATGTGCCGGCAGCTTTTAGTGGAGAGCCCGAACGAAGGAGGCGGTAGATAGTGCTAAGAATGTACTTCTCTTCTGATTGAGAGTAATGGTCGTTACATTTCCATCCAAAGTCCCAATCATACAATCCAGCTTTCTCACATCACAATTAATTCCTGCATGTAATCTAACTCCACAAACAACACAAGGAATGGGAAGCCCGGTAGCAAGGATTTGGAAGCTGATATTTCATCAAAATCGCCAAAAAAATGAATGAACTCAGGACTAGGTTTGAGAAGGTCTACTAAAATACAACTCTTGGGGTCCTCATTCAACCTATTATCCATATAAATAAATTCTTGGAGGTCAAATATTAGATCATTGTGCAACTAGGAAGATAACCACACGGTTATATTTATATCCTTGTAGTTCTAACTAATTATATTATATAAAGATGGTAATGCGGCGGCGTTGCCGCCGCTATACTTCGACGGGTTTTTTGAAGTAGCCCAAATAGATCAACGGGTGGAACTTGGAATTAGAATGTTGTTAGTTATATGTTGAAGGAAATGATAAGGTGCCCTGATGGATTGGTTTTACCTCAGTACTCCTTCCTTAGTGAGAAGGAATTTCTAACATTTATGTGAAATCTTGGAATAGTTTCTAAAAATATGATGTATTCTAATGCTCTTGCCTTAATGATAATGTTGCCTCCCATGAAGTGCAAATTAGAAGGCGTCTTTCGTATTTAATCTTTATTGCATTTTTTATTATGAAGTGTGATTCAGCATACACGCACTTTCCATAGTCAATACTCATTGCATTGTTCAATTCTTTCTTCTTGAAGTTCTCAGTTCATCAACTTCTCTTCTTTACTTAAAGACGCAATATATTTTGTGTGGACAGTTGCGGGCAATTGCATCCACCTGCAATCGGAATAGCGTATATAAAGGTATATACATTTGCCTCGGATCTGTCCACAGAAACAGAGGGTTTACAGTCATTTGTTCCACAGCTTGACACAGACACCCAACACATCTCTCTGCTTACTTTTTGGCATGACAGCACAGCTATCAATTTGCAGTAATGTCATGCTCAACCTTCTAACCATTTGGCCACCTTACATGTATACACATTAGAACCAGCACAGCTTACATAGTCGGTTGTGTATGAGCTACCTCTAAAGCGCCTATTAATGATTGGAATGAGAAATTTAACAGAAATAAAGATACGAAAGCTGCAACAGCAAGCGAGGACGAAGCAGAAGAAAGGGGAAAAATCAAATCAGCACAATACACAGTAGAAAGGAGCTCCGAAATAAACAGAAACTGGATCGGATCTCTTTCTGACCAAAACCATTCGCAGAGCTTGATTTTTTCGTAATATGATCCACATTTATGCTCAAACTTTCTTTCAAACAGAATCACCAAACATGCAAGGCCATGATTGCAGAGATCCAAGCTACACAGAGCCCAACTCCAGTTTTCCCAGTAAATTCCTCAATGGATCCTCCTTATTTGAGCTCCAATTTACTTCCTTGCATGTAAAGACCTTTGGCCCCTTCATATTTCTTATCTTCAGAGGATTGAGTGATTTTAAAGCAAGGAAGGCATGTTCAGCAACTTAAAAACTCCAAAGATCTGCAGATAGACCTACCGCAGCTTCAGAGACACCTGTTTTCACGCATAAGAAGGCCCTGCTCTGATTTAACTATGGTGACGGAGATGAGCCCGATGGGGCATGGTTTTGTCTGTCATTTCAGGCAGATATTGCTCCGTTCCATCTATTCACACTGCTTAAATTTACCCCGGCAATCAAGAAGATTTAAGAGTGGCATACCGTTGAAGCAAGCATCCCCAAATCACCAAAAGAAGCCTGTATCCCATTGTTGGCTAAAAGAACAGATATGCCATATTATTGTGGTTGCCAAAATGCCGACGTATATGCACAACCAGCAGTCAGGACTCAAAGTTGAGCCCCACATCTTGCCGGATGGCCCAAACTCTACTTTGCCTAAAGAAATCTTGGCCCTCCATCTCAATCTAACGTGGAATTAATTCCCTCATATACGTCATTTTTACTTGCCACGTCACCAGAAAAGAAGATACATAATTTTATATGATGAGAAGACAAGTGCATGTTATGAGCAAGCCATCTATGCATCTATTGCCTTCAATAATATAAGAACAATATGAAACTTTGCAAACCTGTATCCAATCCTTTCGTTTGGCAGTACGCTCTCGTAATACAAGTTTTGAAACCATTGCTATGCACTTGCTCCAGCCCTTTAACAGATATAAAATGCCATAGCATTTCTTGCAATATCTAAGCATGTACCCTAGGTCCAGGTTAACCCAATGGACCCTAGATTGCAGAGTATTTTTTTGGATTTTATTTCCAAAGCCATTGAGAAGAAGGTTATAGTTACAGAATCAGCCAAGAAAGAGTAGCAAGAAGTGAGTATAGACTTGATTGGTGTGATGGAGCTGAGACACTTATGGATGGTATCAGAGTCCAAGGTTCCATTCCTTATGGCAACATTGATGTGTTCTACATGACGTCAAGTAGCTCGAGAAGGGAAATGGATTGATATGGTGTATAGAGTATGGGATAAAACCTTGGAAAGGTTGGAGCCCACTTGATAATAATTTTGATGAAGGATCCCTCCTTATGGTGTGTTGGTTATCACTAGAGGTGTTAGTGCTTGACATTTTTTTGGGTTTCATGAAGGGCAAACCTTTGGGAGGTGGGTCGATATATATGTGGGCCCATGGTTTGGACGAGCAAGATTAACTTGGAGGGCTGTTTGGAAACTGAGGTGGATTTGTGGAGCCGCTTTAGTCACTGTGAGAAGAAGGCTTGCTTGCCATCCATTAGCATTAAACACATTACGGTTCCTTCCCACTGTCCACTCGCAAAAATAGAGGGCTTTTCTGATCTTTTGGAGTTATTCCATCTACAGAGCAGCTCGAAGATGTTATCTTGCGGATCGTCAAGGAAAATATTTCATCATGGCTCTGGCCTGAAATATCTTGCTTCTAGCTACCTCTATATAACCTTTCAGTTTCTAGTGAGCTAAAACAGCAAGCTATATTAAAATCTGGGTCCGGGGCTTGAAATTATCTCTTAACATCTGAGTTTAGAAGATCTAGCTTCTACTAGGGGAGAACTTCCCCGAACTCAGCATCAGCACCTTAGCCATGGTGAACAAATATAGAGTAGTGAGGAATCTATTATTGCATCGCTCCAAGGGTTTTCTGGTAGCAGGAATGAGCTTGAAGAATACATGACTCCTCCAAAGCTTCCTTTAAGTAGAAATCCGAACTCTCTTGAAAAATCTTGTTAGGTCATTCATATTATAAGCATAGAGATCTTTTAGAAAAATATATGAAGTATAGGTTTGGGGAGTTGTGTCCAGATGATTGAAATTTGGTCCAGGCCCTTATACTGGCGCCTGAAGCTTATGAGCTCATCCCTGCACTATGAGGATCCTCAATTAAGAGCTTCGCCAGCTGTAGAAAGAGCATTTACTCAGATGATATTTGATGTAATATATGCTGCAAATTCCATATGTTTATTAGTTTGTTTTTGACAGAACATGATGAAGATGCGACAAAGAGTAATATGGAAGGTAAAACTTCAGCAAGGGATACCAGATGAAATAAACAAAAGCTAAAGCATGGAAAAATTAAGAGTACAAAAAGAGGTCAGCATTTGGATTTGCTTGGTTAGAGTTGCATAAGTTTGGACTCATAAGATTCTTTCCTCATGTCTCATGTAGTGGAAAAGGTCATTGACACTGAAATTGACCTTGCCACATTAACATTACATTATAAGGCAAGCAGAAGCAAAGGTATGCATGTACAAAGTTTTTGTTCTTCTTATAAATGTTACCAATACAGGTTTCTTCATTGATCAAAAGCTGAAAGACTCCAATCTCGCATTACTAATCTTGGGCAGGAGCTAGAACGTGCCTACTTACACGTCACAATCTCCACGAGGAAGCTGCACCTTTTGACATCAGATTTAGTTGAAAACAAGGAAAAAAATGAAGCTTTCATAGACATGGAAGAATAAATTGTACTTTTGCAAGCTTGTCTGGAAGCAAAATGTAAGGTGATTGAGGATCAAGAATCCAACCTAACCATGTTTATAAAGAGCGAATTGCAGCAGTTAAACAATCAAAGGACTTTGGAGGGTTGTCTTGCATCAGCCAAAGGAAGTCTTGCAGAAAAGGATAAAAATGAGGGCGATATTCTTATGGAATTGGAAAAGCTTGCAAATAAGATGAACAAGTTAGAGATGGACATTGCTCTTAGGAATCAAGAAGTTGAGGGGTTTCAGAATACCTTGAAAGGACAAGTGCACAATCTGATATTGAAAATTGTTCAGAAATTTGGATTGCAAGATCAACAGAGGAAAATGAGAATGTTATTTTGTCCATTTCAATGAAAGCAAAGAGAGACAAAGAACTGATGAGATGATGGAAGTAGCTATTGATGATTTAAAATTATAGCTGTTGTCTCAACAATAGATATATTTAGCTAACACGTTGAAATGGAACATGTTTATGAAGAGCTTGTGCCTCATCGGCTTAATTGTCTGGTCATTCTTTCCAAAATTTCTGATACGAATGCTTAAGCTCCAGACTGTATCTACAAAACAATTATCAGAAAATAAGACAAACAGACACAAATCCACCCCTTAAGGACAAAGCTCGCCACCCAATCGGGCTATCTTGAGAAAGAGAATCTTCGAGAAATATTGAATCCTTCAGAAAAAGTATATGGCTTATATTTCCTTATATAGAGGCAGCAATTTCTTTTAGAAGGGGATGGCATCCAGATAAAAGACACAGCAACAATTGATTAGCCAGAGTTGCAAAATGGAAACCAACAAATCGGCATGCATTTTGCTTCTGTGACCATCTACAACCAACATCTGCACCGACAAACTAGATTGGCGACCAACACCGATCTGCTATAGCTCTAGCAATTCGGCATCTGATCTTGTATCTGAGTTCTTCTTCAACAATCCTTGAATTTTTTCCCAACCATTCTTTCTAAGAAATGATTGCTTATGAATTGTGTAACAGATTGATTGCATGAATACACCGTCAATCCTTTGTGATTACCTAAATTCCTGCCTAAGTCTATGATATGGTTATGGTAGCTCGGGGGAGTGGCCTTGAACGTTGGTCTTGGTGGACTAGCATGGGTGTGTGAGAAGGGCAAACTAATAGCATGGCATGGCAAGTAAATTGGCAATAATATCTTATGTTAGTAGAAGCTAAATAATATCTTAGATATTATGGCTAAAGCCCAGTCCAAAAATAGCAGTTTCTAAAAGGCCAACTTCAAAAGGTCATATCTCAGCGAATATAAGTCGGATTATTGCGATCCAGGGCTCATTGGAAAGCTCTCAGTGTCTAGTTTCCAGAAGTGCTATTCCTAAAGTTTGCAAAGACTTCCGGTTGGTGCTGGGGATTGCAAACAGGAATAGAGAATCTTATTCTGGCTATTCTTGATGTTTGTAAGTCATCTAGTGGTGCTAGTGATTGCAAACAGGAATAGAATTCCTTCTCCTTTGAGAATCTAAATGATCTTCTTTCTATGAATTTAAATCTTTCCATGAATTATTCTTTCACAATTTGATTCTACCCAGATCACTCAATCTTTGGATATCAGTACGACAAAATTGTTTGTTGCAGGAAACATATAGGTGCAGGTGATTGGTGACGTGGAATACGTAGAGGGAACTGAGCCTAATCTTCCTGATCAATCCATTTCATTTGCCAAAATGGATTTCCTTCCAATCAAGCCTAACCAGAACTGACAATCCATCTCCTTGGCCAAGATGGATCTCCGTTGAAACTTTTCCTGCATCTACGGAGGGCATATCTATGGTGGATGGACCAATCTTTATCTGAACTCTCTATCCTTGATAAATCTTGAACTATTCCAAACTAAATGAGTTTAGTGCGGTCCATTGTTTTAGTAAGACGTCTTAATAATGAATATCTATCTGTAAGAATTTGTAGTTTAAAAGTAGAGGTGACTTCAAAATATTTAAAAGATTTTAAAGGATTTGTGCCTTTAGAGAAATTGTAAATCTATTTTAAGATCGTGTTGCTAATGAATGATCATACCATTAATAGTTGCACAATGGTTGGTGCCATAAGTGTTGATGTTAAAGGATGACATTGAAATTCTAGATTGGTGTCTGGAGTCTTGAGCAGTAGTTGGTGCTACTGGTTGGAGTCGGTGCTTCAATGGAACTGTGACGTCCCCTACTCGTATACGGTGCACTCACCGTATACAACCGTGAGTTCATCCCCATACCAGCTCAGGTGCCAATACGGGGCCCTCCACATGACACCGCAGAACCGTAAGCGGGTTCAAATTGGGAAGAGTGGAAGGTCATTGCACCGAATCTCCCTCGGGGGCCTACCTAGGTGCGAAGCGTAAAACATACATGTAAGAGCACATACATCAACATCATATGACCATCGCGAAGGATGGTCCTCCACATATCCGCATAGGCGAAGATCGAAGACATCACATAGGGAATCCTACCCAAGGCTCGCATACGAGGGATGGACTGACAAGCTTGGGTCTCGAGTTCATTGCGCATTTAATTCATGGCAATGGATTTGGTCGGGCATAAGAACATGGCCTAGGGTTGTCCACTCCATCCGCCCCTCCCCGTGCACACTTTGCGAGTAGGGTGAAAAGTGTTGGGACTCGATCAGAGTCTCACGGATGCATAGCCGAGGGGCTATATCCGGGTTACATCTCCCCGCCCGATGGGGGCAGGTGGGATCTCTCCCTCCGGAGATCTACAATTCGACTCAAGGTGACTAGAGGGCCACCGCCTGCAGATTCGACTTGAACTCAATGGAAGGTCATATTCACCACCTCACGAGCAATGAGCCCATGCCTTGCCCACACGTTAAAGGGCAAGCCATTAGACCTAGTCACAAGGGACCCCTGCAGCACTAACACACCATAGGGGTCGTTCAAGAGTCTAACATGAACCTCCTTATAAGCCGGCCTCGCCCCCTTCACCCACAAACTGGTGTGTGGCTCTTGTGCCACAGGCCGCAACTACAAGGTGCTAGAGAGGCTACTCTAGGAGCATCAACTACAAAGCTTTTAGGTCTCTACCCCTTCCCAATACAAGGAGTTCACAGAGATACATCATCCATATACATCACGTAAGAACTCCAAAGAACAAGATCGAATCTATATCATAGAGTTAGGTTCTTTAGTTAGAATCTGCTATCTAGAGTTCTAGAGGGCTGCTATGGGCAATCTAATAGGCTAAACCTATCGATTCAATGCCTAAAATAGGGTTTAGACTATCTAATTGGCCAAATACCCGATCCTTGAGGGGCTCTCCCGACTGAGCTCGACCATCCTCACAAACGCAATCTCGAATCTCGAGGAACTAAGGATGCAATTCTCCCAGGCAGAGTCTGGGATGCGGTTTTGGCTGTTGAGGCAGCCAAAACAGAGTTCTAAAGCCCTAAAATCGAAAATTAGGTTAGTTAGGGTTTCCAACCCTATATAGACAAGGGGTTGGCTAGGGTTTCCAATTATCCCTTTTGGCATGTGGGATAATTGGTAATGGGCCCACTTGCCTTTAAGGGCTAGGTGGCCAAATGTGCCCACATGGAAATGTGTGCACCCAAATGTGCTCACATGGAAATGTGTGCACATTAATGAATGTGTACATTGGAAAATGTGCACATTAATTGCACCTATGGGTATGGCCCACTTGGCATCAAGTGGCCACATGGAAATGTGTGCCCACATTAATGTGTACATTGGAAAATGTGCACATTAATACTAATGCACATTCTAGCAAGTTGCCCCTAGGGGCTACCCACTTGGCTACACGTTGGCGTACACGCCAATCGGGGTGGCGGTACGTGGCGATGGCGCAAGACAATATACGCCCGGGGAGCATATCGTCTTTGGAACGCCACATTCTCCCCACCTTGAAATGATGCCGTCCCCTCAAAGATCGTGGTTCTCCCCACCTTGGAATCTTCCTAACCCGCAATCAACCTCGATGCATACGATATACTCCTATAATACTTACACATTTATTAAAATTACCTCAAGGTAATATTTTTATGACATTATTACATCATTATATTATGAAATAACTTATCAATTCACCGACATTACTAAACAGATTACTCCAAACTTCACTTAACATTACGATTAAGTTTATCAAAAATTTAAAATTAACGCTCGAGGCACTCTTCATTCCTTGCAACACATTCCAACAAAATTTGTGTTGCAAGTCTTCAAGAGTCCCGACCTCCCTTGCCCTCCGGAGCGCATCGGCTCACAGCAGTCGACACTACGTTAGTACCATTTAATTATTAATTAAAATTTTTGGTTATATGGTGACCACCCCACCTATCTACATGGATGCATGGCTAATCTCCCGCGTAGGGAAGAGGGGTGAATCTTCCATTATGGCATGAGACAAAGACCTACATGCCTATATGCCGCTCATGCCTACACCTCTAGTTGCCTGGGCCGTGGAGGATATCCTTCTCGGGGGGGGCGCCAAGGATAGATTCCTCCTATCAAAGCATATATGGGGCTAAAGGTGCTTTTCCTATCAATGCATTCCTCAATGACCTCCTTTTTTCGAGGTCGCCTTACTCCGCGGGATGTAAGTAGACTTTCTAATCTACCTTCCACTCGCCCAGCGGAAACGCTTGGTCATGCCTACATTGACATTACACCACGCCCTAGAGATCACCGTAGTGGTCCCATCATCGGTGACAACGCATGCGACCCATACTAAGCGTAGGTGGCATGCGTGAGATTAATCTTAACTATACAAGAATTAACCTACACAAATCGACATGCGAGCCGATTTCTTCTGAGATGACCTTGCCGTCCCATTGCTCCATAAACCGTGGGTACCGCTTTTACTAAATCTTTCTTAAGTACCCGTGAAAATGCCTTCCAATCGGTAAGTGTTTCCACTTGACCAAATCTTTGGAGGAATTCTCGATCTCCTCGTTTTTCTTGAAAGCTTTATCAAGAATCAATTCGAACTATTTCTAGTCGTTCCTCCGCCATTTCCAACAATAAGCATAATCCAAGACCGCCCGGATTTGGGGTATGCCTTTTCAGCAAACTCACGTGGAAGACCTTATGAATCTTTAGGTGTGCCGGCAAGTCTAGCTTGTAGGCTTGATTGCCTAGTTTTCGACTATTCCGAAAAGGTCCAACCCACCTTGGAGCAAGCTTCTTGCAATTGCCGATCCCGAAGCTTCGCTTTTGCTTCACCTTAATCTTGAGCCAAACATCATCTCCAACTTTGAACTCTCTTCTTGTTCGATGCTTGTCGGCTGATGCTCTTTTTGACGACTTCTTGCTGCTAGCGGATAGCCACGAACTTCCTCTACAAGCCGCGTGATATCGCCAACATCTGCCGCGAAACTTCCACTTTTGACGGGGTTGTGCCAAGTGTCCGAGTTAGCAATCGATAGCCGTAATTGATCATAGCGGCGATATTTGGGATGATTCCCGCTTGGTGCTATTGTATGCAAACTCCACCAAGTGAATAAATTCTTCCCACATACCTTGCTTATTCCGGACATAGTTTAGTAGCATGTCCTCTAAAATCCTCGTTGGTCCGCCTCCGCCTCGCCATCCCGTCCGAGGATGATATGCCGCGTGCTCATGGATAGCCGATGCGGATGCCGCGAAAGAGGTCTTGCCAAAGGCGCCATGAACTTCGGATCCCGGCCGGAAATGATCTCCTTGGCATGCCATGAAGCCCAAGATCTCTTTGGTGAAGAGCTTTTGTCAGATCCATGGTCAGATTCGGAGTTACGCAAGGCACAAAATGTGCCATCTTCGACAACTTGTCGACCACTACCATTAAGGCATCCTTGCCTCGGTTCTTGGGAGTCCCGCTGTGATGAAATCCATCTTTGATTACCTCCCACTTAGCGTTTGGCACCGCTTAATGGCTCTAATGCCCTCGAATTGAAGGCTCTCGCCTTTGTCACTGGGGCATAGCCGACATTCCTTGATGTAGCGAAGCTATTTGCTTCTTCATTCCCTGGCCAATAATAGGCGGGGCAAGACTTTGAAATATGTTTTCATGAATCTCGCATGGCCGGCTATTGGGTCAAGCAGCGTGTCGTGGAGGATCAACTTCCTTACACCCGATGATTCGGTGCGCGACAACTTGTTCTTATGGTATAACAGGTTGCCTTCCTTCTTATAATGCTTGAAGGCCCCCGCTCTTTTATCCGTTCTAGCCTCCTTAGAAAGGCTTGCCCATACCTCCTTGAAATCCACGCCCGTTGGCAAAGACTCTTCAATCCTTTTACCAAAGTCATTTTGGAGAGCGCCGAAATTGCATTGCAATGCACTCTAGTTGTCGGGGGGATGCCTTGAAAGCATCTGCTACCACATTGAGCTTCCCGGCTTGTAGACTATATGAAAGTCATATTCTTCGAGGAACTCCATCCATCTCGCTGCCTCGTATTAAGGTGTGGTTGCGTGAATACATATTGGAGGCTCGATGGTCCCAGATCCAATTGGAACTTCCTTCCCAAGAGATAATGCCTCCATATTGTTAATGCCCCGACAACCGCAAGCAACTCCTGATCGTCGCGTTGGGTAGCGGCGCCTCGGCGCCGATTCATCTTCCCGGAATCATACGCTACTACACGCTCTTCTTGCATAAGCACCTTTTGTAGCTATCTTTATCGGGCATCCTGTTGCTACGAAGCTTATCTTTCTCCGGTCCGCAGGGTTAAGACCGGGCTGTTGTTAAAGCTTCCTTCAACAATTCAAACCCCTTTTGGGCTTTCTTGTGCCAATGCTCTACCCAATCTTTCACCTTCTCCGCCTCGCCAGTGCGTTAATCGGGGCTGCTATCTTAGCAAAGTTCTTCACGAACTTCTGTGAGTACCGCTAGGCCGCAGGAAACTTCTGACTTCATGCACATTCTTGGCTGCCGCCACTGAATGACGGCCTCAATCTTGGCGGGTGCGTTGAGATGCCTTCGCCGAGATCACATGACCTAGATACTCCACCTTTTAAATCGCGCGGTGGCACTTCGACAACTTGGCGCATAACCGGTGCCTCTTTAACTCTCTAGCACTCTTCTAAGTGTTGTGCGTGCTCTTCAAGGGATGCTATACACCAAAATGTCGTCAAAGAAAAACAATCACAAAGGTGTCCAAGAACTCCCGAAGATATCGTTCATGAGCCTCATGAACGTTATATGGGGCATTTGATAGTTAAAGGCATTCGCGTGAACTCATAATGCCCATACCGCTGCTCTGAAGGCGGTCTTATGGATGTCTTCTTCCTTTATCGATCCGATGATAAAGCGACCTTAAGTCGATTTTGAGAAGATCTTTGCACCTTGGAGCTGATCCATCAAGTCGCCCCGATCTTGGGGAGCGATACTTGTTCTTAATGGTGTGCTTATTCAACTGTCTATAGTCTATGCACATTCTCAAAGATCCATCCTTCTTCTTGACAAAAGAATGGGCGCTTCCAAACGGCGAGACACTAGGTCTAATGAAACCTAGGTCGGCGGCTCTGAATCGCTTCTTCGACTCGGAGCAACTCCCTGTGTTGTCATTCTATATGGAGCCTTGCTTGTTGGTTTTGTTCTCGGTTCGAAGTGCTATCTCGCGACTTTCGACTCCCCCTATAAGGAGGGAGCCGCTTGATCTCATCCGGAAAGAGATCATGGAACTCGCGGATTAGGTGAGATACTTGCTTCGGCAACTTGTCGAGCGTTGTCTTCTTTGCTTCCTTTCGATTCCGGCTCACTAATCTCAAGCTTGAAGATGTATGCCACTTGCTCACTCTTGATGCACTTTGAACGGCCGTTTAGAAGACATGCTTTGCATAATGGGAACAACCGTTACTGTTATCTCAATGATCTTGCCGTCGGGCGTTGGGAAGGTCACCTTCCGCTTCCCGCGATCGATAATGGCCCCCACTGCCCAAGGTACTCCATTCCTATGATCAAGTCATACTTTCCAATGCCCATTACTTCGCTCCCATCCGGATATTAATCCCCGGCAAGTCGATGTCGGTTAATTCTCTTGCCCGCCGGCCCCGCTTGCTTGCACCACTTGCTAAAACAACGGGTCTTGGTTTTGACTTTAGCGGCTTCAACTTCAACATCTCGAACCATGCAGGGGGATGCAAAGTTATGGCTACTTCCCCGAGTCTATCAAGACTATGAATGACTTAGCTTTAGCCTTCCCTTTACCGTGGAAATTACCTTATAATCGCTCTCTGCTTGCTCAGATCTATTGGCGCAAAGATATGACCTCACCCTCAATATAGTCGCTGGCCTCTTTCGCCGCGCCGCCGTCCGACGGGGGCTTCCCAATCTCCCAACTCCGCTAGAGCCGCACTCATGACGTAGGGGGCGGTTTGTCGCCCTATGGCCCTACTGGAAGCACCGGCACAAATCGCTTTTTATGCACTCCTCGCCTCTTTTCCTTGGGCATCGGCTTGCAAAAAGGATTGCACCGCTTTGGAGTAGTTTGACTTCTCCGCTTGTCCTTGAAGGACACCCGCTTCTTCTCCCGCCGCTTCCCCGTTCCCACCATATTGTGTTCTAGCCGGACCGACCGGCTGCCGCCAGGGCTATAGCTTCTCGTCAGCCTTTGCCTTTCTCCCCGAAGTCTTTGCTGCTTGTGCCCGCTATTCCGAGGTCCCGACCCGCAAGCTTATAGCCTTGGATTACGCTTCGACATTGTCCTAGGGTTTATTGCTCTCACAAGCTTGCGGATCTCCTCATTGACCCCTCGATATAGCTTTCTCTTGATGCTTCTCTCCCAACCGGCACACATCTGACCTTAGCCTCATGAATTCCTCTCGTATATTTCTGAACTGATTTGTTGCCTTGTCGCGCAGCGGTAAAATCTTTGCATCATCTTTGGACTTATGTTCCCTTGGAGCGTAATGGCTTTGAAGGCTTTAGCAAACTTTACGAACTTACAAGCATCCCTGCTAAGCCCGTGTGCCTTTGCATACCCCTTCCACCAAATCCGGCGGCTCCTTTCAAGTTGGCTGTTGCAACTCGCCTTTGTCCTTATCCTTCATGCCATAAGCATTTCCGGTACTCGCTCATTTAGATCCAGCCATGCTTCGCTTCCAATCGACCTGTTCTCCCCGAACTGTTCGATTCGGGCCTTCCATACATTGCCCAAAGTCGGAATCTACCTTCTTACGGTAGTCGAGGCCTGGTATCTCTTTGTCGATCCCTCCGGGGGGTGTTCCTCTGCCTTCCCTCGTTCGGTTCTCGAAAGCACGCTCTTCCTCTCCCTCGAGTCTGAGTCCGAGTCTGAACTTGAGTCGGAAGATTCGGTTGGAGGATCTCCTTCTCTTGCTTCTCTTCTTGTCCCTTCCTTCCCTCCGAAGCTGATGCTTGAATCGAGCATTGCCCACCGAACCCACTCCTGCTTGAGCGGACAAGTAATGCCTTTATACGCTCCGGATCCGTCCTCATCGGGCTATCTCCCGCTTTCTGGGGTCATGGGTTCCCTATCTTCAAATAGGTTCCTTGCGGGGGTGGTGCAGGCGGGGTTTGCTCTTCTATAAGGTCTCGATTTGTCGCGTTCCCCAAGGCTTAGCCCTCTAGCCGCATCCACAAGTGATTAATGGCTATATGGTTAGTTCCATTTGTTCTCTTGCATTGTTTATGTTTGTTGGTATAATTGTGGGGCAACATACATCAATAAAACATTTAAAGTGCAAATGTAATTGTATTTATATATCATATAATATTTTAGGTACAAAAAGTCTCCTAGGGATCAAGAGTCTAACTAGTCTTGAAATCAGGCAGAAGACGGGTTGTCTTCAAGAAACTTCTTAACTGGGCCGCCCCTACCGAGTGACCCAAGTTCGATGATGCTTTTTTGGCGAGCCTCCCCGGATGGCTCTTACTGGTCTTCTACCCGCGCGGCCGGATGTAAGGGCGCGATCTTTGCGCTAATCTCCCACGACGGTGGGGGATGGCGGTCGAAGAGGTCAAGTGCCATTGCCCTCTTGACTAAGACAAAGATAATCGACATTTGTTGCTATTCGAGCATGCCCTGCCGGCTCGAGAGTGCAATCGGCATAAACACTCCTTCTTCGCCTCTGCAGGACTGAACTTGCGGTGAATTACCGCTATTCTCCCATCCATCGGTGGTAAGTAGTACCCGGCGACTGTCGTTGTGTGTCGCCGAAGCTTCTCCGCTTGTTTGGCCTCCGGCTACATGCCGCCTAAAGCACTCTAAATCGACCTCTACTTCCGGTGAGCTCCCTCGTAGTCTTCAATTGTGCTGGTCGAGCCTCCCGAGGTCGATTCCTTCTCCTTTGGCAAGGGTGATATTGAAGGACCCGGCATTAGGATACTGAAGGGTCTTCCCACGGATCCCCATCCGCTCTTGGAGGCGAGGAACTCCTCCTCCTCGTTAGCAGCTCCCGCCGATCCATCAATTGCGATCTTTCTTTGTAGGGCCGGATGTCTGAGGTCGTCTCCCAGTAGCAGGTGTGGACTCCCTCACTTGGAGCGGGGAAATCTGATGCTCCCCGGACGATGAAGTCGCCCGTTCTGGCCTGCGCCGCTGGTGGGAGCGTTAGTCAACTTTGAGCTCCCTCTCCCTACATTCGGGGAGGTTCTCGATGTGGCCGAGGAGTAGATACTCCTCTCCGCCGATGATGATAGGGGCTAGGCTTGTGATGCCTAGCCCAAATGGGGGAGCAACTCGATGCCCCGCCGCTCGCTTCGAAATTGATCAGCTCCTCGCTCTCCTTGGTTCTTAAATTCAGTCGAAGCTCGCGTGTAACCTTATGCGGCCGTCCGACTCTTCTTCATCCTCTCTTGCTTCTTGTTCTTGTTGATACTTTGCAGGCGGCATTTGCCCTTCCTACGCTTTCGGCTATGGGGTCTACCTCCATCGGAGGGATAGAGGTTGCCCCCATCGGGTTTCGGCGGTGGGATAAGAAGATGGCTAGGCGGTGTAAGAGAAGTACTTGGTCCTGTTGGCTGTCGGGGACCATGTAGTCAGGTAGTCTCAAGGCGCCTTGTTAGTCAAGTACTTGGCGATGTTGGGGACATCGCCCAAGGCTGCTTGAAGGGATGGGCGGGGAACAAAGTATCCTATGCAAGGGGGGACTTGGACAAGGGAGGGTCCTACCCTAGCCTGAAATTCCGCTAGCACCTGCCTATATGCTGGGGTTGCATTCAGCGTAGCTTGGATGTCGATTTCTTTCACAAAGACTTGGAAGATGTCATTGACATCTGCCTCGAAGATGTGGGCACCGGGTTTGCATACCATCGCCCGAAATCAGCAGTAGCCATTGATCTAGCAAGGAAGGGAGTATCAAACGGATCGCGGCGCCTCAGGGAGCTGAAAGATCGCCTAAGCAGTGGGGAGCCGGATTTGCAGGGTGCTAATTGAGAAATGGGGGACTTATTTATAGAAAGGGGAAAACCCTAATTTTTGGATGACCTAGATTTTATTGAGATTAGGTGATTCTGATCTATTAAGGGATGCAATTGCAAGTTTGAAGACTATTTCTAGAGTTTGAGCATGCTAAGGAGAGCTCTTGAAACCTATTGTGCAATTTGGAGATCATTTGGTGATGACATAGTGCGGGGTCTCATCGTTAGCCCGACCGGATTTCTAAAATGTAGAAATCTGTCTGGCGGCGTGTGAGACATGGGTCCTAATTGGGCTAGGATTACTCAATTTAGGTGATCTAAGGCTGTAATTCTACTAAACTCATCGAGTTAGGCGTAATTGACCCTTACTTGGTCGATTTGGAGCTGTTTTGGGCATTTTTGGGCATGGTCTCTGCGTTGCTTGGCCGATTTCTAAAATGTAGAAATCGCCCCGGCGCGGCGTGTGAGACATCGTCTCAATTTTGCTCAAAACTCCAATTTAATTAAAAACGAAGGCTAGGGATCGATATCTTGACCTATTTAAACAGGTTTAACACTTTATTTACACAAAATTTTCTTTATATTAGCAAAATTTTACAAATCATTTACAAGGTTCAAGGGCGTTCTCCCTTGATGTGTAATGCGGCAAGATACATATCACCGCCTCATGAGGGTGACCCTCTTGGCGTGCCTTAATGCGGCCGTTGAATCTTCAAAATGTTTCACCAAGTGGGCTTCGCCGCCTCTTGCAAACACACAACATCTCAAATACATCGCGGCGCATGTCCGTGTTGTATTCTTGAATGACTTCGCGGACCCGGTACTGAACGGCGCCTCGGGAATCAGGAGTCCAGTAACTCTTTGGAAGTGGCGGATCTCCTTGAGTGCCCCCTTCTTCCTCCTGTTTCTTCTTGCTCGCTTCTTCGGGTGCTCGTGGAGGCTTGGGTTTTGGTGGAGGGGCTTGGGCTGCGCCTTAGGGTGCGCCCCCGATCGTCCCTCACCCATTGCTCTTGGTAATAGGCATTGTAGGCCTCCCACTTTGCCATATACTGCGTCGTGCTCCCTGCTCCTCTCGATAGACCCTTTAAGGGGTCTATCACATAGGGCTTCCACCGGGCCGTGGGGCCTTGACTCTATCCCACGTCGGAATGGTGGGGCTTCGCCACCGCCCCGGCCTCCTCCTGCTCTTGGGCCGTGCAGCCGTGTACCTCTTCCTCTACAACGGGGGCTTGGAAGAGCTTGCCCTGGCTCCCGGCCTTAAGAGCGTAGTCTTGGTCCGAATCGTGCAGCCAGTGGTGGGGTCTCACCTCCCGATGGCTCGTTGATGGCCGGACCTTCCGACTCTCTTCCCAACCTTGACCAGCTTCCTCTTGCACGCCTTGATGGCCTTGGCCCTCCTCTTCTTGGGTCCATGCCGGCGTCCTCGATCCTTTGATCTCGCTCCGTATTTGTTTGACTTCGTGCTTGTGTGGACGGCGTGCTTGGATCGGCCTCTTCCTCCGGGTGTGAGTTCGTGGCGGGCTGCTCCTCTCCTCCTGCTCTTCCGGGTGGATCTCATCTGAGGGTTGTTCTTGGCCTATTGGTGGGTTAGCTGTTCCCTCTGCTCCTCCCTGCGGGTTGGCGTCCCCCGGTGTTGCTCCTCCTGCGCGCTTCGCCGCCTCACGCGTTCAATTTCGTTGAGGATCTGGCTCATGGCGTCGGGCCGATCGTCCTCAAGATCTACGTGTGGTCGCTCGGGTCCGACCACGATTCCTCGCTCGGCGAAGATCCGTCGGCGTGGGAGAAGGCGTTCGAAGAATCCTATGAAAAGGTCGGAAGCCATCGGGCGTTGGAGGATCCGCCGTCTAGGCTTCCTTGCGACCGCCCGTGCGGGCCATCATCTTCACCGGTTTGTCGATCGGAGCTAAAGCGCCCGGAAGATCGCCTTGACGATCTGGTTTAAGTTCTAGGGAAGAACAGGGAAAAATGGGAGGGTGCGGTTCTATTTATAGGGCCAATTTTAGGTCAACTTTTAAACTACCTTTTGGGTTGTCTAGAACACCTAAAAACACCTAATTAAGCAAGGTCTCACCGTTTAGCCCGGTCCGATTCCTAGAATCTAGAAACACATCTGTGGCGACGTGTGAGACATGGTGGGGCCCACTATTAAATTAACATGTAACATGCTAAATCTACTAATTCTTAGCTTAAATTTAGAATTATCAAGGTATTTTCATGTAATTTACAACTTTTTTGGTGTCAAAGATGAATGTCAGACGCGTTAGCCCAGCCCGATTTCTAGAATGTAGAAATCGTCACGGCGCTGACGTGAGACCACTTCCTACTTTTGGATGTTGGCTCATCAATTTTAGTCTTTTTACGTTTCTATTCTTTTTAAGCTGTTACTAGCTTAGCATAAACTACAAAAATGAGAAAAAATTTTTCTCATTTTTAGAGGTTTGAGGATCCTATCAAGTTAGTGCTCATTGGGAACATGGCGCTGCTTTGCTCTTGGTCTCCAAGAACATAGCTCGATACCATCATGGACGTCCCCTACTTGTATACGGTGCACTCACCGTATACAACCGGGAGTTCATCCCCATACCAGCTCGGTGCCAATGGGGCCCTCCACATGACACCGCAACCGTAAGCGGGTTCCAAATTGGGAAGAGTGGAAGGGTCATTGCACCCCCGTCTCCCTCGGGGCCTACCTAGCTGCGGAAGCGTAAACATACATGTCAAGAGCACATACATCAACATCATATGACCATCGCGAAGGATGGTCCTCCACATATCTGCATAGGCGAAGATCAGACATCACATAGGGGAATCCTACCCAAGGCTCGCATACACGGGGATGGACCGACGAGCTTGGTCTCCGTGAGTTCATTGCGCATGAATTCATGGCAATGGATTTGGCTGGCATAAGAACATGGCCTAGGGTTGTCCACTCCATCCGCCCCTCACCGTGCACACTTTGCGCAGTAGGTGAAAAGTGTTGGGACTGATCGTAGCCAGCCCGGATGCATAGCCGAGGGGCTATATCCCCGGGTTACATCTCCCCGGTTAGATGGGGCGGGTAGGGATCTCTCCCTCCGAGATCTACAATGTTGACTCAAGGTGACTAGAGGGCCCCGCCCCGTATTCGACTTGAACTCAATGGAAGGTCATATTCACCACCTCGATTAAGTGTCGAGCCCATGCCTTGCCCACACGCAGCTGGCAAGCCATTAGACCTAGTCACAAAGGACCCCGCAGCAGCACTAACACACCATAGGGGTCGTTCAAGAGTCGAGAACATGAACCTCCTTATAAGCCCGGTCGGCCCCTTCACCTGCCACAACCAGGTGTGGCTCTTGTGCAATGTGCCGCAACTACGGTGTGCTAGAGAGGCTACTCTAGGAGCATCAACTACAAAGCTTTTAGGTCTCTACCCCCCCTTCCCAATACAAGGAGTTCACAGAGATACATCATCCATATACATCACAGAAGAACTAAAGAACAAGATCGAATCTATATCATAGAGTTAGGTTCTTTAGTTAGAATCTGCTATCTAGAGTTCTAGAGGGCTGCTATGGGCAATCTAATAGGCTAAACCCTCGATTCAATGCCTAAAATAGGGTTTAGACTATCTAATTGGCCAAATACCGATCCTTGAGGGGCTCCTCCCCGACTGAGCCCGACCATCATCCTCCAAACGCCGAATCTCGAGGAACTAAGGATGCAATTCTCTCTGCCGAGTTCGGGATGCGGTTTTGGCTGTTGAGGCAGCCAAAACAGAGTTCTAAAGCCCTAAAATCGAAAATTAGGTTAGTTAGGGTTTCCAACCCTATATAGACAAGGGGTTGGCTAGGGTTTCCAATTATCCCTTTTTGGCATGTGGGATAATTGGTAATGGGCCCACTTGCCTTTAAGGGCTAGGTGGCCAAATGTGCCCACATGGAAATGTGTGCACCCAAATGTGCTCACATGGAAATGTGTGCACATTAATGAATGTGTACATTGGAAAATGTGCACATTAATTGCACCTATGGGTATGGCCCACTTGGCATCAAGTGGCCACATGGAAATGTGTGCCCACATTAATGTGTACATTGGAAAATGTGCACATTAATACTAATGCACATTCTTAGCAAGTTGCCCCCTAGGGGCTACCCACTTGGCTACACGTTGCGCATTACCGTCAATCGGGGGTGGCGTGTCTGGCGTGGACGTGGCAGTACAATATACGTCCTGGGAGCGTATACTGTGCTGGAACGTCACAGGAACCCTTGATCTTTTCTTAATCTTGCCTTTATCTTAAAATTTAAATTTTATCTAGTAGATCTTAAGCTTTGCTAATATAACTCAAAAGAATAATCAAATCTTTCCTGAATCTTTATCTTTCTTTAGCCACAATAGTTGTGATTGTCATAAATAGTTGGTGCTATTTTATGAAGTCATAATCCTAGCCTTTGGTCCTTAAAATGGATTGCGTTGGTGCTCATGTACAAATTGAGTTGGTGCTCATGTATAAATTGAGTTGGTGCTCAATTGGATAAATTAAGTTGGTGCTTAATTTGTTTATGGACACAACTGAGGTCGGTTGCCTTCAGGGAGGAACTGATATGGTTATGGTAGCTCGGGGGAGTGGCCTTGAACGTTGGTCTTGGTGGACTAGCATGGGTGTGTGAGAAGGGCAAACTAATAGCATGGCATGGCAAGTAAATTGGCAATAATATCTTATGTTAGTAGAAGCTAAATAATATCTTAGATATTATGGCTAAAGCCCAGTCCAAAAATAGCAGTTTCTAAAAGGCCAACTTCAAAAGGTCATATCTCAGCGAATATAAGTCGGATTATTGCGATCCAGGGCTCATTGGAAAGATCTCAGTGTCTAGTTTCCAGATTGGGGTCGCTCATTTGCTAACTCCTTGTGGATCGTGAGATATCGCCAAAAGAGTGGTCGTCGGTCAGACAAGACTGCACAGCCAAGATTGCCTTTTTGAAGAGAACCAAGCTCCTTGCCTAGAAATTCCCATTGCCTTCTGCCTTGTTGTTAATCTGCCAAGTTCTCAACACCGGTTGGCCCGGTTGGGTGGAGAACTACCATTATTTGCGAGAATCTTACTCTAGTTTTGGTGAACTAGAGCCAGGAGCTATTGGTGTAGTTCATATCAATTGGTGTATCTCGTATCTTATGTTCATTGGATCTGTGCTTATTCGCCTTCTTATCTCATACCTAGATCATTTTGTCATTGCTAACGGTTTATTCTATGGATTCTGTAGCAAACCTAGACGGTTTACAGATTACGGGATTATGATTTGTTTGAAGAAGATCTGGTATTCTATTTGGAAGAGATAAAAGGAATGGTTTATTGTTGTGAACCATATCAGTCTACTCTTAAGCCAATCTTTCCATAAATTTATGATTTGCTAGAGATGGATTTCTCTAGTGGCTAAATTGTTTACCCTTAAGCCTTTCCTATTCGTAACCTTATAAAAGCTAAAGACCCAACTTTTAATATCTTTGCTTTTAATATCTTTTCACTTGCTTAAAGGTCCACGTACATTTATATGACTTACCTTTTATTTAAAAGTCACCTCACATTCTCTTCCATCGTTAGACTTTCTAATAATAACGGCCTTGCTTATTTTCCTCAATGGTCGAACTAGTATTAAAAACCTTATCTCAGTGTATTAATTTAGCTTAGATATTTGGTTCAAGGCTTTGATATCAACATTTATAACTTTCTTTTTCATTCTCTTGCTCTCATAGCCACTCCCCCAGCATTCAATTTTCATGGAACTGAAGTTTAGTGAAGTGATCTCTTTGACATTGTTCTAATTTAATGATGCTTTTATCATTTCACCTGTGGTCTACTCCAATAATTCGGGACATATACCATAACTTTGCTAATATTTTCGATAAAGTCAAGGCTAGAATACTTCTAGAGCATCATCCCTATGATTGTTCTATTGATCTGCACCTAAGGACGATACCGCCATATGGTCTGATATATCGCCTACCATCATCTAACCTGAAGGTTCTACATATGTATATTAAGGAGAACCTGGCAATAGGTTTTATTCAACGTACTGGTGCTCTTTGCGAAGAAGAAAGATTATGTTTAGTTGTCGACTATTGTGGTTTGAATAAAATTATTGTGTCTACCTTTGATTTCTAAAATGCTTGAATGACTGCAAAGTGCTATTATTTTACCAAGATCGATCTCCCAAGATGCTATAACTTTATCTGAATTCATGGATATGATCAATGGAAGATAACATTTCACGCGGTATAGTCATTTCGAGTACATTGTTATGCCTTTTGGGCTTAGCAATACCTCTGTAGTTTTTCAGGTACTTGGGGTACATTTTGTGTATAAGAGGTGAAATTAGCCCTTCAAAGAACGTATACGGGGGTGTTTTTGGCCACCCTCTGTATCATGGCGTACTCCCTTTTATATAAGTCCATCCCCTCGGTGATGCAATGTAGGATAGTAATTCGGTATTATCCTAATCAAACTAACACTTTTCTTCACATATATCCAATGTGTTCACGAAGCTCCTGGAGAACCTGTCGAACATGCATTTAATGTTCCTCGCGAGCTTTATTATAATAAGAATGTATCGTTTAGATATATGATGACGAAAAGATCCAGATATCTCTGAAGATATCGTTTACCCTCTAACTCCTAAGTTATATATGGAAATGGTTATAAAAAAAAAAAATCCTCTTAGTCATATAGACACATTATATGGAACCCAAATTGCACTCTCCATGCGCCTTATATACATAAGTTAACAATTTGTAAAAAGCTTCCACATCTAAAGGTACCATCTCACCCTCAACTAGCATCAGATCATATGGCGTCCGCAAATACTATCTCTTACTTGTAACTCTCTTACAGTCATGTGCTTATCTGCTAAGCTCTTTCGATGGCTTCTTGTTGCTAGAAGATACCTCAAACTTCTTTCACCAATTGCTGCATTTCTGCCACCAACTCTTGAGATACTTTTACTTTGGATACGAGATTGTGCGAGGTATCTGGAGTTAGACATTGATAGCCATAATGTATCATGAACGGAGACATCTGAGATGATTCACTGCTTGGTGCTATTATATACAAATTCCACTACATGAATAGCTGTTAGCATTAAATCGGGTTTATCGCCCTCTACTGAACTGGCTCTCCACATTTTATGTTTCAATGGCTGCACATATTCTACAGTCATCTTCAACCTGATGGCCCCTCCCATGATGATCTCTCCTAGGAGGACCAAATGGCCACCACAAAAATGGCCTAGATCAGCAAAGACAAGGGAGGAGCCTCTCCCATGAGGAGGGAGACAGAGGCGAAGGCTCAATCAACGAGGTCAGCCTGGAAGGCGGTTGGCTACTACTCATGTCCAATGGCAAACCAGGCAATGGCATAGACCTTGAAACAATTGGAGGCGAGAATTGAGAGTAATAGTACCCGAGTTTCAAGCCTGATAGAAGAGATGCAATCGTCGGTACCTCAGATGCTCAGAAGACAGTTGACAACAGAGAAACAACAAATTGCAGAGATGGAGACCTGCACACAGCTTATGGAAGATAGCGTCCACTTGGCACACTACGAGAGGGAGTAGGATAATTAGGGTCTCACTGACCTGTTGGATCGCATGGACTCCCTGTCCACCACCATAGAAGCCATGACACAAGATAGGAAATGTGCTGAGCAGGAGATGATAGCAACCATCTCCCGCCTTCAATCAAAAGCTAAGAAGGCCAGCACCATGATGTGAAGCGTCCAGGCCGCCTTTGAAGAGATCTAGTCACAGCTGAGAGCCCTTCAGATTAGGGGTCAAAGATGGGAAGTGCCCTTATCAGCAGTGGCCTCTACATTGGACACTCGCTGGAAACTCGAGTACAACTTCGCTACTCGAGATGGGGAGGTGCAAGGGCTGCGGGCAACTGTTGCCCAGCAAGGCAAGGGCCTTTATGCAGAGGCTCATATACAACTGCAGTGGTGCATGCATGATTTGGCAAGGCAGCAACAATTCCAGCAGGAGTTGAGCTCCCAGCTTCAGAAAGGAGAGGCTATAGCATAAGCCATGGCAGTTCCACGTGTCCAATAGCCTACATGACGTCAACTAGGGCCTCCCATTGCTGAACCACCAAGCTGCCCCATGCCGCCACTGCCCCAGCACATGCCACAACCCATGCCCCGCCGACCATAAATAGCACCTGTTGCAGTAGACAGCATTGACCCGACTATCACAGAGCTTTAGATGGAGAGGCAGAAGCCGCAATATGGTGGTGTGCAGCCTAACAGAAGAGGCAGGGGAGAACCTCATCAACTGGCTCCAAATTATGATCCTTGCTCAATGCTCCATATGCATGTACACACTGTTAGGGCAAGCAGCCATGGAGCACAACGTCATGACCGCCCTCGCGTGGTCATATTCATCAGTGGGGACGCACAACAAAAAGCAACCATCTTGTGTCAGGGCAAGAAGTTGAAGGGAACTGCCTTGTATGATGACCGAGATCTGACCCGTACACAAAAGGAAGACTGCAGGCACGAGTTGGACAAAATCAAGAGCATTCACAGATAGAGAGGAACTGAAGGACTGATCTGGGGCAAGATGCAAATCTTCAGCTATCGAATGCTACTGTAAGTGCTTCGAACCCTCAGGGCCCTTTTGCTGAGGCCCCAGTCGCTTGGGGCCATGACCCTACTTCGGTTGCCTTGGGACTTCTCATGGCAGAAGAAAATATGGACCTCATCTTCCTCATGGAAACATGGAAGCATGTAGGACACGAACTAACCAACTTGTCAGGATACTTGCACTACTCCCTCTTCAACGAGTGCACAGGAAAGCGGGGACACGGTGGGGTCGTCTGCTACTACCAGACAACCTTGGCATAGTCAGTCTCCCTGTGCAAGATAGAACAGTCTACCTATGCAAGATCAGCCTGCCTGTGATTGCAACAACAGCTCTCTCTTTGTAGCGGCTTTCCTCCTTCCCATGTGCCGAGAGCAACTTCTATCACATCCACTCGGATGTGGATAGGCTAGACCCTTATGTCGATCTATATGATGATATATGGCAACACAAGCAGCTGGACAGTGATACTTGTCGAAGACATCAATGTACCTGGCGCAGAATAGTCCATAAGATTTGATCCCTTGGCTGACGATGTCTTGCAACTGCACCCATCAGAAGGAGCTTGGCCATGGGCATCAGATGCAATCAGGTCATGCACTATGGTAGGCAGTTGTTGTTGCTCTGCAGTGTCTTTGATCTCGTAATTTGCAATGAACTGGCACAGTAGTTGCCCTCTCGCATGCACACTTGCAGGTAAAAGAACCAAGGTGGCGGACCTAATGTGGTGGACTATGTGTTGGTGGCTGAACAGGATATACATGTCCTCTCAAGCACTTCAAGTGGGAAAAGATAGTATGGATGAGGAGGTGAACTTAGACCATCTATCACTTTATTTGCAGTTGGCGTGGCGGGTTGTTCCAATCCAACCTCCTGTGCAGCACCTCCTCGCATGCCTAAGCTACGATTGGACTATTACATGCAGAGGCTTATGCCTGGATGCTCATAGAAACTACGATTCCATTATTTTGAAATTATTCCATTATTTTTATTTTGCTTGTTCGGCTATCTTCTCTAGTGATTTTAGAACTTTATCCTTCACAGAGATCGGAATCAATTTTTAAAACATCCCGTATTCAAAATCATCATACGCCGTATTCAATCTTTGAAACCGAATACGCCCGTATTCCTGGCGTATTCACACAGAATACGTCCGTATTCTGTTACAAGCCAAAAAAAAGTCGAAAAGGGCATCCATCAGTCTCGTCGAACGAAAGGGGGGAAAAAAGTAAGCATTAACAATCTGTACCTTTTGGGCGATGTCGTGGAAGCTGCGGCGAGTCGGCGAGTCGTGGAAGCTGCTGCAGATTCGAGGAGACGAAGCTGCTGCAAATGAGTTGCCCTTCAACGCAAATGAAGCTCCATCAGTATTGAAGCTGCACGGAATTTTAATATACTATCTTATATTATAATGTTTTAGCGTGTTGTATCAAGCCCTAATTTGAATGGCTAAGATCATTTAAGCGCATCCAAAGGCCTAGATTTATCGCACAAATTCCCGCACCTGTGAATGGTCAAGCTTTAATCTCTTACGGGGAAAGGGGAAAAGAAAAGAAGGAATAGGAAAAGGGAGAATGTGAAGGGTAAAAAGGCAAGGGGAAAAAGGAAAAAACAGAAAAGGGAAAAGGGAAGGGGAAAAGGGCATGGGAAAAAAGGAATGAGGGAAAAGATGAAAAAGGGAAAAATAAAGGGAAAAACTACATGGAAAAAGGGAAAGGAAAAAAAAAATGAAAAGGGGGGAATGGGAAGGGAAAAGGGCATGGGAAAAAGGCGAAGAGGGAAAAGGTGGGCAAAGAGAATAGAAGAAGGGAAATAGTAAAAGGGTGGGAGAAGAGAAGCGAGAAAGTGCATGGAAAAAAGGAAAAGGAAAAAGATAAGGGGACGAGGAAAGGGGGAAAGGGAACCTGGGGAAAGGGCATGAGAAAAAGGGGAGAGGGAAAGGGGAAAAGGGAAGGGGAAAATGACGTATAAAAAGGGGGAAGATGAAAAGGGTTAAGAAGGGAAAAAAGGATGAGAAAAGGGAGAGAAAAAAGGGCATGTGAAAAAGGAGAAGAGGGAAAGTGTAAAGAAAGGGGAAAAGACATGGGAAATGAAAAAGGAAAAATGAGAATTAAAGGGAAAAAAAGGTTAGGGGAAAAAGGAAGGGAAATGAGCACTGGGAAAGGGGAAGAGAAAAGGATGGAGAGAGGAGAAAAAGGGAAGGGAAGAAGGGGAACATGGAAAGAATAAGGAGAAAGGAAGGGAAAAAGGGGAATAAGAAAAGGACGAAGAGAAGGCAAGGGAAAAATAGCATGGGAAAAAGAATAGGGAAAGGCAAAAGAAAAGGAGAAACGAGAAGGGTGGAAGGGAATCTAGGAAAAAAGGGATGAGGAAACGGGAAAAGGGAAGGGAGAAAGGGCACGGGGAAGAGGGAATCGGAAAAAGGGAAGGGGGAAAGGGCAGGGGAAAAAGGGGGGAAGAGAAAAGGTAAAGAAAAGGGAAGCAAAAAAGAGAATAGAAAAAGGGAAATGGAAATAAAGGGGGAGAAGGGGAGAAGGGTGCGGAAAAGATGAAAAGGGTACAGGGAAAAAGGGAAGAGGAAGAATGTGTTGAAAAGGGCATGGGAAATGGAAAAGTCAAAAGAAAATGAAGGGGAAAGGGGGGAAGAAAGGGGAAAAGGGTTGGAAAAGGGAAAGGAAAAAGTTCATCGAGAAAAATGAAGGTGAAAAAAGAAAAAAAGAAAAAAAAGAAAATGAATGTTTAAGAAAAACAAGAAAAAGGAAAATATGGAAAAGGAGGAAGAAAAAAAGGGTGAAAGTGGGGTAGAGAAAATATCAGAGGAAAAGAGAAATGGCATCGAATACTTTAACAATGGAGTACTTTTGGATTATTCTACGCATTTCTCTCATTACTACAGTGTATCATTTACAGGTTCTCAACTTATACCCAACAACGCTGGGTACCATTCCTAATTGGAATTTTAATACTATCAGATAAATAACTACTTACTATTGTAGTAGAAGATTAAACAGTTCTTATAATTAAAAAATAGAGATTAAGCTGATCAAAATGAGTACAAACATGTTTCTTGTAGAATATTCGAAGAGAATATTCCCGTATTCTCCGTATGCATATTTTTCCATATTCGTATTCCGTATTCATTTTTGGAGCTCCGTATTCATTTCCGTATGCGTATTATGTCACTGTGATCCGTGGTGCAGGAAGGGGACACAAAGGTGTCTTGGGTGCCCTTCCCCTATGGGCTAAAGCAACGGAAGCATAATCATAACATCAGCACTAACAATAACAATCTAACATCAAAGATAATAACATACAATAAAACATTGAGCTCCTACGCAGGCTCATACTCGTAAGGGAAGTAGACTGATGGTTGGGCCTCAAAATAGAGCAGACCGAGATATAACAATGGCGGGGCTGGCTATAGACAATGGCTAGGGTTGACCACTCCATCCACCCCTCCTGTGCATACTTTGCAGATGGGCTACTATAACCTGCAGAGACGTAATCCCATGGTATCACCCATTGGGACTACTCTGCTTGCATCTCTTCGGTCCGTTGAGGTAGGAAGCGTTGCATCTCCCCTTCTCGAGGACTAGTGGCTCCATGGGCGGCAAGAGGATCATGACGACACACGATCTGTACCCGATTGAACTCCCCAAAACAAGAGCCAGGCCGACACCTGCAACTCTTGAGAGTAAGGGCGACACCATTGACCCAGGAAGTGTCGGACCCATACCCAGCTCACACGAAGTGACCGACTATTGGCCTAGCCCACTATGGGTCCCCAGTAGCCGCGCTCAGCAGGGACCTTCCTCCATTTTGTCACTAATCTCGTTGTATGGTGCTAAGTCACTCCATAGCCCCCATAGCCGAGTGGGTTTATATGCACAGGCCACAATGAATAGGAACTAAGGGGTCTAAACTAGGAGCATCATCTAGATAATGGCCACTAGGTCCCTACCCCCCGTCCCAATACAAGAGGAGCAACATGATCAACCAACATCATATATCCATATAACATGGTAAATAATGAGAACACTAATCCTAATCACATGCATCTAACTTACAGTTAGGGTTCATTGATTAGGGTTCAAGATCTAGACTGAAGTTTCTAGAATGGCTCTACTAGAGATACGAAATGCAAATTCACCCTAACTTCCAGGTGATCTACAAATGACTCTACTCCACATACCTGCTCCCGAGGAACTCCCTCTTGCGCCTGGCGTCTTCATGGTCTTCAAAGGATTCGAAGTAGATCCTATACCTTTTGATGCGCACGGTTCTCGAAACGGAGTTTCGAGCGCGAACAAGGTTCCAAGTCTATTGGAGCCAGAAAAACGGCCTAGGGTTAGGGTTTGGCCATTTATAAATTGGGGCTCCATGTTATATCACGTGGCTCCAATTGGGTGCGTCCGTGTGGCAGGTGCCCAATAGGATGAGACCATGTAGAAAATGGTCCATCCATAAGCCGTAGGCCTAGTGTCAACCCTTGTGACAAGCCGTAGGCCTAGTGTCAATTTTGTGTCGACTGCTACTATCTTGACACAAAGTGCAATTTATGTCTAGTGCATAGTGTCAAATATCCCGTCCAATGCAATCACATCCTTTTGTCAACCTTTTTATCGCAATTTAAGTGGGTTATTGCAACAACTTTTGAACAATATTATAACTAAGATGTAACAGCCTTTTCTTAAGACTTGTAACAAAATGGTATCCAATTCTTTGTCTAATATTTCAACTGAATTGTGAGGAGCATTTGTCTAATTTAAGTGGGTTGTTGCAACAATTTTTAAACAACATTATAACTAAGTAGCTACAACATTTTCTTAAGACTTATAACAGAATGCCATCCAACTTTGTGTCTAGTATTTCAACAAAATTATGTTGTGTATTCATACATAAGATATATTACTACACAAAGGGATATTATTTGATACAATTGAAGAATGATTTGGATATCTAAGAACTAGTTGGATGAAGTAAATGGTGAAGGGTACTTGACAATGTGAACAAAGGAGAAAATCTATTAGGAAGGCAAGGCTCATCAAATACGAAATACTTGTAATGTACATAACATATATATTGAAACTCTAGGAACTACTCTTTATATGACAAATAAATGAATTCATTGAATTGTACAAAGGTGCAAACAAATGCCACTCCAATCTAGATAGCTCTTGTAGGTTGTATCTCAACGGACGGGTGCTTCCCCTTGAAGGATGAACTCGGAGGACGAGTGGCAAGAAGAGGGGCCTCTAGGTTCTCAAGATCTACAAGGAATTTAGTGGCAGTTCCATAATTTAGAGACGACAAATTTAGAAGGACCACACTCAATATCAATATATAGCACAATAACAGGGTGTTCTAGAGGGATTTGATGTACAATTCCTGAAACCACAGACTATATTCCTAAAACAATTGAATGGATTGTTAGAAAAAAAACATAGATCCAAGATAAAAAATAATTATGTTATACAGACAATTCTTCTGCAAGATTTCATGGAAAAATACAAACTATGCTTAAAAAAAGCTAAATGGTGCATATTACAACGAAATCGGCAAGTATTATTCAAATCATGGATCCAAAAATAAGATGTGATTTCCTGCAACCAAATCCAATGCATGCCCTGAGTAATTTAGTTGCTAGTTATAATATGTTCTAACCTGGTTGTTCTAATAGCCAAATGAACTGGCGACAATAAAATTTTCCCTATTTCCAGAACCCTCCTAGATATTCTGGCTAGCCTTAAGGTAGAACCACCATTTGTAACACCGACTAGGTTTCTTTCCAGACCGCAGGCAAATAGCAGGTGATAAAATCTAGCCAAAATGCCTGGAAAAGCTTACCTTGTGGGAATGCTCAACCAAGCTTTCGCGCTTGAGCAAAACTCTGAAAAAAAAGAAACAGGGATTAAATGGTAGTTAGCAGCTTCAGAGTGATCCGATGCATCTGCACATAGACGATCCTAATTACCAAGGGCTAGACGAAAGATGCTCGAAAGGGAAAATTACTCCATAGCTCCATAGCTCCATCGCTTGATGCTGCAGCACAGGAATTTATGAGAATATATACTACAAGGGCCGCCGCCATCGCCCATCTGAGGTGCCGTGCCTCCCCTATTTTCTTGCCGCTGCCATCGCACCTGCTCTTCAAGATCCACCCTGAAGAAGGATGCATAGAGATAATTTTCTTGGTTTTTTCTAATTTTCCTGGCAATTGGATGCAAAAGTTAGAAGATTTATGGTTGGGATGGAATCAATCTGACATGGCAATACACGTGGCATGGCTAGAATTGCACCAGAGTGTGCATCTAGGTTAAGCGACCTGCTTAAAAAAAAAAAGGGTGAAATATAGCATATGGAATGGGATATGGTAAAGAAAAACATGGCTACAAAAGGGCAAAGAAGAAGGATGGAAGAAGGCTGATAATGGCAGCTGTTATCAGCCAGAAGAGGGCAAAGAAAAAAATCAACGGCAGGGTATGGCGGCAAACAGCTAGCTTCTTGATCAGTTCTTGCAGATTGGCGTGGCGGATCTGTGAAGCATGAAACAGGGAAAGGGCTTGGCAAATGTAATGGCAGAGGGTGGAAGCATAGCGGCAGAGATGGCGACAAAATAGGCTGCTCTTTCATTTTTGTTCTGCTTTTGTCACAGATGGCTGGCAAAAATATGAATCTCAGAGCAGCGGACTAAGAGCAAGCTATGGCATGCAAAGGTAGAACACATGGCAGTTCGGCGATGGCAGAAAAACTTTGCTATGGCAAATTACTCAGCGGTCTATAAGATTGGAGGGCTGGCTTTGTTGGTAGGAATTATCAACGACAAATAGATGCTGCTTCCAAACGTAAAAGGCAGCAATGGACTGGCTCTGGAGGCATAATGTTTATTAAACTAAGTTTGTAAGTGTTATCATTATTTTGATGATTTTCTTTCAAATACATTTCTTCAATTTTTTTGGATGTTTATTATACAATACAGTTTCAGGATTGGGGGTCCATGCTAACAAAGGATTTTCTATAGGAAATTATAGCGAGAAAGGCGGGTATGAAGCATGGAGAAGGACGATGATCGCAAAAGTCTTTGTGCCCAAAAAGGTTGGTTTTGCTTTAAATCAGTGTCATGCACTAAAATACACTGAAGTCAGTGTCATGCACTGAAGAAATACACCACTTTAGCTGCTGTACACTCATGAATTAGCTGTTGTACAAATTCTTTAGCTACTGCATTTATAAATTAGCTGTTGTATTAAATCCTTAGCTGCTTCACAAATTCTTAGCTGATGGACATTTCTGATTCCTGCTAATTCTTTAGCTGGTGTACATTTTTTATTTCTTGTGTCACCCTGAACCTTTAAACAGTGCACATGGCTTGTTTTATAGAAAGCATTCAGATTTGTGCAGATTTTTTGAACTCTGACTTTCATTCCACTCCTGTACGATTTAGACCAAGCTTTCAAAATCCAGGCTTATTTCTAAGGTGTACTATTATGGCCAAGTATTATGCACCGTTTTGCCATATAGATGCAAGCAGATGGAGAATCTCCAGTAAAATCCTCAGAGATTTGCAAAGAAATAAGCTAGTAAAGCAAAATTCTTATAAACTCATAAACTTATGATCTAATAATATGCAGGGCAGTACCTATCATATCTCCCTCAATATGATGTAATAATATGCAGGGCAGACATGATTACTGCAGTTGATATCGCAGCTTTAAATGCTTCAATTTTTGCTGCAGCCAAATGTTCATTTCTCAGAATTTATTATTCTAGTTTTAAATGAGCTTAAAGCCTTGGACTCAAATGGACAACCCTAGGTATCATCTTTGAGATGAAATCGAAGAAGGAGAAAGAAGTTATGAATACAGTATGCATATTTCATGTGATATCTGTGGTTTCTTTCAACGCAAATTAACCTTATATTTTGTATATTCTACTTGCAGAACATTTGCTATATTGATAATGAGTTTGATAAAGAACAGATATGAAGTTTTATTGTTTCATATGTTTTAAAGCATTTTGCAATGCATTGAATTTTTTCAATCAGAGCTAATTTCTACATCGAACTATTCAAGAAGAGGACAATCATGAAGGCAAAAGAAACAAACTTATGAATAAAAATGACTTTGAAAGTCAAGAGGACTGAACTTTTGTACTTGAAGTTAGAGGTCGTTGGCACATTTGAAATATATTATGAGAAGCATGAAGTGAATGCTTAATTTCTTTATTGTATTCCAATTCTTATTAGATAACGAAATTGGTTATTTTGTCTTCAATTATCAAATTATTACTTTTCCCATTTTTAAAATTTTATTGTTGTAAGGTGCAATTAGTTTGTATTGGTTTTGTATTGGTGTTTTCTTGACAATGTTTTGGTGCTAGATTGTCACTATCTTGAGAATGGTGCTTGTTAATTCTTCATAAAGTTTTGTTGCTAAGTTGATACTATTACACAACTAGTGCTATTGTAAGTGCTCTATTGCCTTGTTGTAATTTTGACACAATATATAATTCAAAGCTTGTCATTATATATTTGTAGTTTTGGCACAAATCGTACTTAAACTTGATGTAAGCTTGTCATAAACCGTTGTGGAATTCAACAAAATGCTTGTTGATATTCTTGACACTAAACTATCTGTGATGCTAATTTGTCACAGTACAAGTTGCAAGCTTGTTGGAAACTCTATTAGTGTCCAACTTTTTTTGTCACAATCTTGACTGAATGGTGGTCACCCCAGTGATCAATGATGACGTCTAGTAGTGTCGGGATTTTGACCATTTTAGAAATATTGAAGGTCCACTTAGTGTCAAAATTTTTGCCAATAGACTAGACACTAGAGGCCCCATTTTCTTGTAGTGGCTCCCTTACCACACTTATATAGAATGCAAGGCTACTAAGGTAGGCTTGTATGGTGACGTGGCCTAGAAATATAGGTATTTATCCTGTATATTTTAGGAGAACATCACAGATTCCTGTTGTCTTCGCTCAGGGTCCGCAGTATGAAATCTTATAAACATCGAACTAGCCAGATTGTTCGATAATTGGCTGGGCAGTGTGGGTCACCCGCCTTGTATATAGGGACAATTCTGCTGGTGGTCCACTAGGAGGGGGGAGGGGAAACCCTCTTGTAACACCCATGAACATGGTTGTTAGTACCGGTACTATGGACGACATAGTTACCGAAAACGACCGTTTTCGTCGTTTTTCTGCCGTTTTTTAAATTTTTAACTATGGCCATTTTCAAACTTGAAAATGTGCTTTAGAAAAACGTAATGTTGAAAATGCCTTTTTTTTTTTTTTTTAAGGAAAAAACGGTCGTTTTTGGTAAGACAAAAAATTTTGGGGAAAAAGTTTGACCTCTGTTTTTTTTGGAGGCAAAGGCTGAGGCAAAGAACTGGTTGTATGACGGGGTCTGTTTCAAATCGATTCAAGGGAGCAGTCAATTTAGCTGAAGCCCATCCAATAACACCATTCAAGAAGGTCGATTCACCATTCACCATTCAAGAAGGTCGATTTTACAAGGAACCCATCCAATCCCAGAGAAACAGCAGGTATATTTGCATTTCCATTTGCATTATCATTATGAATCAACATTTCAGTTCGTTTCAATCAATATATCTGTCATATGATCATAGATTGTTCAGTCTTATCCTTAAACACTCTTCAAATCATCGCCCACTGCCTTATAGTCTGGATAAAAATAGCCCAATGCCTTTTTAATCAAATTAGAAATAGGCCATTCACTCATAGACTTGGGTCTGTTACACACCACGGATTTCAGTTCAGGGCCTCTGCTCGAATCGACCTGCCAGCCTCTGCCTTTCTTGTAGCTTGAAACGACTTGCCAGCCTCTGATGAATCGAAAATGCCACTGCCTCTTCCCACAAATGCATTTTGGCAAAATTTTGTCCTTAATAATGGATCGTTGGCCGAATATATTCACCCTTTCTTGATCCAATCAAAGCAGGGAACTATGTCTATTAGTTACCCTTTTGTGACAGCCCAGTCTGGTTGTATTTCTCAAGTGTTTGTGCCTGATTTGTCTATGTCATTCCAAGGAGCAGGGGATCAATTGTTCTGCAACAGTAAACATTGAGTAAATTTTGCTCATTTGATAAATTTCTTTGCTTACTTGTTCTTTGTTTGTTTAATTGTAACAAAAAAACAGTGAGCTATTTCTTCTTTGGTCATTTGATAAAATTTTTTGCTCACTTGTTCTTTGTTTTTTTAATTGTAAAAAAAAACAGTGAGCTATTTCTTTGCTCATTTGATATATTTTTTTGCTCACTTGTTCTTTGTTCTTTTATTTCCATAGATTGTGATCACCATGATGAACACCAATAGGAAAAGAAAGCGTAACAATAGAGGTCCAAATCCTACTGATTGGTGGAAAGAGGTAGAAATTGTGTTAAATGGCCAAAAATTACCGGGAGGTGCTAGAGAATGGATATGTCCTTATTGCAAAGAGCAACGCATTTCTTCCGTGACAAGAGTAAGAGGCCATTTGATTCATGAGAGACAAGATGTTGCGTTTTGTCCAAGTATTCCAGATGAGAAGCGACACCAACTACTAGAATTTGCAAGGCAATTGGATGAGAAGAAAGCCGTTAAGAAGCAAGCACAAGAATGTGCAAGGGAAGCCGCTACCTTTGGCATTGATGATCACCGTGATACACCTTATAGACGTGATACAGGTACACATTATGATCAAGAATGACGTGAAAATCTAATGGAGAAAAGCACACTCACTTCTAGTAGTGGACTACGATGCTTTCTTCAACCTAAGAAGCTTGGCCAGCAGGAAATAAAGAGGCTAATCGATCCAAAATAAAAAGAGGCAGTGGATAGACAGGTTTCTAGATGGTTCTATCATGACCACATCCCATTTCGTGTTGCTAGATCGAATTTTTTCCGAGCTATGGTGCAAGCTATTGCGAGTTATGGGCCAAGTTATGAGGCACCCAAATACGAGGACATCTGCACAACATTCTTGGAGAGGGAAAAGCAAACTATGCATGAACTTTTGTCTGATATTAGAAGCCAATGGGCTGATTTTGGAGTCACGCTCATCTTTGATGGATGAACTGATAAGAAAGGGCGTCATATTGAAGGTTCAGTTGCCTATTGTAGAGGCAAAGCATATTTCCTCATGTCTCGTGACATATCTGCTTCAGGAAAAGGGGCCTCAAATTTAGCAGCTACATGGAAAGAAAGCATTACATATGTGGATGCACAAAATGTTGTGCAAATTGTATGTGATGGAGAGAATGCCAATCGTGTAGCTGGACGTATTATTGAGGCAGAGTTTCCTCATATCTTCTTTTGCCCATGCATGGCACATTGCCTCAATAACTTGCTCAAAGATATTGGCAGTCTACCTGAAGTTGCGGATTTGGTGCAAAAAGGAAAGTCTTTGGTTACATTTGTGAATGGCCACACATCTACTCGTGCACACTTTGAAAGGCTCACACTTGCGAATCACAACGGTAAGACTTTGCTAAAATATTGTGAAACTAGAAATGGTTATAATTTCATCATGCTTGAAAGATTGCATGATTTGCATTGAGTGTTGAGGTCATTGTTTGTTGATGATGTCTTTCGCAAGAGTCCACCTGGACGCTCAACTGCAGGAAGGGCATATAATGCTATTGTTTTTGATGATGCATTTTGAAAGAAGGTTAAACATCACTTGGAGGTTGTAGAGCCAATTGTTTTGATGTTGCACCTTGTTGATGGAAATGATCCATGCCTTGGAAAGGTTTATGAAGGGCTTGACAGGATGAATGAACATATTATGAAATTGGAGAAAGATGCAACAAAAGCAACGGAGTTGGTGGCAATGTGCAATGAAAGATGGAATAAATATGAGTCCCCAATTCAGGCTGCTGCATTTTACTTGGATCCTGAGTTCCAAGGACAAAAACAATGGACGGATCCTGCTATCTCGAGGCACTTTAATGACGTGCTTAACAGGATGGTTGATGATGCTGATAAGAGATTGAAAATAAGAGAGCAACATGCAATCTATAAGAAGAAAGAGGGGAGTTTTGGAACCTCGGATGCGCAAGCAGCTCGCTTCAAATTTGCATCCGTGCTTTGGTGGGAGGAATATGGAGGGGGGACACCGGAATTGCAAACAATGGCGGTTCGCATTCTTAGCCAAGAAGCGGCCTCCTCTCCACTTGAGAGGCTTTTTAGTGTCTTCTTACATGTGGCAAACAAGAAAAGGAATAGACTTCTTCCATCAAGAATATCGGATTTGGTATTTGTAAGTGCAAATTTGAAGTTGATTCAATCTCATAGACAAGTGAGAAGAGAGCCTTATATTGGCTTTGCAAACAAGGCATCTCTTCCAGAACCACAGGAATGGAATGATGATGATGGGGAAGAGCAAGTACTCGTGCAAGAGGTGGATGGCATGGGATTGGCCCTTGGCAATGAGAATGAGATTGATGTAGAATAGAATAGAATAGAATAGTTTTTTTAACGTCCACGGAGACCAATAGGTCATGGGACCCATACAATGGGCTAGTATAATCATTACTACTAGGATTAAAAAACCCCTGCCTCGAAAGGTTTTCAAGGGAAAAACCTTTGCAGTAATGATGACACTAGACAAGCGGAGATAATGACTACTGAGGGTTCAGTAATTGCAGATGTTTATCTAGAACCTCAAGTATGTATAATGCCAAGTCATGCACAGATGGTGCTCTGACAAGTTGTGGAAGCGTGGAATGGAATGCTAAGGTCAAAAAATGATTCCGGACTATCTCAAAAGCAGGGCAACTCAGAAGAGTATGGCTTTCATCTTCAATAAACATGGCGGCAACAAGCACATAGTCTCGCTTCTCGCGGCAATTGCGGCCGCTCCCATCTACTGTCTCAATCCGAGCTTTGTGGGACCCGCAGGCGAATTGATGCAATAGCTACAAGCTTGTTCCTGGACAATGAAGCAAGCAAATAAGCTTGGGGCCATGGTGCCAAGGTGGGATTTATGTGTGCATGATAATGACCAGTTTTCACTTGGGCCAAAGTAACTGCGTCCCATATATTTTGAGAAAAACGACCATTGAGATATTGTTGCAAAAGCTCAGGATCAGAACTGGCAAGCATCAGGCAGTGCTCTGGTTGCACAGCCCAACGGGCAAACCATGTAGTGCAATGCTCTTTCCAACATCGTTTCAAACGCTGAGGAGATTCAGCCATGGCAAGTGCAAGAACAGGATACCTAACATCATCCATGTGGTACACCTTGCAGATATAGTGGAGATGGTGCTTCATGGTAGAATGTTGAAGAGGCCAAAAACCTGTCTCTTGTAAAAGAATAGCATAGGGCACCGTTGTTTTAACTCCGAGGCTGTAAGTGAGAAAGGACTTTTGCACCGCGCCCAAGCTCTCCCAAGCACTAGCACTAAGGCCCCACACTTCGAACCATATAGTAAAATAGGCTCTACCAAAGCCCTAAAACAAGTGGGCTTTCGCGGGCCAATCATGAATTTCAATACGAAAACAATTGTTTTGCATTGCATAGAGTCCTCTCCATCCAGCCAGCCCACCGCTTGGTAATACAATTGTTCCCAAAGTGTGTTCTTACAGAATTCTACACCAAGATACTTGTAGCTATCTACAACTTCAACTCCGCGGCTATCATAGTGCATAGGGGGAACATTGTGACGAGAAGATTGAACTACCAAAAGCTTGGTCTTTTGGAGATTAACACGCAGACTGTGTTCTCACGTAAACTGTGCGAGCATGTAAATGTTCTTTGCATACTAGTAGCGGTATGTGCCGAAGTGAAACATCATCAAGATACATAAGTTGCCTAATGATATAGTGTGCCAAATGCGGACCTCCGCCATGATTATCAAGCCATTCGTCCAATTGATCAATGTACAAGCCAAAGAGTGTAGGAGATAAAGGGCAACCCCCGAATTTAACTCCAATATTGCTAGTGATTTGAGTACCGATCTTTGGAAATTTAGCAAAAACCCTTTCATAGAGCCGATAAACCGCATTTTGAAGATCTTGTGGAACCCCAAGTGCCTGCAAGCGCTGCCAAAGAAGCTTGCGTGGTACTGTATCAAAAGCAGAAGTAAAATCCACAAAGAATATATAGAGGTCTTGTTTCAAACTTCGACTATGTTCAATAAGCATGCGCTAATGTAAAAATATGGTCTATTGTAGAATGGCATGGACGAAAAGCCGCCTGTCCCTACAAAGACGCATACACTAGTATGTTACGCCCATGATGTCAATCGCTTCTCATAGAAGTCCGGCTAAGAGCTTTGAAAATATGGAACTTACCATGATCATGCGATAATTAGAAGGATCATGCTTATCACCGCTTTGTAAATTGATACGACCTTCCGACAACCCAAGTTTCGGCAAGCCTTCTTGCAAAGCTTGATTAAAAAAGAGTAGTGATGATTGGAAGCAATAACGGACCCCCATTTAAGAAATTTCGCTTGCAAACCTTGAAGATCGGGGAGACTTGCCATTAGATAGATGTCGCTGATCCTTCTTTGACTTCCTCCTCTCGTGAATTGAAGAATATCACCTACCAAAGGAGGCCTGTAATTAAGGACCCCGGGATGATCATATAAGTGGACCAATCGCTCATCCCATTGCTGCATAGAAATATGTCCAAGGGTAGGAGGTGGTCGATATAATATTTTGCGCCCGGAAGGTCCGAGGCTCACGAGCGATGAATTCAAACATTTGCGTCGATGCTCAAGAACAAAGCGTGCCTTCTTGCGTTTCAAAACGGACTTATAATTTTGAGTGGCATTATGTCGCCAGATCCGGCTCAACTATCATTCGCGAATTGTTTTTAAGCCGCTTGCGTCTTCATCAAACCAGGCATTTCTAGGAAAGGATTTCCTACCAAAGATGAGCAACACCGAAGTGCATGTACCAAAGCAAGAGATAGCGTATAAGCAAAGTATCGGCAAATGCGCATTACGCTCTTGAAGAGTTGGGTAATCCAAAATACCGCAAGCGCCAGAGCTAATGTCTGCTCATATTCAAAAGATCTAGAATAAGTCAAGAGAATGCCGGGGGACGGGAGCCCGGATAGCAATGGGTTGAAGAGGTGGAAGTCGCCACTTTAATGACAAATGAAGTGGATAGTGATCGATTTTATCTCTTCGATCTCTATGCCTTGTGCCAATTGAAAAATCTGAAATGAGATCCAAGGCTTGCACTTGGGAAATGACATAATCAACAACACTAGTACCACCACCCTGCCTATCCTGTCTGCATGTAATACCTTTAGAGTGTGGCCATTGCTCTAAGCCATTACAAAGTACCATCTCAAAGACTTCACACAACTGGATGAGCTCCCTTCCAAATGTTGAGACGGGTTTGTTAGCATCAGGCGATGAATGTGGAAAGACTGTATCATTAGCAGACATCCATAAAGGGTCACGAACATCCTCAAGTATGAGTTGAGCAGCTTGCATTTCAGCAGAGCGAGCATTGAAATCACCAAGAAGAATAACATGCCCCAACTGTTTGAATTGAGCAATGTCATCATAAAGATCACCATAGGGATCACTGCGAGCGACATCATATTCATCATAAAAAGGTGATGATGTAGGTGGGAAGTAACAGGCAGCAACAAAAATGGTACTACTATTGTGGCAATGAAGTTTGATCCACATGTAGCGATTATATCTATCAGCTTTATGAAGCGTGATATATGGAGCAAGGGCATCCTTGAAATAGCAAGCAACTCCACCGCAACCTCGTTGCCCATGACATTCATTAAATAATGAAAAGAATTGATAGCCTATAAAATGAGGTAGCCGTTTGGCTGAATGCTCCCACGTTTCCATGAGCAGAAGGATATCCATATCTTTTGCAATGGGATTCAAGCCATCACCTTTACGCTAGGGAAAACCTCGACAATTCCAGGACACCAACTGAAGGCACATTTCCTAGGAAGGTATATTTGAGGTATGAGCAGTGCGAACTGAGGAGGCTGGAGCAGTAGAGGCGGCAGCGGCAGTAGTAGCAGCAACATCAGCAGCAGCAGCATCAAGGGTACCATTAGCAACATCATGAGAGGAATGGCCTTGAGCAGAAGAAGATGTGGTGGGTGCAGAAGATGGAACAACACGAGGAGGAAGGAGATAATGATGACGATGGCGATGGTGACAAGAATGATAGTGACTATGAAGATGAGGAAGATACAGATGCAACTTGTTACGTCTCGCCGAATTACATTCGTTCTTCAAATCCAAATGTTCGTTACAGGGATTCTGGCACGAGTCCATATTTCATGCGTTACTAGCACTCTCTAAGACGTTAAACTGCCATACCCAAGGTCACGGGTTCAACGCCTCGTTGTGAAAGTGGCCATGCAATGTAAAGTTGGTGGGGGAAGGACCCACTTCAGCAATGTAAAGTGGTGGGGGCAGGACCCATCTGGGTGTGTTGTAAAGTGTCACATGTCCGATAGGACGCTGCCTTGTGGCGTGACGTTAAAATCTCTTCTTCTTCTTCTTCTAACCTTGAATATTATGAACCTTTGATGTCATGTTATCATTTAGTTTCACATTATGTCATGTTCTTTGTTATAAGTAAGTAAAACTCAAAGTTAAAGATACTACTCGTATCTATCCCCTCAGTCGTTTTGTATATATCTGAGAGTATACACATTGCAACATTAAATAGGTCCTGCAAAATCTCATCTATCTACATTTGAACTAAACATGTTAGCATGTAAAATATAAAAATTATTAATTCAAAAACTCTTAAAATTCAAGAACCGTTATAGTACTTATTCAAGCTCTAAAAATTTGCATGTTACCTTTTGACACTAAGTTCATGAGCCTCGTAGCCAAACTTCAATAAGACCGGTCGCATTCCTTTCAAGGCTGCCATTATACTTTATTACAATCCATATCGTTAAAAGGAAAAATATTTTATGATATCCACCTGCAACGCCATACCAAAATGAAAAGCTTGTGAGAAGCAAACAAGTCTAAATAATGACAAAGCATACAAATATTTCCACTCCAGTTGATCATATAATAGAAATTCCAAACATCCACTATAACTTTGAACCATTTTTTTTAAGCAAAATAAATTTTGTGCTCGTGTTATTACCATACCATCACAGCCAATCAGCTACCATATATCAGGTGATGTGCCTAAACAAAACCGCCATCAAGGTTTCTGTTTTCATGATCTATTAATCAAGGTAATTGTTCATGCTTTGGAGTTTATCAAGGTAGTGGTCAATGCTTTGGTATCTACTTCTGCATACATGCCAAAAGTAACCAGTGCTATAGCAAGGTGCCAACCATTCCATGGTTATTTCATGATTTCATGATAGTAAATGGATCCATCTTATATGGAACCCACATTGGCAGGAACCCACATTGGCAGTAACCCATATTGATAGCAAGCTCTAGCAAAGGTTTTGTCTTGAGGCCATGTATATTAGCAGTAAAAGCAGAATATTCATTCTGTTGTGGTGCCCTGTTTCTTAAGAGAACAACAACAAATATCAAAGTTCTCATCTACAAGGACATATGAGCAAGGAAACGACACCAACGAATATCTAGTTCCAAGCTTCAAATTCATGCAAGTTTCACACATTTGGCTTATGAGACTCTCCAGTTCTGAGGTACGCAACTTCCTTTGTTCTAAGGACTTTTGGCTCTAAATATTTTTGTTTCTTGAATTTGCAGTTGGTGGCAGTAAGTAGTTCTTCATTTTAATTAAAGTACAGCTACGAAATGCCATGTATTCCTTCGTCTATAACAAACTGGAGTTCAATCGCGCCTAATGCGAGAAGTTAATATAGTTTTGTATGAAACACTTTTAATCATGTCTCGTTTCCTTGAGTAGATTGACTCCCTCTCAGCAAGCATCCTCATTATCTATATAATTCACTAGCTACATCATTGAGTATAGTGTACTGATCTATCTTTTATAAGAAATGAATTTTAACAAACTGCAGTTTGCTCGCGACTGACTCGACGGTTTTCGATAAAACACTTTTAGATATGTTTCTATCCCATTTCTAAAAATGTTTTATAGAACATATTAATCTCTCGCACTCGGCGCGAGAAGAAAAGACTCGCGCTCAGCGCGAGAAGAAAAAAAACCAGAAATAACCTAACCACAGTTGACAAATTGTGAAAGTAAAATAGTTTTTTGTTCCAAAAGATTTATACAACAGAGCTTTATAAAAGCTATTCTGGTAAGACTGGCAGCAGTGGTGCAGGATCAATAATTACTGTCCTCTGTACAATGTAATCTAGTCAATCTGGATCCAGGTTTGTCATCATGGCAGTTCATTTTGGCCTCCAGCATTCCTGAATGGTAGGTCCTTAGACTCTCTAACAAATTTCATTGTCCAGCTTCTAGGACTAAGAAATGGCATGGAGGGCTACTTCTATAATCTAGGCATTAAACTCGGCTTCTGTTAAGCCTGCCGCTTGCTGCACTGCACTTCCATATCCATCTCTCTTCTAAGAGACGGGGGGGAGATGGTCAAACTTGTTCATCAACCTGTGGAAATCCCCGAACAATGTTGCTTTCAGGATATCTTTGTGAAGTGCCTTGTCCCGGGCTTTGGTGAGGCTCAAGGCCAAGCCTGGCTCGCGCACATGGACTCCGTTGGTAGCATTGACATGCACCAAACCAGTTTGGTAACCCATTGAGCAAAAAAAAAACTGCAGAGATTGGAATGGCGAAATGATATTTGTACTGATTCAGCGAATACGTAATTGGAAATGTGCTACGAAATGGGATATGTGCTGACGTGTCTAGACCTGTTATGTCACAAACAGAAATATTGGATACTTTTGTATGAATGAGACGCGCCCAGCGCGACATATCTGTATCTGGTAAATTAATATAACTTTCTTATGTATTTTACAAAATTAGAATAGAATAGAATAGAATATACATTATTGTCCCTTGTGCCCTGAGGCCCCTGGACTTATGTAGCATGGGCGAGCTCCCTGATGGATGCTATTAGCACATCACACTGGCTTTATTGTAGCCTTTTCTGAAGGCTCCCCCTTTTTTTTCTATTAATACCGGCACCCCGCTTTGGATCGGCTTCAAGGCCGTGCAGAGGTGCATCGTTATCAATCAGCTTTGAGCTGAGCATTTTTGGGTAGCTATGATTCGCCTCCCGGCTCATAATAAAAAATTATGGTCCATACGTGTCGCACGCACTGTTGTGTGTAGCAGGTGTAGGAATTGTATAAATACTTCATTTATTGTTATTGCATACAATACTGTGTTTTCCTCAACCTTTCTTCTAATTTTTGGATTTCTCATGAAGCTAGTGCTGGGGAACCCTGTGACCAAGAACCGCGAGTGGAGAAGAATGATGCTGATTACATGGATGTGGAAGAGATTAATACAAATAAGAATGAACAGCCACCTGAAGCAAATGCAGAAAATATTAAAAACCTAGCTAGTGCTAATGAGGAAAGAAGAATAGTATTTTCCAGATTAACATGGAAGGATGAGAAAGTGAATTTGCATCATCAGTGCAATAGAGGAATTGTTGGTGAAGGTGTGCTTATACTATAGGATCCTATGCACTGCTATAATGGACATGCTATTGGTGATGACTCTGTGAGAGTCTCCATTTCTTCAATACAGCTTCATAACTTCAGTGTGGAGCTGAAGGACAAACACTGCTATGCTAGCAATAATATCAACAGTGGTTTAGAGTTGCCAGCCTTGTTGCTCTGGCCAGTGGACTCCATTGAGATAATAGGAAAAGGATTGCTTCAAGCGTATTGGAGAAAATAATGTAGTGGTGGATGAAAATGACATTCCTTCCATACCTCCGTTGGATATATCCATACCAGAAAGAAGGGCCTACAACTTCTTGGAGGAAGAAGAGGAAGGAAAATGTCCAAACTGTGAAAGATACTAACAACTGCAGTGAAGAGCAGGGATAGGTTCTGTACGTACAAAATTCAAATTCCTGACGTATAAAGTAAAAAAATACGTATTCTTTAATAAAATACGTATTTAACGTATTAAAAGGTCGCCGCCGAAAAAATTCGCGACACGCCGAAACCTTCGATTGGCAGTCGCTGAAAGTTTTTTCACGCCAAAAAAAAAATATGTTTTGGCGTTACAGACGCTGGTACGTCCGCAGACGCTAAACAAAAGGTTTCGCGTACGCGGTTTTCAAATTTCAAAATCGTATAAAAAAATAAAAAAAAAAAGTTGCTACCCGCTTTATCTTGAAAAAGTTTGGCGTGATTTGTTTATCGATTTGGCGTACAGCATAAATTCAAATTTCAAATTCATTATCACGATATTTTTTTTTGAAACCGGCGTCGCCGAAATCTTGTTTGCATGCAGCGAAGTTTTTCGCATACGCCGAAACGGAACTTTCCGCGTCTAACGCCGCTGAAAAAAAGCGGTTGGCATTAACGAAAAACTTTCGGCGTGCATCAATCACGAAGGTTTTCACAGATGCGAAATCTTCGACGCCGAATTTTTTTTTTAGCGTATTTTTACGTTTGCTCACGGCAAAAATATGTTGACGTATCATACAATTCATACGTATTCCATATAAAACGTACATCGTATTGAACATATTCCTGGTGAAGAGACCATGCAAGCCATGGGAGGGGGAACTGTGGCTACCCCAACAACTGCTTTGGTAGATTCACAGTGAAAGAACTTGTGGAAGCTAGATCAATCTACAAGGAAAAAACTCATGACGCTAGGAAAACTTATATTTACAATATCATAGAACATGCATTTGGGTCGTCACCGGATGTCAGGAACAAGGGATTTCCTATTGGTGGAAAATGGATATGCAACAGTGCAATGACAACCATACTAGGTATTTCAGCCTCTACATGGAGGAGATTAAGGCGGAACCAAAGGAGGGGGGCTCAAATAGGTTGGAATGGTAATTGGGGAAAGGCGAGGACAACCCCCAGGGTGCTTGCAACTTAGAGTTTATTCAAGAAGTTTGTTAACTATCATGCTGAGAGTATGGCCTCACAAAAGTGCGGTTGATGAAGAGGGATGCAGGAAAGTAGTTCGAATGTTGCCTAAATATTTCACACAAAAAATGATTTTACAAATGATCAACAATTTTATAGAGGAAATGAGTGTGGACAAGATTTCACAATCAGCCTTCAGCACGCTCTGGAGTACGCATTTTTCAGATATCAAAAGAATACAAAGTGCAATATATGTGTGGATTTGTTAGATAAGCTCGAGAAGTCGAAGCTTGAGATGTAAAGATCAGCGGTTCGGAAGGAAATGAGAATTCACATAATGGAGCAAATGTCATGTCGATCAACATACTGGACGTGGAGATGCTTGTCTACAATGGAACCAGAATTTTCTATGCGTCATTCATGACAAGATGGATCAGCAAAAAACCTGTTTGCCCCAGTTTAGAGCTATATCAAAGTCTGTTGCAAAGTCTTTCCCATTGCAAATATCACTAGCTGGATTCATAACTCATGGCCAGGGAGCAGTGCATCATGGCCATTTTACATTAGAATTATGGGGTGATAGTCCAAACTTCCATGTTGGTAGCATTGCAAAAGCATTGCGCAATTTGGAACATGGTTTTAACGGAGATGTTCATTCTTGTAAGTCATTGCAACATCTCTTCAAGGTATTGCATGACACTGGTCCCTTGAAACTAGAGGATTTGACCATAGAAAGGATGAATGGGCCAGCACCTTCAATTCATGTGAACCCAATACCGCGGCGCCGACTACCCAAGAAGCTACGCTTGCAACTTGATAATTGTGTTGGCCAAAATAAAAATAGATACTTGTTTGTATACTTGTCGTATCTTACATGGGTTGGAGTGTTTGAAATGGTCTATGTTGGTTATTTGATGCCTGGCCACACTCACAAAGATATTGATGCAATGTTTGAGCATTATAGGATCAAATTGCAGAAAAGTGATGTCACCAACTATCCGAGGCTTTTGGAGCTATTTAAGCAGTGTTCTTCACCTTCTCCTATTGGTTCATTGATACAAGAAGTCCCCGACTGAAAAGAGTTCATAGAGGGTTATGCTCGTGAAGACCTTATTGGGCATAGTGCTCCCTCTCTCTTCTATATTGTTTGGGTTGTACATTGACCAGTTGGAGAGCTGGCTTGCTAAAAAAAATGGCAACACCAGGCAACTAATATATGCTGATGGCGCAGACCTTCTAGTTTACACTCCAGCAGACATGCAGCGCCACACCATGGACACATTTTTCCAGGTGATTAACATGCGCGTCAAACTGACCAAGACTAAGGTGGTTCTCATATCATCCTCACGTCAACCAAGGCCCCCCTCTTTGAATTAGGGGGCAAAACGTGGACGTGGCACCCACCTACAACTATTTGGAAGTGGAGTTCCCCTTTACTATGCATTGGGATACTTCCATCCTTCTACGAGTGACAGTGGGCTGGAAGGGGCTATATGCAATGTAGAACAACAGTCATAAAGCAAAGTTATATGATTAGGCCCATCAATCGCACCTATTCAGGATCTTGATGTAGCATGTTCGTTTATATGGGGTCGAAGTCTAGGCCCCTTAGTGTCCCTTGCTACTTAGAATGACTTGGAACAGATGTAGAAACCCTTCTTAGCTTGGGCACTAGGGGTGAAGTCCACGATCCCATAAATCCTATTGTAAGAAACAGGTTTCTTGCCCCTTCAAAGGACGGCTCTTGATCGCCACAACGTCTACTTTCTGAAGGTGATCGCTATGGATGATGCTTGTCTTCCTAACCTAACTTATACTGTGGCAATAGGGCCACAATGCCTCAAGGCCTGCTAGAAGAAAAAGACTCATCAGATGGAAGGAGCACAGATGCATACAGGTATAGCTTGAGGCAAGACCTTGATGCTTACTTCCTCAGCAAGCTCTTGGATGCTAGCACTCTTGAAAATGTCAAGATAGCACATTACCAGCGCCAAATAAATCCCACATTGGAACGGGGCTCGCAATGCTTATCTCCTTACCCATCTGCCTATGAAAAGGAGCAGGCTCATTGCCTCAATTTGCGCAGGTGCACACCATCTCCGAAATGATACATGCAAATGGACTGGGGAGCCACGCTAGGATAGGCTTTGTCGATTATGCCAAATGGGAGTCGTTGAAGATGAATGCCACACCCTCCAGAGTTGTAGTGTATGATGAAATGTAGGCATGCTATGCTGAGTTGGTCAGGCCTGGCCAACAATTACATGTGATATTAAGCACGGCTTCAGTACGGATATTGGGATCATATATTCTGGAGGTCATGGATGTGCGGGAACAACTAGGTCCTCAGATACTCTCCTGACTTGTATATATATTTCATGATATGTATATTTATACACTTTGACAGCACTCTTATTACTGCCATGGTTTTTCTTCGAAAATCTTTCAGGACGGGGCTTTTATAACCCAGATAATAATAAGCTTGTTGCGCTCTTTTATTGAGTCCCATAGGTCGATTGGTCTCCCTTGACGATAAAAACCATTCTATTCTATTCTATTCTATTCTATTCTATTCTATTCTATTCTATTCTATTCTATTCTATTCTATTCTATTCTATTCAAAAAAACCTCGGGCCTCCTCCTCGTCGTCTAACTTTGTCGAAGATTCTCATCCTCCGAGCTCGGCCAATGCTGCTTGCATAACAGAGGGGCATTCATGAGTGCGGTGATCCGGTACTTATTTCCTATGCGTCTTCTTTTCCTTGGGAATTAGAAAGCACTTCACTGACTTCCCTCAAGATCCTGATTGTGATGGTCCTCCGTCCGGCTAATATAAAAACACAAATACTTCAAAATCGACGGGTGCAGAACCTACCTACATATCGTCCCAAAAATCCTAAATAACATGTTGCAGCATCCCTGAGCTACAGGTCTCTCACTCAAGAGACAACCTTCAACTAGATGCAACTTAACATGACCAATGTCAAGTCCTCACTGGTGAGCTTCATCAGTGGCCACGCATTAGTGTCGAGTGATTAACACTCCTTGGTTTCTGCTTATCTCTCCGAAGAGCTGTGGGACTAAGGTGCAGCTAGGCTAGCAACATGATAAAGGATCAAATAATTTAGCCTTCTTGCCAAAATATCTTATAACAACTCAATGCCTACTTAATCTATAATCAAAAGAGATCAATTTTGCAAAAGATCATAATAGACTAGAACCCTAAGCCAATGACTTAGATAACTTAAATGATCCTGTATAGACAATTATTGGACTAACTTAAATGATCATGAATAGACAATTACTGGAGTTTAGGCCAAGCCAAAAGCAACTCTAAAGAAAGCCAACTTTGCATTTCCAATTTTTCTAAATCGAGAATTGAAGACTAGTCGGTTGCTTAAAAGACAAAGGCTCTAACTAATAGATAACAACATCATATATTAGTCTTATATAGTCTTATATCTAGCACAATAGGATTTAAAGAGATTCTTGCTATAATTGTTCAAAGCCCTAAAATCCGCCGACGACCAATGAATTGTGCTTCGATCAGATCTAAATGGCCCAGCCAAGGTATTGCTTGCTTGCCGTACCATTGTTTTCATCTGTGATCATAATCAATATTTCTATTTTACAAAGGGCATTCGGGATTTGCTTGATTTACATGAATAGATTAAGAGACTTGATTACATTCATTACTGTTATATGAATTTTTTTTTACCTTGATCGCGTCTTCTAATCCTTAATGCTTAATTTCTTAGTGTTTTCACTTTCTCCCTCTTTCTCTCTTCCCGTGTTTCTTTCTTCCCATGTCTTCTTTCTTGCAACAGCTAGGGTTTAGATTGTTCCCTCTTTAAAGCAGCTACCAATTCAAGGTGGCCTTTGAACCACTGACACGCTCTCATCTATCTGTGTTCCATCTCCGAGGAAGAGTGAGAACCACATAAGTAAAACAATTCATTGTATCTTTTCCTTCCCTTTTCAAAACAGCTGAGGATCAAAAAGCACCAAATTTGATGATCCGAAGAAGGGAACAGGGGTGAAGGCACAATGCGAAAGACATATGCTAATATATGTGCGCAAGGCTTCTGTTGATCCTTTACGAATGAGAGACGAAATAATGAAGCGATGTAGGAGAAGGTTTTGCCAGTAGATAAATGTCTAGGAACCGAACCAATGAGTGAATATTCCGATTACGGCGCAAAAAGGAGTTACCTTGGCCATGTGGCAAACCCAGCCTTGCCCTATTTCGCAACCAGGTTTGTCTTCTAGTTCGAAATTTCTCTGTCTTCTACCTATGGCATTCATAATTATTCTAGTTCTTGCCCTGTTTCTTATCCTCCAGTTTGAGTTTTCCTTCATCTGCAATGAGAATGGCTGCCGGATTCCGCGGCAAAGCCAGAAAACTGGGACGAGAAGGTAATGGAGATGCGCCTTAAGCTCTATATCCAAAAGGTTATCCCCCCTCCATTTTGGCTCTCATTTCTACACGAAAAACTGCTAAAAAATGATAAATCGTTTGGAGGTAAGCCTCTCTCTGGGCTCTATATGCAAGACTTTGCTCAACGATTAACCATTTGGAGTTACCTTGTCGCATAGTCAATAATTTCACGGAATTGACCAAAACTGCCTAGAATTGCTAGATGTCTTATGCAAACAAAACTGTCCAGGTGCGGCTTTGACAATGAGATGGTTCAAACTTATTGCAAATAAAAACTAGCGCTTTTGACAATTCTAGGCAGTTTAGGTCAATTCCTTGAAATTTTTGACGATGCGACAAGGTACATGAATGATTGATTGTTTTCTAGCAGTCTTCAGTGTTCTAGCAGGCTTATATAAAAAAACAAGTTTGATTCAATGATTTGGTTGGGATCTAAACCGAGGCCGCTTATGCATCTTTCCTCTACTTTTATGTCTAAGGGGTTGATTCCCATGTTAGAAACTGGGCATTTTCCAATTGAGTCCTACTTATGGGGACGCTTCTTCTGCAAGATAGGGCAATAGGTGACATGCCAAAAATTTCACGGGCTGGTTGTTTGACCTTTAGGATGGAATATGATGTGCTTACCAAAATGATGGGTTTCTAATTGCTTTCAGATTGTGCAAATGCTAGGTCATTGACAATTTAAAGAGTCTCCAGGCCAAGGTGAGTTTTATTTGAAGAGAAATTGAAAAATTGACTTGTGTTGAGCTCATGATTGCAGATCTGGGATCACTGCGCAAAATGGAAATTCTCACTCTTCTTGCAGTCAATTGATATTATACTCCAAATAGCAAAAGCAATGAAATATTCGCATGAAAATGACGTGATTTATAGTGATCTGAAGCTGAGCAATGTTTTGTTAAAAAACAAAGAGGGGAAGCTTTCTTATTAAGCTGGCTGATTTTGGAGCTAAAATCAACTTTCAGACAGGCCTTCATACTGCAAGGAAGAGCCTCCTTTTTGTACATGGCACCTGAAATGATAACTGCAGAGGGGCAAGATGAGTGCGAGTACTCAAATAAGGTGGATGTGTTTAGTTTTGGCATCATATGCTCCTAAATTCTTAGAAGAGAATTTTCAACAGGAGCATGCAGAAAGGGAATTTTGGAACACCAAAAATGTTTAAGAGCAAACTTTTGGAGAAAGGCATTCCTGAGAGGCTGAGCAATTTGGCACGTGATTGTTTGAGGCACGGGGCGAATAAGCATCCTACGTTCGCACAAATTTGTGTTAAGGTGTGGCTATGAAGGAAGAATTTCTGACAATAAAACCTGGCTAAAGTTCCCAACTGACTTCTCAACCCTCCAAACAGATACCCCTTGTTATTCTTTTGCCCACCTCTGGTTCTGTTCTTTGTTGCCTCCATCAATGCACTCTATCCAGATCTATTCAATGTTCTACACAGACCAGCTCAATCTCCGTCTGCTCATGGCAGTGGACATGTTGCAAGGCGTCAAATAGTGGCAAATGTAAGCCTTAAAATGTTTGATCACTTTCTATTGTAACCCATGGAATCGCAGAACACAATCAGACATGATATAAGTTGCTTTATTATGGGATTGCATGCTAAACATGCTGGATGCACCAATTTGCTGTACTCTGAAATTTTACCTTGTTCCAAGGCATATATTGAAAAAACTGGATGTTTTGAATAAACAACTGAATCTGAGGTTAATGGTTTTCAAAATATTATTAATTGATAAAGCATCAGATATATTGTCAAGATGTATTTGCATTCAAATAACAGACATTCCATCTGCCGAATGCGATACCTTAAACAAGGCTTTGGATCACTGGCAATTCAAGACCTTAAACATGAGTGGATAGTTAAATAAGGGTCTGCGGCAATTCAAAACGGCAAAATTATGCAGAAATAAATGAAGGGCAATTGTGAATAGTCACAAGGGTTTACAATTCAAAAAGGCTGTGCACAAATAAATGGCCTCCAAGTAGTAGGAATATGGAGTTACAGATAAGGACAGATGTATTTCTAAGAAACAGTGTCCGTATCTACCAAGAGGGCGGGAGGAAGGAGAAAACACTAGTGTTGTTTGCACCTTTAGTTTTTACTTATACTTTTCAGGATATAGAACGCGTAATAATAAAGCAATATAAAGAAATGCCATTGTATTTGTATTAGAACATTTATTGTCGTCTTCACCTTTCCTCTTATGAATTCCAGCAAAATTATTTAACAGTACAGCTTGCTGTTACATTCAAAGGATCCAATTTGATAACAAATTGAGCCACAAGTCTTCCTGAATCAATGTTATGAAGGCATTTGCATGCATCAAGCAGCGTCAACCATAAAACAACATCTGGCAGGAAAGGCATTTGGTTCATCAAGTCCTCTGTAACATTCAGCAAACTGGCTCGTCAAAGGAGATTAACTAAGCATCCAAAATGCTCCACTGTTGATGAGGTACCATGTTCAATTCCTATGGACATTATCCACACATGTATGAGCATACCAGCGATTAAAGTTGAAGGGTACTCACAGGCATCTAGAATGCTAACAGAGGTAAATTTTATTTGGAAAAATTTCATGCTCTTGCATTTGCTGAAAAAGGAATAACACTCTTTTATCCATGGTGAGCATATGCTGAAACCATTACGGTTCAAAGCACAGTTCAGACCATTAATTCTTAAGGTTATGGGTGGTTATTCTAAATTTGCATGAGATGTGAAAACCTCAAATAATCCGTTGGGCCCTCTGCCGGACTCTGCTCTCCACACCGGTTCCAGCGCTGCTGCAAGGCTGTCACAGCTTACACAACATTTTGAAATGATAAGAGCACTTTTATCCTGTAAACCTTTTCAGGTTTTGATCTGGGAATCAGGCAAAATACCCTGTCCCCAGATGATTTTTGAACATGATTGAAGGTGGCGGTCCGTTTGATGCATGATAAGATGCAGTAAACTCTCTATGTGCCTTCCCTTTTGTGATATTTTGTGATATGTTGTTGCCTTCCATTTTGTGGTATGTTGCACAGTATATGAGACAAAAAAAATGAATCTGGAAAAAGGTTTCCATCCGATGTGTTGCCATGGGAGATTAGTGCAAATAATAGGACATCTTAGAAGCATTGGGCCTATTCCTTTTCTTTTACAATATAAATTCTGTGCTCAATTTTCAAGTTGAAAATTGTTGCAATTACTGCAGAATAGGAAAGTAAATTTAAACAATTTAGCAAATGCCCAAAATAATTTTGGGTATCGCAAAGACAAAGGCATGTTCATGTTGCTAATAAATGTGTTAATAGTAGATTCAACAACAACATTATAGCTACAAGAAACTTATCGCGGCGGCGAAGGCCGCCGCGAACGTTTCTCTTCCCCAACTCGTCTATACATGCTAGAACATGCAAAATTTGAACCTGCATTTTGTTGCTTTGTGTTTAGTGCCTGCACGATAGAAGAATATTTATCATGACGACTTGTTACGAAAAATGTTTTGCATTAAATCAAAAGAATCTAAGTTCCGAACATACAAAAATTGAACTGTGTTTGAGCATGGGGAATTCTAACCTCTGTAGTTGCCAATATAGCTATGCAAAATGGTTATTCAAAATGCATATGAATAAAACATGAACCCATTAACCCAATAGCTTTCCATATGGTAAGGACAAATTTATGATATGCATCATGGAGATGGTCCGTCATGCGATATTGTCCAACACGATTATATGCTTTGCTCAATGTATGGAAATGTTTCAAACGTGGTAGATCAAATTTGACCTCTGCTGAAACAAAATGTTAACGATGACCTCTGCTGAAACAAAATGTTAACGATGAGAAGGATAATCTAAATGACAACGATGTTTGGAAAAATGATGCATGCTTGACACGGTTTGAATATCAGTCTGCAAATGTATGCAAATTTGGTGTACTAAGGCACATGCATTAGATGCAATTTGGACCTTTCAGTCTCCCCACTACAGCTTCACACAAACAATCACACCGATATCTCTTGTATACAGGGTACATCAAGTAACAACCAGAAGGCTCCTGGCTAGTCTAAGAACTCCGTTGGCTCAAAAAGGCATTAAAGAATGTCGATATACAAAAGCTCTGCCATATTCGAACTTAGCTCCCACTTATAATTATCAATCAGAAGAGAGTAGGGTCAGACACATCGACATTAAGGATTTTCTTTTAGTTACATGCCTTGTCGTTTCCTTCGACATTAAGGATTTTCTCTTACTTACATGCCTTGTCGTTTCCTGCTCGCAGCTATGGTGCCCAGCGCCGGCCTTCAATCCAATTCAGCAGCGCCGCGGTAACAAAAAACTTTGCACACAAATCCTAACCGTCATGTATCACAGATCCATTTTTTGGCTCCATTTTGATGTGTGAGTAAGTTTTAGATCATGTACAGGACAACCGCACGAAGTTAAACAACATCAGAGGCCCTCAAAGGTTAGCCGCAGCAGCTGGAGCTTCCGCAAAAGGTGCTTCGGCCAAAGAACAGATAAACAGAGGAAGAACAGATAAACAGAACAGAAGACATTTTTATGTCAAACGTGTTGAAAGCTTGTTCAAAACACAAAGACAATACAATCAAGATGTCTCTTGTGGATCTAACTTAGATATTGGGGTACAAAAAAGCGCGACAAGCGGAAGCAGATTAAGCACGCGAAGCAGCTATTCTTCGCACCTTCTCGATTCCCGCGCGCCTTTTCGCAAACAATGATCTGGGCTGTCAGACCCGTAATCATTCGCGCCGAAATTGATAATTGATCTGCTGTACGCAGATTATACCCTATTTTACAGTTCGAATTGTACCCTCTGCTTCACGAGATTTTTTCCTTCCGGCGCTTGCTTCATACCTTGTTTTTTTGTTAATTCACTGCTTTTGCGATGGCCGAAGAAGGGATTATTCCTCAGCAGAAACTGAAGTGGCTGCAGGATACTGTGACTGAAGAAGATTGGAACAGTGTATGGACAGAACCATTTGAATCCTTTAAAGAAAAAGGCAAAATAAAAATTTATTTTGTCCGCACTCATCTGAAGCAACAATTGGAGGACTTGGTCGAGTTCCTGTATCCTGAAGCAGGATTACCAAACAACGAATTGAGGAAACTCTTTGCTTTGGCATTTGCTTGGGAGCATTGTGGTCGTGCAGAGCAAGATCATGAGGGTCATAAGATAAATTGGGATGCATACAAGTCACAGGTTTCTGTTTGGTCGAGAAAAAAACCAAGGGATGATATGGATGTAAAGAAAGAAGATGTTAAAAAAATGAAAACCGTACAGCCTTCAGGTAGAAGAACACCTCAGATGGAATTAAAAGCGAAATCAGGTCAGCCAAATGAATTTTCTGTTTGCAATTGTAGTTTCAATATTTCTTTGATTGATGAGGAAGTCAAGAAGTTGGAAACAGAGTTAGATAACTGTCAAACAGATTTGGCTAAGATTATTAGTAAGATTGAGGTTGACAACAACTCCTAGCACGGGAGCAAGTAATGATTGATATAGCAAAGAAGGAGGTGAGTAGACTCTGAGAATGAATTATCCGCTTTGAATGACAAAGCGGATAAAGCAGAATGAAGATTTGACCCTGATTGATTTGAAGCATAAAATAAGTGGAGAGCTTTACTTACGCTCCAAACCTGGAAGCTTGCCTTCCAAAGGTAAGTGTTGAAGCGAAGAGGACTAAAGGGGAAGAAGCAAAGGCTAAAAGCCTCTTTAGAATTCGGACTTCAAGAAAGCAGGGTCTATTTTTTAGAAGCTGCTAGGCGGTTGATGCACCGGAGACAGTTCGGGAATCTCTATCATGACTATGAAGAAGCGATTGCCGTGTTTTATGGAGAACTCATGTCTTTGCATGTGGATTGGTATTCAATCCACAATATACTTTGAGTATGAAGTTGCCATGTGAACATGCCTATCACTTGGCATGTTGCATGCTTCTCGTATGAAAAGAAGGCATGCTTCAGTGCTTAAAGAAAGTTCCGTGGATTTGTTTGTGGAACTTGGTTTAGAAGTTGGAGTGAAGATGGGCTGAGGTAGCCATCGCCCGATGGGTTTGGAGCGTGCACTAGTAGTGCTTTTGCTTCACCTACAAACGATCAACTTCTTCACCAAAATTTGTTCTTTGAGTCTCCATTAGTTCCGATTATACTCTAGCGGTTGTGGCATCACCAAAACTGTTACAAAAGGCGTGGCATCACCAAGTCCTGTTACAATGGCCAGGTTGAAGCATTAAAAAGGTAACCATTTGGTGTTTTTATGTGTTTGTTTTGTAAACTTTATTTCATGTCTATTCTAACTAGTTTTCTTACTGATTCAGATTGGTAAGGAAAAGCCCAAAAAGAGAGTAAAACGTGCACTAGTGGTTGACAGCACTGATGAAGAAGAAGAGCCTGAACAGACTGCTTCTGCAGTTGTGAGCACCATAAAGTCGAGGTTGAGGAGTAGAACTGCTAGAGAAAGCTCCAGCATTGATGAAGTTGTAGATCTGGATGAAGAAGCTGGTGGTGCTGATCACATTGCAACAAAGGCTGCTGATAAAGGGAAGAATGTACCAGAAGAAGAAGAACAAGTACAAAACACCTGCAGTGGAGAAGAAGAAGAAGGGTAGGCCCCCTAAGAAGATGCCAACACAACCTCCAAAAGGTGATCCTCAGAATGTTATTTACAAAATGTTAACTGGTCAGTGTCCAGGTTCAGTGTCTGAGTTCCTGAAAACTTTGAAATAACACTTGAAAGTTCTTTGAACACTTTAAAAACTTTGAAAACTTTGAAATGACACTTGTGTTAATTTGTTGAAAGACAGCAATTTGAAGCTGTGAACTAATTTCTTTTGTTAAGACTGTTAAATTGATGTCAGAATTGTTGATGTTTGAGTTTTTTGTTTTATGAATGTTGCAAGACCCTTAGAAAAGAAAAAACTTGTCATCCTAGACTTAAATGGAGTTCTGGTGAGCACATTCCAAAAAAGAACCAGAATTATTCTTCCAGCAGTGCTGAAGAAGCATTATGCAGGGGGGAAAGTGGTGGTGTGCAGACCAGGGCTGATAAAGTTTTTAGAAGGGTGCTTTGCCAAATTTGAGGTAGCCATATGGTCTTCTATGATGAAGCACAACATCATAGAAATCCTAAATGTTATAGTGCCACCTTCCTTTATAGGAAGGTTCAAGTTCATTTGGGGTCAGAAAGAGTGCGAGGTGATGCCTTTCAATTTTCCAGGGAATCCGAACAAGCCAGTGCTTATGAAGCCAATTGTAAAAGTGTATGAGGCTTTTGAGGATGTAGGGGAGGTAGTGCTAGTTGATGACTCATTGTACAAGACTTTCTTGTCCCCACAAGACACTTGCTTCATAATTGAAAAATTTGATAATGACATCAATGACAAAGGTTTCAATTTCTTAGTCGTATTCTGCAAACTTGGCTCAATGCCAAGAACCCTCAAAAGTGGTTGCACGGCGGTATGTTGAAGATAAAGTTCAAGAAGAGGACATCGACATACTTAGGCTTTCGGCTGACCATCTAAGTGAGCTAGCGAGGTGGAAAGTGGCTATTCTCAAAAGCATTGGTTAATGAAGGAAATTGTTAAGGTATGTTGTTTAATTTCATTTAGTTGTGTTGTTATGCTATTGAAGTGATTGTAGTAATGTCATTGCTTTCAATTCATTTAGTTGCATTTTTGTATGTTGTTTGATTTGAATTACTTGGTTTGTGAGAACCTAGAAGTTCAAAGGTGCTCGAGGAAGCAATTGAGGTAACCATGCTGCATCAGCTCATAATAAAAATGATAACAACATAGAAATAGATAAGCAACAGGTTCACAAGGAGCATGTTTTGGAGAAAATAGAAACAGAAGTACAAGTTGGTAGCCAGGAGATGTCTAAGCTACAAGGCTTGATAGATGATATAAGTATAAACATACTGATGCAGGCGGGAGATAAAGTACATGAAGATAATAATAACAATCCTGCAGGTAATAATACTGATTTTGTCAATGAACAGGATGAAGAGCCTGCAAGAGAAGATAAAACACAAGATACTACTCTTATTGCTGATACCGGCACTTCAAATGATGCAGCAACAGGAATTCTCACAGAAGGAGAATAAGAGTCTATAGACTCTTTTCAATATTTATGTAACTTAGCCTGTATGTAACTGTAACAGTACAGCAAGTGAGTTGTACAGTTTTGTACATATATTGTAACAATTTTGTATCTAATGAATATAATATTTACCTGCACTTGCAGAGTTTCTACTTGCAAAATTGTTGTCCCAGTTTATATTTGAATGTAATGGTTTCTCCTATGCTTGTCTCTGTATCCAGCATGAAGTCCAAATCCTAATTGGTTAAACAAACAAACCTGTATATGAAGCCAATCTTTGAACATATGCATGTAAAAAGGGTTTAGAGTATTTACTTTGTGCATTGTCTTGAGCAGTCCCCAATTGAACACTTGCAGAAAGTTTCCACCATTTGTTTCCAAGGACCAAACTGAAGGGACAGACAGTTAAGCATAAACTCTGAAAACAATTAGCACGTCAGCAGACAAAGCAGAAACAGACAAAGCACCAGCAGCAGTACATTGATCAAGTCAGTCAGGACTACAAATTTCTGTGCAACAAAGAATTTGTTAGCTTCCATTGATAGGTTTGTTAGAAACAATAGGTTTGTCAGAAACAATGTAGCAGCAATGAGCCACTTTACATGTGAATGATGTGCTTCTGCCTCTTCGAAGAAGAAGCAGAAAAAACGGTCAGCAGTGTTAGCAGTCTACAGGAAGGGATGCCATCACTTTTTGGCATGTCTCTTCACTCATCTTGAACTTGTTGTTTCCAAGACTCTCCATATCAAATTTCACTTGTCTAATAAGGTGACTGTACACACTAGCAACTGGCTTGTCCACTAATAACTCAAAGTGGAGTGCATCATGCGCTTGTAGTAGTGGCGAAACTATGACTTCTCCCACACCAAATCACGAGAACCCCATGAGTCTTCATATGCATCTAACAATGTATTTTTAGTCTCGTACACCTAAGAACATAAAGTCAACTCCTTCATCATCCTCACGGATCTGCATTTCTGACAAAGTTATCTCCAACTTCTAGAACGTAACTGAGGTATTCATTAGCCTCATCATCATCCTCTTCTTCATCCTCATCCTCATCTTCATCTTGAAGGCTGCTTTTGTTGGCTGATTTTTTTTACGTAGATTTCTTCAACTTCGGTTCATTTGTGGACCAAGCTCCCAATCGAGCTTTGTTCATGCAATCATCCCATTTTCCATGAAAGCAAAAGGGACAGAAACAAGAGAGGCACGTGGGCAACTTTTGCAGGATTTGTTTTGTCACATGGTGCGATGGAATGAAGTTTAGAGCTCCCACAAAGTGATCTCCATTCCCTCTTTTCAGATTTGTCTACATTTTCGGGTTCAATATGCCAAAAACACGCAATATAGAGCAGAAAAATGTCACCTCAAATGAAGAAGAATGCAATGGTACTGATTGAATTTACCTTCTTATATTTGGGGTGCGGTGGGTTGTTCATCATATACCAATTCATGAAATCCTAGCGTCTTTGGCACGCTCAATTTCGGGAATCATACTTCAATTGTTCTCTTGCCAAAATCCTTTTTAGGATTGCACCTTGTCCATCATGTTCTCCTTTCCCATGAGTAGCAAAAAAAAATTCCATTCATACTCAATTCCTTCACTATTGACATAGTTCCTTCCTAAATGTCTTGCTCCTTTGGTGTCTTTGTGCAACCATCACTCCAAAAATATGTTTGTTGTACAAAATATTTTGTACTCGAAACCGATCTGCATGAACTTTCAAGCAATGTTGTACAAACTCACTTTGCTATGATCTCTATCATCACGAAATATAAAAATGTACTTCCTTTATGATTCTCCTCTCATTACTGCTGATGATCTCTTTGAGTTGTCTTCCTCTTTCTTTCTTTGCTTTTCCCTCTCTAGTTCCCTTCTCTCTGCTTCCTTAGCTTCCATATCTTCTATCTCATCACGGGTTGCATGTCTATATGTGATATGAACCAAAATTGATGCTGATTCGTGTGCGGTGGCAAGATTGTGCCTCTTTCTGAATTTTAAAAGCTGTAATTTTCAGCAAAATCAATAACCGAGACAAGCTGCACCTTCGGAAAAGTATCCAAGCACTTCTGAATTGCTTTGCCCGATGTGCAACAACATAATTGTGTGGGATGAATTGTACGGTGTCTTGAAGCATCTTTGCTTTGGAATTGGGACGGGCTCTCTTTCTTGTATGCAAGTCTAGTTACCTTTCTTTGGTTTCTTTCACGCCATTTTTTTTTCTTGGTGGTCTCATTCATGTAACCAACCTCTTGCTTTTTTTTTGAAAACAAAGATCATTTGTAAGTTTGCAAAACACAAGCACAACAATCACAAGCACAAAAATCATTTAAGCACAAATGCCAAATACACTACCTTTTCAAACTGTTTCCACTCCACTTTGTAATCGGACTCCTCCTTCTCCTTTGGACATATTGGCAACTTTGTTTGTAATACCACACGAAATTTGTTTGTAAGATGTTGCATCAATCATCTTAACAACTCAAAATAGAATGTTCAAACATCTTAACATTAAAAAAGAGTACCTTTTCAATCCACAATCCTTGCATGCCACTGCGAGACAATTATGTTTGTGCCACTCTTCATCTTCATCCTTAGGGCGGATCATTTGCCTCCAAAAATCACTAGTGGATTTATAAACATGTTTCTTGGCTGCACAAAAGTTACCATCACCACAAGCAAAGACAAATACAGTTGCAATCTTTATGCGAGGCCATTTGGATGCATTACGTTTTTGTTGAGTGCTTGCATCACATATTCAAAGTGCATGTGATATTGGCGTGACAAGTTTCTCTTTCATTTAAAGCGCCTCACAAATGATGGCTTCAACAATTCAAATGTCTTGTTGGGTAATCTTAATGTCATTATATTCCTTCTTGAAGTTCATGTAAAATTGCAGCGCAAACAAAGAAGATCTATATAGAAACAGATATATGCAAACGTGAAGAAACATACTAAGGGAAATCACGAGATATTTCAAGCGGTTGTATTGGATGATCAATTTTATCGCCATCTCTTTGTAACAAACTTTCTCACATGCTTCTGTATGGTGAAACTTCGTGTGTTTTTGTCGAGAACTTGTAAACACAATTCCTAACCTCGTCACTCAATGCATCACACCTCTTTTTCCTTAAAAACATTGACCACGGACCACATTCTTGGTACGCCATTATTCTTCTTAAGTTTGCGGCAACAATGATTTTCTAGATATATGAAGGAGGCGTGCGACGGCCAGATTGGTTTATGGATTTTCTGATGAAGATACCATTTGCAAAGTAGACTTTCTTGCTTGCAATACATCATCTTCCTTAATTTCTTTTGTTCATTGAGTGTCTCCTGAACATTTTTAATCACATTCTTCATGATCTTGCTTTGATCATGATCAACAAAATCCACTTCGATTGGCAATTTCGCCTTCACTCTCTTCACAAATCATTGCACCACCATTGCTTTATCCCCTTCTTTCAAAGGCTTTGTGATTTCGTTGAAATAATCGTCCATTTTTGGACAATTCTTGAAGCCTTCTCGCACTCGAGGCCTCGTTCAATTTCGAGGGTGCAAGTTTTCTTTCTCTCTCTCCCTTTCTCTTTTTTTATTTGTCTTGATTGCCTTCTTCTCTCGGCTTGAATTTCCGGAAAACTTTGAGTCTCTTTTCCTCATCCAAATCGAAACTCGATTGATCCATTGAGGATCGTGATGTACTGAAGAATTTTGCAAGTCTGAGAAACCGTGATCTACAAAGAACAGTTCGTTTGAGGTACAAGCTGAATGATCATTCCCCCACAAAAGAATTCAAAAAGCGGACCCGCCATCTCAAAGCGGACCAGCGCGGATCATTTGAACCGAATTTGATTTTGAACAGCCATGTCATCGATCCGGAAGCAATTTGCTAAAAACGGATCATCGTGTTCCCGCTCTCCAAGCACCCCCAAGCACAGCAGATCAAGCACGAAAAGCAGAGCGTCCGGACGGGTGCTTTTGTACCCCAATATCTAACTTAGACCCTTGTTCAAAACACAGGCTTAGACAATATATCTAAGATGTCTCATTGTATCTACAAAGTCTAATGATGTAGATAAGAAAGTTAGAATAGAGGAACACATTCTCACTGCAAAGGCATCACTTCAAAAGCAATATTGTCTTAAAATAAAGCCAGGAGCAAGAAGCCATATATTATGGATACAAAACATCAGGGCTTTACTCAAGATAACATAATTTGCATATTGGAGGAGTAGCCCTTATCCAAAACAAATACACCAACAACTTGCATGTAAAAAGCAGATATATTAAACTTGGCATAGAAAGCGAGTCTAATTAACAGAATCCTCACTGGTATTATAAGCTCAGCTCTGCAGTTTATTATGGATGCATATAATACATATGCATGTCTCCACTGGAGACGATTTGAAGCTAACCTTTCTGGATGTGCTTGGAGCTTCCTCTCGTGTTCTAAGATGGTTATATCATGCATATACAGAATTTGCACAGGTTAGATATCTAATTTTACAGACAGAAATAACACAGATTTAATAAGATTTAGGCTAAAATTCATATTAGAGCTAGGTATGCCCTCTAGTTGCTTGGTATAGAAAGCCATTTTTCTCTATTTCTGCTATCACTAGATTCTCGCCAAAATCACTCATCAAATCTAAACAGCTCGGCCCGTTCTATGCTACAAGATAACATATTTTCATGCTGCAGAGGTACTTGCTTTTACAAACAAAAGACTCGCTTCAAGACGATTAGTGTTTGCATCATAGGGAAAATGGGCAGCTGGAGATTAAAAAACACAAACGAGGTTCATAGATCGGCCCTTCTACACGGTCTCTATCGGTTTAAAAAATAAATATCAAGACTGGACAGTGGGAAAAACGTTTTTTTCCAGACCATCTGCTAAAGGGATGACCTACTCAGACATAAGGCTTGATTTGCACAACTCAGGGATCAAAGATTTTGCGATACAGTGACAAATTTGCGAAAATATGGACCTATTTATGGCGCAGAGTTTTGGGTTTTTGCAAAACAGAGATATGAAATGGGTTCTTGACATGAAAATGTATCAAAACAGACTCATTCGAAATATTTGTCTCAAGACTGTGGACTAACTTTTCTAAATATTTGTTTCGAAATATTTGTCTCAAGACTGTGGACTAACTTTTCTAAATATTTATCTCAAGACTGTGGACTAACTTTTCTAAAATCAACGGGAAGACATGAGCTAGGAGGTACCTTGTTCGGCCAGAATCAAAAGAAGAAGAGACTGAAATGCAAGATGTAGGAGTAGCTATGCTCTCAAACCAAAACAAATGGCTCGCTTCCTATTACTCCGACAACGGTGCCTCAGCTTCAAGCCCTTCTATCTTTTCAAGGTAAGGCGCTCATCATATTGAATAATTTCCTTCTGACACTGATCTGTGCTTGCAATTTTCAGGTTCCCAGGCTTGAGAATTAGACGAACTTCCAGCACAATCTGCGAACTTCAGATAAGATTTCCAATTGTTGGGGAAGTAGAAAGAAGCAGGCTTATACATGAGCAGATGATTACATCTAGTGTCAAAGTGGATCTTGTTGTGGGCAGTGCACTTGTTGATACATATGCCAAATGTTGTAGCTTGGCAGAGTCACATAAAGTTTTTAACAACTTGCCAGAGAAAAATATTGTGTCATGGAGTGCACTGATAGCAAGATATGCCCAATATGAGGAAGGCCAGAAAGTCTTGGAATGTTTTAGTATAATGCAATGGGGGGAATAAAACCGGATAGATTTATATACTCTAGTATTTTGAAAGCATGTGGCAGTATGGCAGCCATTGAGCAGGGCAGACTTCTGCATGAAAATATTTTCTATGCTGGGATTGAATGGGATGATATTGTGGGGAATGCACTTGTTGATATGTATGCAAAATGCTACAGCTTGGAGGAGTCACAAAAAGTGTTTAAGAAATTGAAAACCCAAAATGTGGTCTCATGGAATTCGATGATCGCAGGATATGCTGAGTATGGTGAAGGCCTTCTTGCGATAGATAGCTTTGAGAAGATGCGAGAACAAGGAATTAAACCAAATAAAGTCACATTTCCCTAGTTCTACATTTCCATTCAACCTGTACGCATTAAGCAAACACTTCAAACCTGTAATGAGTGGCTGCCCAGTAGCTTGAAGTAGGTCCTCTGCTTCCTTAAGGCAATCTCCTCGTCCCAAAAGATTGATAATGCAAAGATAGTGGCCCATATCTGGCATAATTCTATAAGCTTTTCTCATAAGTTCAAAATAGCAGCGTCGGTTGTCTACAAGGCCTGCCCTGCTACATGCAACAAGGATACAGAGAAAAGTAACTTTGCCTAGCTTGGTGCTTTCTTCCTCCATCCTCTCAAGGCATTGTAAAGCAAGGAGCGTCTTGCCATGTTGGGCATATTCTGCCACCAACACATTCCAAGATACAGTGTTCTGATTTGGCAAAGTATCGAAGATCATGCAGGACTCTTCCAAACTACCACAACCTGAATACATGTCAATAAAACTGAATACATGTCAATAAGACTGATCTGCTAGAGACCCCTGAACACCCTGCAAGTGTTCCACCTCAAAACCCAAAAGCACTTTCGGTTCTAAAAACCTAGAGTAGGCAATCGATAGTCCATATCAAATTTAACCATGCGAATACAATACACTACGCACTTTAAATGTATGCAACAATAGTGTCCTTTATGATTGTATTATGCGATAATAACTACACACATAGAAGTGTTGTGTCTACAAGCATGCAACCAATAACCAACCTTTCAATGTTCCCAATAATGTAGACTTGCAATGCATTGCCTATAACTAACTTTCCTCACTTTACAATCTCACTTGAATATGTTTGCTTTGGCAATGACTTGCATTCCCATCTATGGAACATCTAAATATTGTCAGATTGAACAAATTTGTCAATTTGTCCTTGCTACTGTAAAGCTTGAGCTTTTGACATATCCAAGACTAGACATATATATATTCCATGACTGAGACGAGACTGCATATATATTTGCCATCAAGCTATATGCTTAAACATCTGTTCTACATAGGGTGCTTTTGCATATGACTGAGAGAAATGTTCGTGGCGGCCTTGGCTTTATATAAAAGATAAAGGAGAAAAGTCTTTATATATAACTGCCACAGGAGAATTGTATTTCAGACATCTTAGTATGGTGATTTTGTGGCCTAGTGAAGCTAGTTTTTCACATATTTGCAATAAGGGAAGTGCATGAGAAGGAATCCAGTTGGAAATTGCTATTATATGGATTGCTTGTGATGCCATTCTTGCTCTGTAGCTCAGCCAGGTCTCGGCAATTTTAGGTCCCAATGATTGGATTTAGAATAGTGATTAAGCTTAAGGTGTTGGTCACAGTGATAAACAGGCTGCAGCTTAAGGATAATCTATATTTCCCACGTTCAAGCCGGATTCAAGCCCATTTCAGTACTTCACACAGATTCGACTGTAACAAGAGCCACTCAAAATCTCGCAGGCAATGTATTGGGTTCGGTTGTGCTATAGATTGAGTAGCTTGGCAAGAACATGCCAGATTCGTATTTCTCAGGAATAGGATTTTTTTGCCTCAATCCCTCCTGATATCAAATCCGGCGTGAAATCACAATAAAAACGTTCTCAGAATCGCTAAACGTGGCTTGAGTCAGATGAATTTGGCGACACGTATTTGAATCTGCAGAAACAGGGCCTCAATCAGATGCAGCTCAACCATAAAATTGCCTTAGCTATTATACCGGGCTTGCCCATTTAGTAGGAGTGAGGGGGATTTAAGTAACCAGCTCAACCATAAAATTGCCTTAGCTATTATACCAGGCTTGCCCATTTAGTAGGAGTGAGGGGGATTTAAGTAACCATTCTTTCTACAGAGAGAGGGAGGGAGGGAGGGAGGGAGGGAGGGAGGGAGGGAAAAACAGACTCCTATCAATTTGCAGTCAATTATAAGCGCAATTATAATGTGTTATAGCATATTTAGGCTGCTATTGTTGGATGACCTAATCCAGCAAAATATCATTGAAATATATAAAAGACATTGGACATGCATAACAAACTCATATGTAAAACTATATTCGTCATTAATATATATTTTTGCATTGCTTTGAATATGGAGGTTAGAGTTCTCCAAGTTAGACACATTTAATTCAATTTCACAGGTCCATACCTGAATTCCTTTCGACTTAATGCAAACCCTCCTTTGCCACGAGTAGAGCAAAAGAAATGTTCGCGGCGGCCTTGGCCGCCGCGATAAATTCCGCAATAAATTTCTTGTAACTATAATTTGTAGTGTTTGATTCCATCACTATAATGGGGTGTCTCTTATTAAATCCCCCCACCCCCATGAAACTAAAATGAAAGCTAGTCTTATATTGGGCTTCATATAGGGCAAATGATGGGCTACATATAATTCACGGACTTGAGTCCGTGAATTAGGCTTTGCATACGATCATGCCCACCCCACATAAACATGGGAACGCCATAGCAATTTGTAATTAAGCGACATGGGATCTAAGATTTAGGTAAAGTTCACGGACTTGAGTTCATGGTCTGGTAGTGGGAATGCCAATTAAGCCTTAAATTGATTCATGGGTTTGAGTTTTTCATTTTAGCTAGTTCACCAACTCAGGTCAAAGTGTTTATTGCCTTCATGGAATGAAACTCTAGCTTGAGGTTATGTCTAGACCTATGGTTCATATACTTGAGTCTATATAAGTATAGACATAAGTTACCAACCTCATGTGAATTGCTCAAGCAACTTGCTTATCTTGGTTAATGCTTATATATTATATGATTCTCATAGGGATGTGCTAGTGTTGGAGAGCTAAAGAGTTACTACAAGGCAAACTACTTCTATCGAGGTAACAAAGATCCATTTACAGAGGCATGGGTCCTTTCCTTAGATATAGCCTTTGGAAAGACCAGGTTTATTAAATCTCTAGTTCAAAAGTTCATCCATGTGCCATACGATGATACAAAGATTCTAGGGTATGAGCTAATTCAACCACTTACGGACCAACATGTAATCTTTTGACTGGTATAATAAATATTAATAATATTACTGCAAAGGTTTAAATGTTATTAGTTACATTAGTGGTGTTCTCAAATTGGCAATCTAAAGCAACACCTACTTTCTAAAGCAAGAATCACTGAAATATCAACTTAAATATAATCCTCATCCTCCTTTTCCTTCATTCCCTTTTTATGTGAATCCCCATTTCCCCTCATCCCCATTCTCCTCATCCCCCCATTCTAAATTGCAATTCCCCCATTAGGCCCTCATTACCCCTACTAATTGTATCCCCCATTCTAAATTGCAATTCCCCATTGTAAATTGCAATCCTCCATTGCTCCCTCATTATCCCTACTAACCCTGGCTACCCCATTTCTCGTCATCCCCCATTCTTCATTTTTTTAGTAGAAATCCCCATATTCTAAATTGCAATCCTCCTATTACTCCCTTCAGTTACCCCCAAAGTGGCCTGACTACCCCATTTCTCCCATCCCCATTCTTCATCTCTTACAAAAAATCCCCATGTTCTAAAATTGCAATCCCCATTCTCCTCCCTCATTACCCCTACTAAGCCTAACTACCCCGTTTCTCCTCATCCCCTATTCTTCATTTTTTTTAAGGAATCCCCATGTTCTAAATTGCAATCCCCTTATTATTCCATCATTACCCCTAGTACCCCTGACTCTGACTACCCCATTTCTCCTCATCCTCCATTCTTCATTTTTTATAGAAAATCCCCATGTTATAAATTGCAATCCCCCTATTATTCCCTCAGTACCCCTAACATAGAACTAAAATCCTCTTCTCCTCAAAAAATTATCCTTTGCTCGTCAATGGTATTTTAAGGAGGATGTGGGCATCATTTTTGATGTGTCTACCTTGGTTTTGCTAAACTTACCTGCTGGTAGATAACTAAAAACCATACTAGGCTGTTCTAAATATACATGCCGTTTGTTAATAATTAACAGGAACCTTAGTTTGTTTCATTGAATTACTTACCATTTCTGGTATCTTTGACATACTGTTGGAGATTCAACCTCACATTTTTTGTGCAACGTAGATATTGTTTTACTTAATCCTCTGTCTCAAATCATTGTTTAATCCCCAAAAACTCCCTTGTCCTGAAAAATCCCCTATCCTTGCTACGATTTTCTATAAGGCCAGAGAAAAGAATCCATTGTTTTTTATATTCTCTCAATCTCTAAGCCTTTCTAATCCAAAGATGAATATTTAAGCTGGAAGATGCATGAGCTCTGTTGCATAAGCCGGAAGTTGGAAGATGCATGAGCTTTGTTGCATGAGCTGGAAGCTGGAAGATGCATGAGCTCTGTTACCCGAGGTGTTTTGTTCTGTCATTTATTTTTCTACCCATATCTGTCGTAAATAATAGAATCAGTTCGGACCAAGGCTTAAGGGATATGATTACGTAACATGCTGTGCAAAATCTGTTGTCCGCATTAGGGTTTCCTAACAGAGTAGCATACGCCGGATTGAGCTGCACGGCATGAGGAATGCAGCAGATGGACGAAATGCCAATGCAAAAGATTACTCATCAAAAGAAGACAAGGTATTCTGATATACGAATCTTGGAGGACGTAGTGCGAGCATCTCGATCTGCATGGATAAGCAAGTTAGAAACGCCTTCAAATTTAGCACTGGGAAGCCGAGGTAAGGCAGAAATATACTGGATAAATTTGACAATTGATACAAGAAGTTTACATAATGCAGGGCCAAAAATATCCGAACACCATCGTCTATTTATAATGTTTTGAACTTATTCACAGTGAAGTAAAAGTTCAGAAAGTAAAATGGTAAGGCAGTGCTATGCCACCAAAATCCGTCTGCGGAATTTGTTTTATTTCTTCCATGTGTTTAGAGGACCCAACAATATCACCTAAATCTGTGGCCGTAACGTATCTGTGCTGGATGAAAATCTTGGACATGTCAGCTCTGGGTAGATTTTCACACAACAGAGATGGATTGAAATCTTCAAAGCCGCTGAAATTGACGTAGAGCCTATCAAACAAGGTAAAGCTGACGTTTCTGAGTGACACAAGTGAGGATACATGGCAAGATACACAAATGCAAAAGTGAGGTAGTTCCCTTCGGAGCTGCTCCAGCACATTAATTAGCCTTGAATCCCTATCATTTGGCCAGTTAATGTGAATGCCATCAAGGTTTGTGTGCGCTCTTAGAAAATTGAGTAAATATGGAAGCAGTGTTTCAATAAAAGCATAATTCATTTCTGAAATGCCAAGCATTTTCTGGTCTCTGTCTTGGATTTCATCAACAGCTAGGCCTAGTAGTGTAGATGTCTCTCCCAGATTTAGTTTTCCTTTAGAATCATTGAGATAGTTCTGTATGGTCATCCAAAGATACTCAAAATTAACACGCCCAGAGGTGTCAAGCATGGGCAAAAGAAATATCATGTTAACTAGGCTTGGAGGTGCAAGAGGTATCCCATACTTAGAAGTTGATGCATATCTGTGCTGCAAATCATAAGTTTTGTATCGATGCATCACATGCTGCACTATATGAATATTGCAGTTGCATTTGTCAGGTTGTATAATCAAGAGCTCTTCCATTATAAGCCACAATTCATGACATACTTGTTTAAATGTAGGACGCTTATCCGCCTGATATTCCAAGCAATTACGTACCAAAGTCTTGAGTCTGATAGGAATGTCCTTTTTCAGAAATGTGTGTAGCAACTTTTCCTGCGCATCATTCTGTTTATTTTTAGGATTCAAACGTTGTCCAGTAAGAATTTCGGAGCATATTATCCCAAAGCTGAAGACATCCACCTTCTTGGCGTACTCGCAACTACCTTGGTCATTTGTTAGCCTCATTTCGGGAGCCATGTAATTATCTGTGCCTCTTTCTGCAGTATGACGACCTGTGCTAAAATTTGTTTTCGAAATACCAAAGTCAGCCAGCTTGATAAGGTAACAACCCTCATTGTTAGTATCTCTTGGCTTTATCAAAATATTAGAGGGCTTCAAATCTCTATAGATCACCCCATTAGAATGTAGATGCTTCATTGCCTTACCAATTTGTAAGATAATATTAACTGACTGCAAGAGATTCTTTATTTTGTTTTTCTCTATAAGCGATCCCAAATCTGCATCCATGAGCTCTAAAAGGAGCAATCTTTCGAAACCTGTTTTCTCCCCAATACCTTGGCCTATAGTAATTTTTCTGTGGCCATGCCCTAACATTTGCACAATATGAGATGAATCAGCGCCCATCATTTTGCTAAACACATCAATTTCTTTGTCAATAGTCGAGCTTTCAGATCCAAAAACTTTTACAGCCACATCAAAGTTACACCAGCGCGCCCTAAAAACGTGCCCAAAAGTTCCCCTTCCCAATAAGTTGGTCTGAATTAGTTTTTTGCTGTCAGTGTCAATGCAGGACGTGGTTGGGATAAGCCCAGTTTCTAAAAATGGAATCAGCGAATGAGAAACAAAATCACGAGGAAGATTCTTGAGTGGTCTAGGATTGCGCAATGGACATAATTTAGATTTCCACGACTTTAAACCCCTCAACAATTCAAGCTTGTCCTGTCTATATGCTTCTTCAAGCTGTGCCTGCAAAAGATTGCATTTATGCTCCATGTTGTTTATGAATTTTATACTAAGGCCCAGAAATCGATGAATAAATTGGCAGTATCTTTTGGCATCGTCAATAATTTCACGAAATTGGCCAAAACTGCCTAAAACCGTGAAGAGCACACCTGGAAATTCTTTATCTGCACAGACCTGAATGACCTCCATGCCGCTGTTTAGAACCCTAAGCAGCTCTATTCCCCCCGCAGTATAACGAAACCTTGTTGCTTCTTTTGTAAGCCGAGCAGGCCACTCTTGAGCATCCTCTGCCACTAAATGAACCAAAAATTTAAAGACAAGACACTGTTTTTCATAAATCAGATCTCCCTTGTTTCGAGCTAAAATTTCGTCAACCTTGGAACGAAGATCCGCTAAATCTTTCCTCCATTCGTGAGATCTGACACCACTTTTCGAGCCTGTTCCAAAGATATCACTTCCTTTCCTTGATCCACGTAAAGAGGGATTCTTGAACATGGTTATATCAAATTAAGCAATTACACGTTCCCAAATTGGTTTCATTCATTTCCCAAAGACTTCAGGAAGTTTTGACATTTGCTTGCCGGGTCATAAATGACGTGGTTTGCAACTCGGGAATCTTTATCACGATCTCAAATTATCAAATAATGATCAAGTAGTAGTATTATATATATAACAAGATGGTAGATATATAACATGATTGTAGGTACATTATATAACAAGATGGTGGTATATAGCCCGGGAGGTTTTCGAGATAATAGTGTAGGTGACATAGACATTGCAAGAAACTTAAGATTGTACTATTTTAATATACATTTTAATTAGAACTCAAGTAAAATGTGACTGTGTATGAAAGTCAAATTGAGAAATGGTAAGAGAGTAATGGTAAAATGCTACTGCAGATTAGAAAAAAAAAAAAATGCACATTCTCACCTTATATCGCATTTTAATCAGAGTCTAAATTCCATTCTTACTTGGCCATGGTTCTAGCTGTTCTTAAAATAAAACTTTCGATCCAAATTATCTTTAATTTTAAGGACCACGTTTGACCAGGCATCCAAAAACAGGGGGTTAGTCTCCTAAATTTTCGATCACAATGCTTATTTTTCGATTTGATTTTTTATTTGCCGACAAAAAAATTGTGGGGTTTCTGTCAAAATCTGGCAAATAATCATTATCTTATATTCGAAATCTGATGGAGCATGACACATTTATTGGCAAGTTATCTGGTTAGGGCTATTGGGGATTTCGAAGCTTGGTTTGACCTAACCCAAGGCATATACCATACTGTATGACATAAGGAACGAATTTTGCTAAAACGGAGACCAATGATAAGGTTGGGATTTAATAAAATAGGGGTAAGCCATAATACACCCAAAAAAAAAAAGGTATTTAGGTAGTGGGCAGACAATAAACTTCCAATTATTTCGTTTCGTATTTGGGGACCGTATTTCACGCATGGTTTTGCCTAGATTTAGGGCCTGTATGTATTTGAAATAGTATGTCCAGGGTATTTTTGAACGGGTTTGAGCTGCTTGCTGGCGGAAAAAACAGAGCAATGGCGTTCGTTTGATTATTTGCAGTTTGATTATTTGCAGTGGCTGTTCATTTCGATTTGCATTCGCAATGGTGAGAATTTAGAAGGAGGTGGTTGTGAAGGAAAAGATCCCATTTATTAGGCCATGGATAAGATAGAATGATGCTTACTAATTTCGGCAGAGCAGGGGCGTGATAGAGGATGCTGGTGAGTCATGCTTCTGATTCTGTTGTTGGACTAGTAATTGCAGGTTTGTGCATGTGTTTTCTGCTGTGCAAGAACCGGATTGATGCCCAGGAGGTCCGCAATCTCTGTGTTCTGTTATTTTGTGTTCTTTGAAAATAATTGGAAGCTTACTTGTGTCGTGCGAAAACTGTGAATTGGTGATCATGTGCGGAAGGTCGTTTGGCCAGTGGTGTGACGAATATGCATGACAGTCCAGTCACCCTATGGCATCCACGTCATCACAAATGGTCACGTCTGTTAGTCCAGAGTCTGATGTAATCGGGTGTTCTGCACCCTGTGACGAGCCTGCCGAGTTGACCCTCCTGGCAACTCGGGATCTTGTCAAAACTTGCGAAAACTCTTTCTAGGTTTGTGTGGCAAACAGTTGAGTATGGTGAAGAATTGAATCTTCCTTGACAATTGAACTTTCATTCTTCATATTCAATGGACAAATTCTATAAACTCAATATCCATCAAGTACAATGTGAATTCACTACACAATACAATAAAATGCAGCAGTTTTGCTCAGAATCTTCTAGCGCGACCATGCTCCCAAGCTCCATATCTATGCTTGCTTGCTACTTCACTGCACATGCATTCATTGGGGTTAGTCCTCGTGACTAAGTGGGGATCCCCGGCCGCCATTGCATGCATGGGAATACTCACGGAAATCTTGGATAAGCACAAACACAGACGGAAAATCCTACGTGAGTACAACGCTATCACAATGACAACATAATCCAAGGAAATACCAAACGGGAACATTAGAAGCAAACAACATAGTCAAAATACCAAACCATCATGACACATAGCTCAGGGACAATGGGAAGCTCGGCCGACCTACATGCGGGGCCCCGTTAGCGAGAGAAATGCCCGCCCAGCTCACATTAGAGCCCCGTTGGCGAGTTGGTGGGGGTGAACCTCGTATCGCAAGATACCCTTCCCCCCCGTCCCGCATTTGGAGGGACCTCTTACCATGGAGTTCACAAGAGTTGGCGTGCATCCCCTTCCACCGGACGCCACGCCCGGTGTCAAAGCACAAGAACATATCCACGAGAGAATCACAGATGACATGAGTAATGCCGGAACAACCTAGGCCACCGAACCTAGAAGTCCGACCCCGGAGGTTCCAAGAGACATCAAATACCAAGACAACAGTGGACAATGCAAGACCAAGACATGTGAAGTTCATTAGGATGTTTACTATCATGTGCCTAGATTATATTGTTGCTGATGTTGTCTATACAACCTGCCCAAGTTGAAGTAGCTAGGTTACTGATGAAGATAATGATCGCAATCCAACACGTCGAGGAATCCATAAGCCTAATTGTCCTTGATGTAGCTCCAATAACTATGTATGTTACTGATCAAGGAAAGATACTAACATCTTCTATACTGCAAAACTTACCTCAAAATCATCCTCCCATGAGGAATACAACGTTCCATAATGTTTATACTTCGAATCCATTAGCTATGATGCTCTTGATAAAATACAATGCAACAGCTTGAAAACTTATAGTTATGCACTCAGACTAGCAGTACTTCATGCTATAACCACATTCAGAAACCCCCAAGCTTCACATGGCTCTCCTTGTACTAATGTGGACCCGTCTCAATCTCAATAATCCTTAAGGTCAGATGACCGCTTATTCCTATTTCAAGATCCACATGCGAACTTGATCTTTGAAATCCTTGATGCCGAGGGGTCGTTGGCTCTACGCCCGTCTTTGGGCTACTTTTCAGCATTAGCTCCATCTCCATGAGCTAAGAAAGATACTTTATCCCAATCCTTAGAATTTTACCATAGTTAGACAATTATCAAACAATGCATATTCTTACTATTATGATTATTCTGCTCAGCTCTTCATGCTCCGATCTCCTCTGCTGCTAAGCTCAAATGCAACCCAATTCCATCTATGAGGACTTAGCTTCATATTAGGATATGCAAATAAATTGAAAAAGGCAGCAAATACAAGACCAACGAAATAAAGCACAAAACCAAAATGACAAAAACATAACATGAACACAAAATGGCGTTGGAGAGCTCGGTGCCGACCAGATTTAATCTAATTCCGCCTTTTTTTAATGTTTCCATGCTGAATCGGTGCTCTTCATGTACTATTCAGCCATTCTTGACTTAAAATCAGCCTTACAGGGATGTTTGCAGTCGTTGATTATCTTCTCTAGCCTTATGAGTCTCCAACGAATTCATAATCTATCATATTTGCATGCAAAAATCATGTGCAGACTAATCATGGCAGCTCATAGCACACCTCAATTGATCAAAAGCAAAACCCCACCTGAGAATTTCTTCATGGATAGACCTCTGGACCCCTTGCAATTGATTGCGCCCTTCTAACTCCAAGAATCAAACTGCAGAAGAACATACATAGTGCAGTCAATTCTGACCCAGCATCACAATTTCTGTTATAACTTTCTCATACGGATGAGTTTCGGCCTGATCAGACCCATTCCGGAAAGCTAACTTTATGATCTTTCCAGCAAAAGAAAAATCACCTGAAACGGATCTCGGGTCGCCGAGATATGATGCTTCAAAAATCGGGTTCTAAAACTGCCCAGAATTGCTCCCTGCCTTCATGCTCTGCAACAATACTTTCTCCAAAGAGACAAAACCCTGGTCTCATGATGTATACATGCCATGAATATGTATATACATACACAAATATGTATATTGACCCATTAAGTGGCCAGGACTGTTACAGTCTCCCCTTCTAAAATTTAACCCATGTCCTCATGGGTCGATCATTGATTTGGTGAAGCAATTCTCCAGCAACTTATAAAATCGATATGCAATGCCAACTTATTCACTAATTCATACCTCAACATCATCAGGAATTGTTCTCATTGCTTATATGGAGACTTCTCTCTTGAATACTTCTATAGTAACCACAAAGCCTCTAAATACTACTACTCCTCTTGAGGATAGCACTTCTAAATCTCTCTGCAATCCACAGATCATAATGTCAACATCCAAAGATCCAACTTTGCTCTGATACCAATTGTGACGAGCCTGCCGAGTTGACCCTCCTGGCAACTCGGGATCTTGTCAAAACTTGCGAAAACTCTTACTAGGTTTGTGTGGCAAACAGTTGAGTATGGTGAAGAATTGAATCTTCCTTGACAATTGAACTTTCATTCTTCATATTCAATGGACAAATTCTATAAACTCAATATCCATCAAGTACAATGTGAATTCACTACACAATACAATAAAATGCAGCAGTTTTGCTCAGAATCTTCTAGCGCGACCATGCTCCCAAGCTCCATATCTATGCTTGCTTGCTACTTCACTGCACATGCATTCACTGGGGTTAGTCCTCGTGACTAAGTGGGGATCCCTGGCTGCCACTGCATGCATGGGAATACTCTGGAAATCTTGGATAAGCACAAACACAGACGGAAAATCCTACGTGAGTACAACGCTATCACAATGACAACATAATCCAAGGAAATACCAAACAGGAACATTAGAAGCAAACAACATAGTCAAAATACCAAACCATCATGACACATAGCTCCGGGACAATGGGAAGCTCAGCCAGCCTACATGCAGGCCCTGTTAGCAGAGAAATGCCCGGCCAGCTCACATTCCGAGCCCCGTTGGCAGAGTTGGTGGGGTGAACCTCGTATGCGCATACCCTTCCCAGCCCACGTCTGGCGCTGGAGGACCTCTTACCATGGAGTTCACAAGAGTTGACGTGCATCCCCTTCCACCGGACGCCACGCCCGGTGTCACAAAGCACAAGAACATATCACAGAGAATCACAGATGACATGAGTAATGCCGGAACAACCTAGGCCACCGAACCTAGAAGCCCGACCCCGGAGGTTTCAATAGACATCAAATACCAAGACAACAGTGGACAATGCAAGACCAAGACATGTGAAGTTCATTAGGATGTTTACTATCATGTGCCTAGATTATATTGTTGCTGATGTTGTCTATACAACCTGCCCAAGTTGAAGTAGCTAGGTTACTGATGAAGATAATGATCGCAATCCAACACGTCGAGGAAGCCATAAGCCTAACTGTCCTTGATGTAGCTCCAATAACTATGTATGTTACTGATCAAGGAAAGATACTAACATCTTCTATACTGCAAAACTTACCTCAAAATCATCCTCCCATGAGGAATACAACGTTCCATAATGTTTATACTTCGAATCCATTAGCTATGATGCTCTTGATAAAATACAATGCAACAGCTTGAAAACTTATAGTTATGCACTCAGACTAGCAGTACTTCATGCTATAACCACATTCAGAAACCCCCAAGCTTCACATGGCTCTCCTTGTACTAATGTGGACCCGTCTCAATCTCAATAATCCTTAAGGTCAGATGACCGCTTATTCCTATTTCAAGATCCACATGCGAACTTGATCTTTGAAATCCTTGATGCCGAGGGGTCGTTGACGCTCGTGTCCCCAGGCTGGGCTACTTTTTCAGCATTAGCTCCATCTCCATGAGCTAAGAAAGATACTTTATCCCAATCCTTAGAATTTTACCATAGTTAGACAATTATCAAACAATGCATATTCTTACTATTATGATTATTCTCGCTCTTCATGCTCAGATCTCCTCCTCTGTTGCTAAGCTCAAATGCAACCCAATTCCATCTATGAGGACTTAGCTTCATATTAGGATATGCAAATAAATTGAAAAAAGGCAGCAAATACAAGACCAACGAAATAAAGCACAAAACCAAAATGACAAAAACATAACATGAACACAAAATGGCGTTGGAGAGCTCGGTGCCGACCAGATTTAATCTAATTCCGCCTTTTTTTAATGTTTCCATGCTGAATCGGTGCTCTTCATGTACTATTCAGCCATTCTTGACTTAAAATCAGCCTTACAGGGATGTTTGCAGTCGTTGATTATCTTCTCTAGCCTTATGAGTCTCCAACGAATTCATAATCTATCATATTTGCATGCAAAAATCATGTGCAGACTAATCATGGCAGCTCATAGCACACCTCAATTGATCAAAAGCAAAACCCCACCTGAGAATTTCTTCATGGATAGACCTCTGGACCCCTTGCAATTGATTGCGCCCTTCTAACTCCAAGAATCAAACTGCAGAAGAACATACATAGTGCAGTCAATTCTGACCCAGCATCACAATTTCTGTTATAACTTTCTCGTACGGATGAGTTTCGGCCTGATCAGACCCATTCCGGAAAGCTAACTTTATGATCTTTCCAGCAAAAGAAAAATCACCTGAAACGGATCTCGGGTCGCCGAGATATGATGCTTCAAAAATCGGGTTCTAAAACTGCCCAGAATTGCTCCCTGCCTTCATGCTCTGCAACAATACTTTCTCCAAAGAGACAAAACCCTGGTCTCATGATGTATACATGCCATGAATATGTATATACATACATAAATATGTATATTGACCCATTAAGTGGCCAGGACGGTTACACACCCAAATAACTGATCCATTCTGTACGCCATGGCAAGGGTTGATTCTTGCCTAATCTATCAATATATATCTCTATTCTATGTCTGTTTGTTGATATGGTATCAGAGCCCGGAGATGGGTCCTAGGAAGCAGAAAAAGGATTTGATAGAAGCTCTTCGGGTTCAGAGGGCTATTATCAGAGTAAATCAGAGGCTGCACCAACGAAATCTTAGGAAGAAGAAAAGGCGGAGAATCAGAAGAAAATTCGTGTTTGAAAGACTATGATTCAATTAAAAGATCATGTTCCAGAAGAACAGGATGGAATCAATCTCAGGAGGAAGGTATGTGATTGAGAAATTTAATGGGAAGAACTTCCATACCTGGCAGGTAAGAATGAAGTTTCACCTGATTGAGAAAGATCTTTTTGGTGTGGTAGATGAATCTGAGAAGAAGCCCGGTGAAGCAGCAGACTTGGTGAAATGGCAGTTGAAGAATCGGAGAGCAATGGCAATTATCGGTCTTGGCCTTGGTGACTCTCAGATTCATCATGTTGATTTCTCTAAAAGTGCCAAAGAAGTTTGGGAGACCTTGGATAAAATATTTGGAGCTCAAACCAAGCATTCCAAGGTCCTCTTAAAGAAGCAGCTCTTTGAACTGCGTATGGCAGAAGGCGAGAATTTGGCAGAACATGTGAATAAACTGAGATCATTACTTCACCAATTGGCTGGAATTGCTGCTGCAGTAGATGAGGAAGATGCCAAGGCAGTACTCTTTCATAGTCTTCCTCCATCATATGGTCATGTAGTGACCACAATGCGGGTTTATGGCATATTGTTCTAGGTATATGCCAGTATATGCCAAGAATATGCCAATGACTGCTCCTTTATTACTATCGGGTATAAACTGGCAGTGGCCACTGTTGTTGGGAAGCCACTTTAGAAACTGGCTAACCGGTTGTCACATCCATTCTGGCGCCCTTCTCTTCAAAAATAATGGGGTAGGGAAAAAATAAACCAGAGGATTGGGCAGCAGATTTGGTCCAGAATACGTCTAGGGGCAACCCCTCATCCATGTGGGTCTATGGCATATTCCAGGTATATGCCAGTATATGCCAAGAATATGTCAATGACTGCTCCGAACTTACTATCGAGTGTAAACTGGTGGTGGCTGCTGTTATTGTGCAGCCACTTTGGAAACCGGCTAACCGGTTCTCACATCACTTCCGGAGCCCTTCTCTTCAATTCTTTCGAAAATAATGGAGTAGGGAAGGAATAAACTAGAGGATTGGGCAACGGATTTGGTCCAGAATATGGGGCCTTTGCTGGAGCATCGACCTGCAAGAGAATGTGGAAGTCTAGCAGAGAAGGATTGGGTGCCATGTCCAAAGCAGTTGGGTTCCGATAGCCAGATAAAGGGAATACCCAGCTGCTGAAGTTATTGGCATAGCTTCCGACCAACCCAAGCCCAAACTATACAACCAATTTTGATATTCGTTATTTTGCTATTTGGGCTCTTCAGCTTTTGTAGCAACTAAGCCCATTTCCTTCTCTGTTTTTTACATTACTGGTCTTCTCTAACTGCCCATTACTTGGGTTTCCTAAAACTAGAGGTGAGTCTTGCAAACAGAAAAGCTTCAAAAATGGGTCGAGTTCATGCGTTTTGGCCACCAGAATCTAAAAAGGATGCACTCATTTGCCTTAATGTGCAAAGAAGTAAAAAGAATGGTTGTTTTTTACCATTTGATGCCAAAAGCTCAGCAAAAAAAGGTTTTTCTTTGCGGAGTGGAGTTGGGACAACACCATCGCCAAACTACCTGTAAGGTGAAAGGCGCTTATCTGTCAAGCTCTTGGATACCAGCATCAGAGGTATGCACAAAATCTTCTTTACTTAATGCTTAGTGATGTCTTTAAACTCATCGGCTCTGTATAAGTTGTGGCAGATTGAAGATTGTGATGCTTAAACCTTCTCCATAAGCCAAGTATTTCCTTGAACTAGGGCTTGAATATGGAAAGATGAAAATGCTTCTTTACAAGTTGTGCCAAGCCGTGCAATCTCTCATGATTCATAATCCCCTTGATTGAATTGGGGGAAAAAGTATGCTGGTGGGTATCAAATAAAGCAGACCAGCACCCAGCACCAGCACCCTTCAGACTATTTTTTTCCACCCTTCACCAATGATAGTCTAACCTATTTAACGCCCGTCACTTCATATAGACCGTAACCGTTCTAATCATCACCTGTTTACCACCCACCATAATGAATATGACCCCAAGGGAAACGAAGTTTTGAATTTGTAAATTGCAACCGTCTGTCCCCAATTTTTGCTACTCCGGCCAAAAAGCCCGCGGAGAAAACTCGAGAATTTCCACACTCAGAGGTCTAGCATTCCAAGAATCAAACGACTATGGTGAAGAAGGTTGTTAATCCGCAGGCTCAACCAGTAACTCTAACGGATGCCATGCGCAGGGTAAGCAAAATGCACTGCCAATTTTGATATGGGCTTAGTGTGCCCTGTTAATTTGTTTATCTTGCTTTCTTCCAGCCCATAAGGAACGTGCCCCTGAGACCGGACCTGGCTGATTGCCGAACAGATAAGGACTTTCATACTTATGCGGGTCTACCAAACGATGGCGTACATCCTTCTCAATTTCGAACGGATTTCATTTCTGCTGCAGAGTATAATGAGGTTTGGGATATCAATGGTGTCATTCCCAACAAAACTTTAATTGACAAGGTAAGGCCAGAGCATGAAGAAGCTTTAATTGAATTGCTCAGCATGATATACCCAGAAGGGTTGAAGAATAGAAAAGTAAGGAAAACGGTTTCCTATATATTTGCATACAACAACTGCCAGAGGGCCAAGCAGGATCCAGAAAATTTCAAGGTTAACTGGGCAGCAGTGGCAGCAAAAAGTAGGGCCTATTCGAGCAAGGTTAAGAGTGAACCCAGCACCAGCAGCCCTGTGAGCATAGCAGAGCCCAGCAAATCTCAGCAGACAACAACACCTGAAAGCATAGCAGAAAGGCCAGTCTCAGCAGGCACTGGTGTAAAATTAGAATGGAGGTTGTCCTTCAGGAGTAATGCAATATGCCCAGCAGTGTTTTCAGCTTATGGGAAAAACATTGCCCACCTGAAAAGCATGATCCAAGGTGTGCAGGATGCCCTAAAAGTGCAACAGAGTGATCTAGTGTCCAAGAAGGAACTAGTTACACAAGGCCCCCAACTATTAACTTGCATTGATAAGCACTATGAAAACCACTATATTCATAGTTTTCTATGTGAAATACTTATAATGTAAGCAAAAACTATCGTATGCCATGTTTTTTGCATAATCAATATTGGTTTGGTCATAGTTTCTAGAATTTTTTTTTTTTTTTTTTTTTTTTTGAGGGCAAGGTGGTTTTCTATTAATATAAAAGATGTTACAACATTTGATCTCCGAAAGATCAGATAGGAAGAATAAGCACAGTAAAGCCCTGTTGGCCTGATAAATAATATGCTCAAGAAGCCTCCTACATCAGCAACTGATGAGAAAGTACAATTAACAGATAACAAATCCTTTTCTCGAAAACTTATGCCACCATTTTAGAACTTGTAAGCAAAGGATAACAGCCAGCATGCTGAAGTATAGCAGTCCTCCAGCTGCCCTCAAGCTTATTAGTACTTGAGTTTGACACATGCATCAGAACCTGGCCTAAAGTGCTTCAAGCATATCAGTACTTGAGCATATGATTGGGTATCAGCACCCATCTAAAAAATGTTCAAGCATAGCAGTACTTGAAACATTTTAAATCCCTAGCTAACATAAATTGTAGAGAACTGACATACCAAAGAGTCCCATACCTCCCAGTGTATCATGCCCCCTAGCAATCAATGCCGCATTGTCAGGATTAAATTCTGCATCCTTGGTACTTACAAGAAAAGAGTGATTGCTCAGCATCAATAGGAAGAAAATATCACCCGTCTCTTGAACAAACCTTGTCATATAACTTATGCCTCCTGCTAGCAAGGAAAGAAGATGAATTAGCTTCTAGAAATTATCACTAATTTTGGGGGTGGTTTTTTAGCATACATTATCACTATTATTCATTAGGACGATTTCACATGCTAATATTATTACCGTATACGTTTTCTTAACATAGTTCTAATGCTCTCCTAGTTAGTTCAAAAATCATGTTTGATTTTGTGGCGTGTGATGGTTTTTGGCATAAGTTGTTTACTTTGCTTCTTAAAAATAGTTTATTATGTTAGTTTACGGTGATGGTTCTATTACAAGCTTACGGTGATTGACTTTGAGCATAAGGTATAATATTAACTAGTAATTCCACTGTACTTAATTTCGAAACATGGTTCTTAAATACATTCACAAATTTATGCATGGACTGGTTGCATAATGTATTTCATGAACTACTTTTTTTCTTGTTTTCAACCAATAGAAATAGATAAATAGTATTTTCACGTCATGCTTTTGGGTCGGATCAAGTGTATAATTGTACTAAATTTGCTGGTGTATTCTTTACGGTATACAATTTACATCCACGGAGTATGCACATACTTCATTCGAACGAGGATTTGGGATTGTTGAAAGTATTTATTAAGTATGGCTTAGGTTATTCCTTGCATATTTGGTGTGGTGAGAACTAAAGATATGGTGCATATTGTACTAGCATGCAATGAAAGTAGCCAACCTTTACTATATTGAACAAAAGCATGCTGCCAAGTAAGAAATTAGTATCTTCACAATATCCTTGTATATTTCTATAGTGCCCATGAGCCTATTCTTCAGCTTACCTTTTGCAGTATGGGACACTGATTATGTCATATGTAATATAAAGCTAGTGATAGATACTCATCATTGCGAGGCTTTAGCTTGAGATTTTGCAATACTGCATTATGTTAGATGTTGGAGTGCTATATAGATTGCTATTATAAATGTAGAAAATGGAAGGAAGAAGAGGCAGGCAACATCTCATGGGAATCACATTTGGTCGACGTATAACCCATGAGGGCTCAGTAGTGGGGGTTTGTTTAGACTTAGGGATTAGGGGTGTTTTTAAGCATTGACTTAGCACACATTTTATAGAAAGGAGGGGCCCATGGCCAATTTGGTCGCCGTGGGGATTAAGAACCCTATCGATCTAAAAAGGGGGTTTTTCCACCCTTGGAATGCAAAGGCCATACCCCCCCTATATGTAATTGCATCCCCATGTGGGCAACGTTTTCACTTACTAAGGTTGATTAGGTATGGTATATATCGTTGTCTCTTTGAACTTTGAATGGCTTGAGTAGACATTTCTTTATGTCTAATGTATTATGAGATATCGAATGTATGTTTTAAGTTAGGTTTGGCTTCAAGAAAGTGCTAGAATCTATTTATTAAGTTTTGCATAGGGTGAATTGGACATAAGACAATGACCCATGGTGATCATGAAGGAATCAAGTCCATTTCACACTTACCATTAGGTTGCTAAGATGTATACAATCCAATTAATTAAAACACATAAATCTAATCAGAATCTCCTCAGCATTTGAAACGATGTTGGAAAGAGCATTGCACGACATGGTTTGCCCGTTGGGCTATGCAACCAGAGCACTGCCTGATGCTTGCCAGTTCTGATCCTGAGCTTTTGCAACAATATCTCAATGGTCGTTTTTCTCAAAAGATATGGGACGCAGTTACTTTGGCCCAAGTGAAAACTGGTCATTATCATGCACACATAAATCCCACCTTGGCACCAGGGCCCCAAGCTTATTTGCTTGCTTCATTGTCCAGGAACAAGCTTGTAGCTATTGCATCAATTCGCACGGGGTCCCACAGGCTACGGATTGAGACAGGTAGATGGGAGCGGCCGCAATTGCCGCGAGAAGCGAGACCATGCGCCTGTTGCCAGTTACAGGTTATTGAAGATGAAAGCCATACTCTTCTGAGTTGCCCTGCTTTTGAGATAGTCCGGAATCATTTTTTGACCTTAGCATTCCATTCCACGCTTCAACAACTTCTTAGAGCACAGTGTGCATGACTTGGCATTATACATACTTGAGGTTCTAGATAAACGTCTGCAATTACTGAGCCCTCAGTAGTCATTATCTCCAGTTGTCTAGTATCATCATTACTGCAAAGGTTTTTCCCTTGAAAATCTTTCGAGGCAGGGGTTTTTTAATCGTAGTAGTAATGATTGTACTAACCCATTGTATGGGTCCCATGACCTATTGGTCTCCGTGGACGTTAAAAAATCTATTCTATTCTATTCTATTCATCTATGCTCAGAGGTTGGCAAGCTTGATGCTAGGTCCTTGCAGTCTGGACAAGCTCTTCAAAATAAGTACTCGGTTTTCGGATCTTGCATTATCTTTTTTGTTTCTTGTTGTTGAGCTTCTGGTTTGTTCCATAACATTTGAAGCTTGGATTCTGGTTCTTCATTATTTGTTGGATGGTTCTTGCTACTTATCTATTTGTATTTGAGATTTTAGAATGTGACAAAATAGTACCCAGACTTCAATTCTTAGTCTGCTGGAGGTATTAATTGTCTTTAACAGTTTAAATTATCTTGTATGTGATTCTGACTTACCTTTTTCTAGGCTTATCTGTTATTATTATTATCAAGCGTGGAGTGCTTGAATGACTATTTTTCCATCATTCATGTAAGTATCACATTACTTAACGCTCCATTTTATGTTTGCACTACACTAGGTAATGCAGTAATCTGGCTTTTTTTTTTTATTTTCAAAAAACATACTAGCTAATATGACTTATACTATATATATAGCTAATATGACTTACCATAAAACACATGGTAATATTGTGAGTTCAACTCCTACATGTTCATATGTTCATGTTTCTATTGCATTTACAAAATCCCCTACAATAGCATTGACGGTATTGGATACCATGTATTGAAAATCAGGTTGTAGAAGAGTACTTGTTAACCATTTAGCTTCTGGAAAAAAAAGGGGGTGGTACTAGCAAACTTAAACCAAGTACATTTACCTTGCTATGGTGTCATGATTAATAATCACTTTAAATCACTATAATATATGCACTTCAAATTACCACGTCAATAAACAATGGAAGATACACATTATGCACTTAAAATTACCAAATCAATAAACTAGGAAGATAGACCTGATCAGATACTATTCTACTTAACTTGACGAATTAACTACTAGAACATATCATATATTTTAGACTGTCAAAGAAGTCAACTATAATTATCATGTTTCACTACCTTAATAAAAACATCGTTTATTTATCATATCTCGAGACTGTACTGATGAGCTATACTATATAACTAGACATGGTTTGTAAAGTTTTTGGCCCACAAATCAATATCGATTTTAAGAGTTGATTTTCATTAGGAAATCATTAGAAAAAAATCATACTGATTCAATTTTGGGGGCCTTGTGTTACACAATCTCAGGCTAAGGGCACCTTCTTTTCGGCTGCACAACAGAAGTTGCAGACCATAAAGGATAATCTTGCATGTCTTCAAGCCCTCTCAGATCCTAATGCAGGTGCCTCTGTCAAGATTCAGAATTTGGAGAGGGAGAAAGATATGGCAGAGTATATGTTGAAGTCCCTCCTTGAAATGGGGGGTGGGCCAATAGATAAAACCATGGTACAACAGGTGGCTGCTCTAACTGTTGAGATTGCCAATAACGAGTCCCTCCTTGCAAAAGCCCAGCAGCGCTTACAGAATGTCACCAGGCTGAGGGAAATGACCAAGAGAAATGATCAGCTGGTCAGCATCACTCCAATACCATTCAGGTCAGATTGCCAATTGGAGATGAGAAGAGATGCTCCACATGTGGTCTTGCATTCCAGGATGATTATACCCCCAGCGTGCAGATGAAATGTGGACATCATTATCATGTGAGCTGCCTCAGTTTGCTCATGGAAAAAGCATGCTACCTCGAGTGTTCAAGGACTATTCCTATAGGGTTAGTGCAAGAATTGAGGAAGCAGGGAACAGTAAAGTAGGAAGTGTTATATGCTGGAGCATCTCACAAAACTGGGAATGAGATAATTGATGTTGATGAACATGTAGCCACAACTCCTGATAGCAACAGGAAAAGGAAACAAGTTAATACACCAAGAAGTAAAAGGACCCCGGGATCAGCAAAGCACAAGTCTACAAGGGTTCAAACTCCATAGCCAAGACATGGAAAAAAAAGTACATGCCTATTTTCAGGATCTCAATTTGAATTGGTAATAGTAGAAGATCCTGTAGACATTGGACAGCAAGTTATCAGCAATCTACAGCACATTGCAGCACCTGACAGCACAGTGCTGAAGACATCAACCCATGCAGAACCTAAGGGAGATTCAAGTAGTACTGATGATGCTGCCAATTATGTTGTAGTTCCAAATTCTACAGCTGCCTCTAGAAAGGCCTCCTCTAACATAGTTACTGCAGGGAAGGAAAACGATGGCGAAGATATCTTAAAGTCGTTTCCAAGGTCAACATCTTGACAAGGTCAAGGACTAGGAAGGTTGTGGAAGAAGAGAGTGAGGGTGGGTCAGAAGTTGATCTTGATAAAGACGTCCCTATAGAAGTAGGATTTGGAAAAAAAAAAAGAAGAGGCTAATGTAATTTTGCCATATGTATTTCAGGCAGGCAAACTTTAATTGCTCAAGACAACCCTAAACCATCAGCCAAAAGGTTTTTGTTTAAACAATTAATATATTTCATCCCTATTTTCTTCCACCATGAATGTATAAATTTTGTTTGGTTATTTCATTCAACTTAGTCTTGAGGAAAAACTTGTCTGCAGAAAAAGAAGGCATCCAAGGGTTACTTAGTGAATCCGATGAAGAGGACAATGCCACTAATGGAGTGTCAGCACAACCTCTAACATACAAAAGGTGCCATCCAGGATTTAGTGTTTAAGATTATTTTCCTGTTCTATTTCACCTTGTATTTCAGTTGGTAATTGGAGCACCACACTTGCTTGCAGGAGAACATGGCAGGTTGTTAATGATGAAAGGGAGGATGACGCACGGAAGGCCACTACAATACTGATAGCCAGGAAACACCAATACATTGGGGGCAGGGAGATACTAATACAGATGTATCTGACTGTGGCTATCATCACTCTCTATCATTGGGTAGCAAAGCTAAAGCAGAATCTAGCAGATCTCAGCAAAGTCCAGCACATCTCGGCAACACAGTCCAGCACAGTACTGCAGAGTCCAGCACAGCTCGCAGCACAGTCTAGCATAATCCAGCACACCTCAACAGTGTGTGCAAACGTTGAGGCATGGGAACCCAGACGGAAGTTGATGATGCTGGACATAAATGGTGTACTGGCACAGATACAACAAAGGAGAATGGGCCAAAAAATCTTGCCTCCACCTCATACGAACCATGCTGTAAAAGAAACTGCAAACAAGTACCTCATTTGCAAACCAAAGTATCATGAGTTTGTGGAGTGGGCACTACAGAGATTTGATATTGTGATCTGGAGTGCTTCTCTACTTCGGAATACAAGGGATATGGTGGATGCATTGTTCCCAGAATTGCGGACCAAATTCTTAAAGATATATGGTCAAGAGCAGTGTCCAACCAATACAACAAAGCAACTTTTTTTCCAAGAGTTGAAGGTTGTACTTGATGATTTTTCTAAATATCATGGTATGATTTTCTTGGTAGATGAACCCTCCACACACAACCGTTCCTGTTATGCCTTTCAAGGGGCAGGAAGAGGACAATTTTTTGCAGAAGTTTGTGTGTCCAGCATTAGATTACTTGTCTTCCCATACAGTTGAAGAAACAATCTCACAGTTAGACATCACTGATGCATGGTTACAGAAGGAGATAATTGATGTGCTGGATTACTGTCTCAACAACTATCTTGTCTTGGCCTATTATGTCCTCAATGCTCTAGAAGAGGTACAAAGGCAATTGCTGGGCACCAATCCTGAAGACTCTAACCACTCTGAAAACTCCAAAGACACCTGAAAACACTATTGTACATCTTTTGTAATATATATGCCTTACTTTTTGTAATCTTGAGTATTGATTCCAAGTAATGTATCTAATACAACATCAAAATTTAAGATAAAGGTCTTCAAATTTTAAGATAAATGCTGAAATGATGAAACAACTAGGTGAAACCATTTTCAACATTCATATGGTAGACTGTCATGGATCATCTGATGGGTAGCCTCCTCAAGGGAAAACTTATTGGTGTCGGGAATTTGATTCATCTCAAACTTGATTGCTGTGACATGATGACTGTATTGATAAGTAACACCTTTGTTTTGAAGCAGCTCCCAACTACCATGGGGTTAGATAGCATAGTATAAACCAGCCAACACATGTTCATCGACATTAAAAGTTTGACCCCAACTGTCATGTACAATTTTGTCAAGAATATGCCTCGGCTTAACACACTTCACCACATAGAAGTCTGCATTCTCTTGATTGCCCTCCTCGGCTACAACTGCAAGTTGTCACCTTCCTCTATGTTTCTACTAAGCCATTCCCCATCACCTTCAAAAAATGCCTCGTCAATTTCGTCATCAAGTGTTTCGCCAGTAGACTTCATAGGTTTCAGTGTCACATACTTTCAATTCTTCAACCTGTGCCTATTCACACAACATGACCAGTTTTCCTTCAAACAGTTACCACAGAAACAACTTAAACCTCTATGAGCCACCCTCGCTCTTGTTGCAAACCACAGCTCTCCAGAGCTCGCTGCTTGAGTCATATGCATGTTGGCTGGCCAGACACTTCTTACCAAGTCCACAAACCTCACAACAACACTTGTACTCTTCACCATGAAATCCAGTTTTTGCTGACCTTAAAGCATTCAGGCCTACTCTGGCATACTCCAACTTCATATGATATATGGTTAGCAGGGTAGATTGCTTGAATTTCTAGCTAGACGTGGTGCACGATATTTCATCTTATTTGTGGATGATTTTTCCCGTAGAGCTTTTGTGTATTTCATCTCTACGAAGTCCCAAGTCTTCACCAAATTCCAAGTGTTTAAAAGTATGGTGGAGACTTAGACTGGCAAAGTGATCCAGAGATTATGTACTGATAATGGTGGAGAATTTACTTCTGCTCAATTCAAGTGTTTTTGTGAAGAGCACGGTATAGCTCGTGAGCATACCATTCCTTATTCCCCTCAGCAAAATGGTGTTGCTGAGCATAAAAATCGTGATAACCAATGCTATTCGATGTATGCTTATTGATGCTGGTTTGGATGTGTCATTTTGGACAGAAGCTGTGGCTACTGCTGTTTATATACAAAATTGAACCGTAAATTCTTCTATAAAAGACGTAGCTCCTTTGCAATTATGGTTAGGAATAAAACCAAACAGTTTTTGATGAGTCTACTATGGCTAACATGGTTAATTCTCGTCATGACCCTAACGTTATTCTTCGTGATTTTCAGCTACTTGATAGCGAATTAAATCCTAATGTGGATGCAGATAGGCCTCCTCATCTTCAATCTATGAATCCTAATGTGGATAATGGGTCTTTACATCCTCACGTTGGGAATGAGCTTGTAAATCCTGAAGTGAAAGATTATTTTTTACAGGAGTTTGATTTGTATGATGGTGTTGATGAGGATCATGATGGTCTACTTGATGTATAACTTGGGGTTCCTGATGGTGAGACTCCAATACGACGGCAATGGAAGCCCAACAAATGGATCTTGGAATACATGCTGCTTTAGCTAGTAGTGTAGATCTAGTTACAGTGAAAGGGGCTATGTCTTCGTCACAAGCTGAGAATTGGAGCATGGCCATGGAAGCAGAGTTTGAATCTCTTATCAACAAAGGTACTTGGGAGCTTGTTGAAATTCCTGAAGGACGAAAGCCATTTAAATGTAAATGGATTTTTTGCTCCAAGTACAAAGCAGATGGCTCATTTGATAAGTTCAAAGCACGACTAGTTGCGAAAGGATACTTGCAAGTGGCCAGAATCGACTATGAGGAAACTTCCTCACCTGTTGTTCGTCGCACTAGTTTGAGAGTATTGCTATCATTTTCCGCTCAATATGGTTTGTTTGTACATCAAATGAATGTCAAAACTGCATTTCTCAATGGAAATCTTAGTAAAGAAATCTACATGAGTCAACCCGAAGGTTTTGAAGTACGTAATAATGAGAGACTGATTTGCCGCTTGCGAAGGGCTTTATATGGTCTATGATAAGCCTCTAGAGCCTAATATGTGAAAATGAACTTTTATCTTATTTCTGATGGATTCCTACCAAGTTCTCCAGATTCTAATGTGTATCTTAAGAGAAGTCAAGAACACTTTGTGGTGATTGCGCTTTATGTGGATGATACTATCTTGGTATCTAATAACCTCGAATACTTGCAAGCAGTCAAGAGGAGACTACCTTCTGCATTTGAGATGGTTGACATGGGGGACATACACCCATGTTTAGGTATTCTGGTCAAACGAGACAAAGACAAAGGTCTGCTTGAACTCTCATAGTCTAAGTACATTGAGACACATCTTGAGAAATTTGGGCTACTTTCTGCTAAAGAGCACCCTACTCATTGCCGGTTGGTTCCACGAAAACAAGAATGTCGAAGAGACAGTATCCAGTAACTTATGAGAATCAACTAGAAATGCAGAAGTGTCCTTTTGCAAGTCTTGTAGGAGCTCTTATGTATCTTGCAAATGCAACTAGACCAGATATGAGTTATGCTGCCAATACCCTTGGTCAATTTATGACTAATCCTGGCAAAGAACATTGGCATAATGCTAAGCGTGTTTTGAGATATCTTAAGAGCACTATTCATTACGATGTCACATATAGTACGCAGACATGCTTCAATGATTTCAGGTTGCTTCGATACACGGGGTTGGGGAGGGAAGGGAAAAAGGGCACGAGGAAAAGGGAGAGGAAACTGAGGAAGAGGAAAAGGGCATGGGAAAAATGGAAGAGGCAAAGGGTGAGGAAGGGGAAAGAAAAAAAAAAGCATGGAAAATGGAAAAAAAAGGGGGGGAATAGAGAAAGGGAAAAGTGGAAAAGGGGAAGAGAGGAAGAAAGGAGGAAAACATGCACGTAAAAAAGGTGGGAAAAAAAGAATGGAAAACGGCATGGGAAAAGGGAAATGAAAAGAGAAAATGAAAAGAGAAAAGGAAAAGGAAAAGGGAAGAGAAAGAGGAAAAAGAAAAAATGGCGGAGAAAGGATGAAAAAGGATTATGCATGTGAACGAAGTGATGAGACCCCCCTCCCAATGGGAGATAGCAACAGAAGATGGCCAACTCAGTCAAGTATGGAAATGGGTCTGGAAGAGCCACTTGCCACCAAAGGTATCCACACTATTATGGAAAATCTTTCACATAGCAATCAGGGTCAACATATTAGTGAACAAGTTCAATTGTGATGTCTCACCGAGTTGTCCAATGTGCGGCCCGGGAACAGAAACAATTGAACATTGTCTCATGTGTTGTGCGGAACTCTATCCAGTATGGGAACAAGTGAAGGAAGCGTTCGGGACTTCTTTATCAGAAAAAGAGCTTTTGTTAGGCATGTATCCATCGTCATGGCAATTTGGAAAGAAATTTGCTCTGAATTTATGTAAAGGATGGCTCCTATGGCTAATATGGAAGAGGCGGAGAAAATTAGTGTTCTTCCAAGAATACATTCACCCCTCTTTAAAGCAGAAGATCCGCCAACATCTTATAACATTTGAAGAAGAGGAGTGGGCTTCTCAAGTCCACGACTTTCTTTTATCGTTCCTATAAAAGTTCCAAATCCACGGCTGAGTGGTTATCCCTACATAAACAAACATATTGTGTAGGTGTATGATATCACTTGGAATGCATATGTAATTGATGAGTACCAATTAATATATATCTGATCCTTCAGGAAAAAAAAAAAAAAAAAACTCCTTACAAGGGATTATATATGAAGTGGTTTTTCCATTAAAATTCATATTAAGATAGCTAAGTTTGCAAACTTATCTCATCCTTACGTAAATATCCCATTGGCCATAATCAAAGGTTTTTATCACTTCACATGTAATTATGTTTGTAATTTTCCTTTTTTGTCGCGTTTGGAATTTTTCTGCGCCGCAATCCATTCTTTTATTTAATGCCACGCGTTCTTTTTCAAGACAATCTGCTCCATGAAATCCTTTGTGGGCGTGTTTCCAACACGAACAATCCTATATACACTTAGCGGCTAGCTCCGATTTGCTTACTCTAAAACAGATTTAGAAATTCTTAAGGTTAACATTAATTCTTAAGGTTATGGGTGGTTATTCTAAATTTGCATGAGATGTGAAAACCTCAAATAATTCATTGGGTCCTCTGCCGGACTCTGCTCTCCACACCGGCTCAAGGGCTGCTGCAAGGCTGTCACAACTTACACAACATTTTGAAATAATAAGAGCACTTTTATCCTATAAATTTTTTCAGGTGATTTTGATTTGGGAATCAGGCAAAATATAGCAAATTTTGTACTTGCATACCCCACAAACGAGGAACTTTACGTACGGTATAGATTAAGGAATAAGGGGTGAATATGCCTATCCAACAGCTCTCGTTGCCCGGAGTCACCCCCCGTGTGAATATGCACCCAAACCAAAGGGGGTTTAAGGGGGATTTTAATTTAAATGTGTTGGACCCAATGGTTGTGTTAATTAATGTCAATGGTAGTTATATGTTGGTTGTTAATGTCAATGGTTGTTATGTGTTGGTTGTTATGTGTTGGGGGATTTAATTTTTATATGTTGGATGTTAATGGTTTGTGTTGCCAAAAAATTTTTTTGGCCCCTTTGGGGCCTTAAGGACGCCACCCCGGTGTGACAAAAATTTAGAATTCGCACCGGGAAAAACTAGAATTCATTTGAGGCTTTCATCACCTGTAGCTTTTGAATTTGATCACAATAAAACAAATAGAACATAAGTAAAAGTTACCATAAAGATAGAGCAGATTGATCCCATTATTCTAAAAGTTATAAAGTTTGCAACACAAAGAAAACCCCATGTTATTTATGCTACATATTGTTACTTCCGCTACAACTATTTCTCTTTCACAATGACACCATTGTTTATCAATCCATATGATTTTGGATGCTCCATCTCTAGCTTAAAGGTAATGCATGATTCACCTTATGGTTCGATTAAAGTTCCAAACCTACAATATAAATGCATTCTTGTGGCCACTGTTTAACTGATTTGCGTGACATGGAAAAGGGCGTGGAATAATCCGTCTGTTCTGTGCATAAGAATCCATTTGTTGATTGAAGCTAAAGGCTGGCTGCTATGAACAATCCGGCAGCCAGGAATATCCAAGAGTTGGAAGGAAACAGAGGGCCTAAACTTGAATCTGCAGCAAATATTAGGAAGGAAACAAAAGGGGATTTTGCAGCACTACATTGTAGAATCAGGAAACCAATACCTTGTAAAAGAAAACATTATGCACACATGCACACATGCACACATGCACATGCACTTGCATTTGCACTTGCACATGCACAATACACATGCACATGCATATACATGCACATGCACATGAACATGCACATGCACACACATGCACATGCATGTGCACATGCACATGCATACACATGCGCAGTGTTCATGCACAAACACATGCAGAGAAAGACAACAACCCTCGGATTGTTCCAACCAAGGAAAATCAACGGCCCATAAAGGGTGCACTCTAGAAATACTATTTAGTACACCTCAACGAATACAACAACGAAATCATAGAAAAACCATGTGAAAAAGCATATAAAAATTTAAAACTAACCCCCTGTTATTGTGCTACATATTGAAGGCGGCAATTTCATGTGACGTTTGGTCTGTTTGATGATGATAAGATGCAGTAAACTCTCTCTGTGCCTTCCCTTTTGTGATATGTTGTTGCCTTCCATTTTGTGGTATGTTGCCCAGTATATGAGACAAAAAATGAATCTGGAAAAAGGTTTCTATCCGATGTGTTGCCATGGGAGATTAGTGCAAATAATAGGACATCTTAGAAGCATTGGGCCTGTTCCTTTTCTTTTCAATATAAATTCTGTGCTCAATTTTCAAGTTGAAAATTGTTGCAAAGTAAGTTTAAACAATTTAGTAAATGCCCAAAATAATTTTGGGTATCGCAAAGACAAAGGCATGTTCATGTTGCTAATAAATGTGTTAATAGTAGATTCAACAACAACATTATAGCTATAGTTTCGAAAACGATTGCAATATCCTTAGCTCGTGGCTTTCTTTTGCTTTACTCGTGGCAAATGAGGGTTTGTATTAAGTCGAAAGTAACTCAGGTATGAACCTGTGAAATTGAACTAAATGTGTCTAACTTGGAGAACTCTAACCTCTATATGTAGCAAAATAACAGGGGGTTCCAGGGGGATTTGATATGGATGTAAAAATAACAATTCCTGAAACCATAGACCATATATCCCTAAAACAATTGAATGGGTTGTTATAAAAAAAAAAACATAGATTCAAGATAAAAAATAATCATATTTTTTTTTTTTTTTTGAGAGAACGGGGTGTTTTTTATATTTATCAAAATAAGAAGTACAATGTTTCAAACATATAAAGGATTACTACAGGAGAAGCCTCAACATCTTCATCCTTTATGCGTAGAAACTTATTCTTTGCTCTGTAAGCTGATATATACATGAAGCGCATGATAATCTCCCATTTGGTAACCAGGATAGACAAGAAGATACTGGAAAAATAGCTCCCGAAGCTTTCTTTTACATATAGAAGAACCAAAGCGGAAGATCTAGAAGCACTGAACATAGAAGGAAGTACCATAATATGAAAACAGTTTAGTTGCTGCATTGTTGGGATGCAAAAGGGCCAAACCTAAGTAGGCTAGACCCACTAGCCCAGCCCGCCAAGACTCCTCCCAAAAGTCCGGTTTATGGTATAAAAGCTTCTTTCCTCGCCACACGATGTCCCTAGCTCGGCCCCTAGACTGATCTCATTTTCGTACTTGAGATCCATTCTAATAATTCCGAATTCCACAAAGACTTCATGATAAAAGGCGATTCTCGATCTTATCATGAATAACCTGAATCTTTCTTGCTAGTAAGAAAGAATGGGAAGAGTAAATGACGGAAGTAGCCAACAATTTTCCAAGTTTTGTAAAGAAAGAACAGACTGCCAAATTTTACAGGCCAAGAAACGCCTTTGTTCAAGAACTTACAAGATTTCATTCCACCTTATAAGCTTCAGCGCTATTTCGGTGTAATCTTTGCAAGATGCAGGAAAGATTATAATGCTAGGAGCATTAGAACGAAATACCACGTTAGTGGTTTACCTGAGATCAAGAAACCGCCCAGGAGATGCTTCAAAGGCCACAAATTCTTCAGCCAGTGATGAAAGATCCAGACCCAGAAAGATGTTTGCCCTGATCCCTGCTAGCCGCTGGCTCAATCCTAAGCAGATACAAGAAATTGCAGCAGTGCCGGAAAGGTAGGAAAAGGGGCGGCCTCTCCCTGCCGTCGTCGCCCTAGCCGCAGGCGCCAAGAACTTCAACGGCCATCATCTCCAAATAATCATATTAGCTCACTGGGTACATTGGTTAAAGTAGACTTATTAGGACATTGAGTTATTTTGGTAGAGGTTCAAGCCCCCGTATTTCATATTCTAAAATCTTAGGCAAAGCCGTATAGAGATTCGATATTCCCTCAAAACCTTAGGCGAAATCATATTTCATATTTCAAAATCGTAGGCGCCTCTAATGATAAATGACTATAAGCGAAACGAGAGGTGCCTAGAGGCTCCAACATACGATCTGGATCGTACGATCGATGAATCCGACGACTATGGTAGTCCAGGGAGCACCTTGTTTAGAATATGTAGCAAAATAACCAAAAAGAGGTAATGTTGCCCTAGTTGAGAACGGACCAGGAACGACAAAAGAAAAATTAGAAAAATATAATATGATTATATATATTGTTGTAAATATAATAATATAAATGCTATCTCTATGTTTGGTCTTATTACATGGGAACGATGTACCCATGGATCGATTACATATTCAAATCAATCTAGGCCGTCTATTTAGAGGCCAATGAGGTGGCACAGCTACGGCCTTAGGATCTACATCGGGTCATGCATGGTGGCATGCACCATGCCTCTAGACCATCGGATCAAGAGGGGAAGGCAAAATCGTAGCCCTTGATCTTTTTGGAGAAATTGCAAAGAAGGTGCAATTTTTGGGGCATTTAATCTAGACCCTTTAAATTAGGGCATCTAATCTAGACCGTTATATTTACAAATCTAACCATTATTAATTTCATTAATGCACTATAACGTGGCAAATGGCATTCAAAAAGATTAATGCATAGCCATAATATCTATCCACTATATCATTATCATTATATTTATAAAATTATTCTATGTGTCCCAGGGAAACGATGCACCCATGGTTTATATAATGTGCTAAAAATATGTGACATGCTTCTTTGCCGTCGGATTGGGGGCACTGGTTAAGTGGCGCAACATGGGCCATTGGATTATGGATGGGTCATGCATGGGACATACATGGCCATGCATGGGGGCATACAACACATCTCTAGACCATCAGATCAGAAAGGGGAGGCGAAATCATGGCCCTTGATTTTTTCTAGGAACGTGCAAGGAAGCTTCCTTCAGAGTGGATTTGATGCAACCAATCTCAACCATTAGATCAAAAGGGAGAGAAGAAATCCTAGCCATTCATTTTTTTATTAAATTAGAGTTTTTTATATTAAAGGGGTGAGGTGTCACCCTTATTTAATGAAAAGGTAATGAGGTGGCACCCCATTAATTATGAAGCTTTCATGGAAGCTTCCTTCTTTTGTGTTGCATTCAAACGACTTTATCTTGCGATCGAGATCTCGGATCAAAGTGGGACCCACACCTTGGATTCCTCTCATCGAATGCTTTCCAATAAGTAGTGGTTTGACATCATTCCGTGCAACCTTGGATAATCTAGGGGAATCTTCATAGAATCTAAGGGAATCTAAGAGAATCTATATGGAAGCTTGGGGAATCTAGAGGAATTTTGGGATAATCTTTGTGAATCAAGGGAATCTCAAGAGAATCTTAAGAAATCTATGGGAATCTCAAAAGCACCTAGGGGAATCTAAGAGAATCTTCGAAAAATGTTTAAGAATCTAGGGAAATCTTGAAAGAATCTTAACGAATCTAGGGGAATGTTCATAGAATTTAAGGGAATCTAGGAGAATCTACATAGAATCTTGGGGAATCTAAATGAACTGTCACATAATCTTTGAAAATCTAGGGGAATATATAGAACCTTAAAATGGTGCATTTGCACTGTTTACTTTAAAATTCATATAAAATCAATGGCTCAAAATTCAATAAAATCCTTCCTAGAAGTTCATGTGTGGCAGTCATGTTCCATATGAAAAATATCTAAAAATCTATCTACTTCCATTCTTGGAAGTTATGCTTAGCTGAAACCAAGGGGGTCATGCCAAGACTGCCTTATATTTACATAAGGTAAAACTGTCTTAATGAAATGATTTTTTTGATTTTTTTCAGTATTTTTTTATTTTTCTATGCGAGTTAGAGAATACAACACAAAAAACTGCACCTCATTCCAAGGTATGAGAAGGAAGATAGGGTCCATCGAACATGACAGGGTCAAAACTGTTTTCTGTCTTCTGTGGACCAATAATTATTTTAACATGAAATTAGAGATCTACATTATCAAGGAAGGCTTGCATCCATAATAAGAAATATAGCTCATCATGAAAGATGATCTACATGCACTATTATCATACTTAACCCACAATACTTCCGGTAGCAAACACATTAATAAGTTTATGATAGCAAGAGAATAGGTTTCTTTGAATTTTTTGCAATATATAACATCAAGAACCTCTATGCACATGTATTATTATATGTGAGTTGAAAAAGAGTGTTATCTTGATTAAATGATTCAAATTTTAAGAAGTCTAAGTATTGACCATTAATGGTCCATAGATATTTATATTTAAATCTTGCAACTATTGTGTCACTTTCACATCAAATTTGAGATCCATGTTGCCAATGAAGCCTTGCATTCATAAAAAATATAGCATTTTCTAAAAGATGAACTATATGAACAATTAGCATACTTAAACTCCAATATCATGTAGTAATAAACACAACCAAATGTAGAGAATGCATGATTAACTACTACATATAGGTTGACAAAATTATAATCTACGTAGATATAAGTGTAGTGCGTAGCCTGCATCTTTTATTACCCTCTTAAAGACGATATACGAGTTTTATTAAATAATTTTAGATTTATTTTTGTTCTAAATTCTATACAGGAGATTCTTTAGTCAATATTGAAATTATCATAACTTATGGATGCTTCAAAAAAACATTAAACTATAGCTCTTAGAATCAACAACTTATGACCACAAGAATTAGGCCAAAACTTATCACTCATATATAATCGAGTGTCATTTTTTGTTTGAAAATATTTGTTTGAGAGCTATTTATTTGAAGAGCGCTGCTGCTGACATGTGGTATGGGGCAATAGTTTTAAGCTGGTCCTAAAGACCCCTTTCTTGCTCTGCAAGAAATCGATTGTTCTTCCTATTTCTTGCCCTGCAATCAATCCCATGTTGGAGCGAGGCGCTCCCTGCAAGCATCGCGCTTTGCTGCAAGCATTCCCTCGGTTTCATTCCTTAAGCAAGGACAGATAAATATGTCGCCCTGCTTGATGTAGGAGGTTCTTGCCGAGTTTTTTGCCGCCATAGCTTGCTGCCAGAAATTTCCCATCTGGTTTTCCTTGCTTGCACTTTTTGCGGTGCACGACCATACGCAGCGATATAGGGAATCCAGATACACAGGCAAGTCGGATTTGAGCCGACTATGACCCAATTTGACGCAAGAATGGATTTATTAATAGAGATTGCTTCTGTTGTTTGAGCAGAGCAAATGCATGCCCTGCAGCAAAAATGGCTCAAAAGGAAAATGCAGGTCTGGGTTTTGAAGCAGAAGGATAGGCTATAGGCGAAAGGGTCTGAAAAGGAATGGGAAACAAGAATGCCAGATGTGAAAATACAGATTTAGTCGGGTGCTAAGAACTGCCTCACAGATCGTTGGAACCCGAAGCAAATTTTGGGATAAATCCAACGCACATTTGCATGCGATCTATTCTGGTAGCAAACACAAAGGTATTGGGAAAATTTATTGAAGCCTGAAGATGAAGATCGAACATCCATTGGGAACAAAAAGAAGATGAAGATGTTGCGCCATGGATTAGTCGTTACAGTCATTGTTAGCATTCTCTACATTATATCTTTCATCTCAATAGGTAGCGTCACAAATCTCTAATCATTCCTTATATACTTGCCACTTCATTTTCCAACCTGCTATGTTGTTTCAGGCAGCAGATCAAGGTACAATGTCTCCAAAAAAGACATTAATGCGCTCCAAAGCTTGCCAGTTTTGTCAAGGTTATGCTTGTTGATTAAGCATCCCTGCCACTGCTTATTGATTGCCTTTTAGGGAGAACCTGGATAATATCAACCCGTAAGGGAGTTGTGTAGAAAAAAGGATTTACGGTATGTGAAGTGCAACAAAGATTTATTATGGAATTATTATGACAACATGTTCTCCGTGGTCTGCTAAATTGTAAACATTCCTATTTCAAGAAGCCTGTTTTATTAGTTTTCTGTTCATGGATAGAGATTTCATTTACTTTTTGGCTTAGACTTGCTGCTTCTTTAGTTCTTTTGAAGGGCTTGGTAGAGTTATCAAACCAAAGCGCATGCTGAGTATGTACATGCACACAGTCCAAAGTTGGCTGACAATTAAATGAAAACCTTACCGTTACAACTTTGGAAACTAGCATGAAACATTTGGACATGTTATCACAACGCTGGGTTTTTAACAGGTGGGTTCTCCTTTTATAGGAAAGCAGCATTTGGCATAGGGGAGCCTGCTCATAATCATCATCGTCTTTTAAATGGCGTCCCACAATATCCCTTAGAGCATAGCAGTGCTAATGGGCTGCTATGTGTTAAGCCATCGAGGGAAGAGGAAATGATGTCTAAATAAGTCAAAGTTTTGATACTTCAATTTTGATGTCCATAGGTTTATCTCACAACCAAAGTACCCCCTTGAGCTGGAGCTTCATGAGTATATTCACACCTGCAGCTGTATTTCCAATACAGGCATTTTTTTCTTGATGTATTTGTGTAATCTATTTTACCTTGCTCTCCAATTTGACAAGTAAGTTTACAAGCAACATAAGATCAAGGTATAAATTACAAGGGGACTAGTCAACTATGTTCAAACCAGTTCGTTGAGTGGTGCCAGGGATGTTACTTCCCAGGAAAGATAAATCTACCATGAAGATTGAAACAAGAAAGCATTCAAGGGGCTAACTAATTGGATGGTTGAATGTTCAACACTGTATAAGGAGGAGAAAAGGCTTCGCTCACTTAGAGCATTCAATTAAAGATTCAGTGCTAAATCTGCACACAATAAGTACTTCACACAGAACTGCTCTTTCTCCAAAGCAAGATATTCTCACACCATGCAATCAGATGTTCTAAAGTGACGCAATTCATCAAGTACACTGATGTAGAACAATACACTCTATTGAAGCATTATAGGACATATATAAGGGGTTCAATTTCCACAGGTTGAAGAATGTTTTCATCACATTTGAAATTTACACAAATATTAGACATTTGCACTGTTTTCATCACATTTGAAATTTACACAAATATTAGAAATTTGCACTGCCCTTAATATCAAAGGTCCAGAACCAAAGAAATATTTGCGATGGCCATTCTTCCGGACATAGAAAGTGCCTATACTCAGAGAGGTGCCTCCAGATAGCCTTGCCACATCCCCATTCTATTCCTCAATCTATGCCGTGCAAGCAGGCAACTTATGCCCTGCTTCTGATGCCGAAATGTGAAGTTATATAATTTTTCTCTTTTCCTCGGTTTTCAAAGCATTTCTAGATTGTATTAAGAACACAAAAAATTTAGATTATCCGGCTCATATTCTAGACTGTCAAGTCAACATCGTAGTTGATCTGCCTGAAATCTGCAAGACCCACATCAAACTTACATACTTTTGATCATGCAGTTGGATTGTAGGGCAGCCACATTAGGATTTTAGATGATCCACATGTAGGTTGATGTATATACGTTTTTGGGTCGGGCAAGGATGGACAAATTTACTACCAGGTTCTTGAATTGAAAAGAGAGCCATAGATTGGTGGTTCAAATTTTTTTTCTCGTGAAGCTTCAGCATACAGAATTCAGAGCCCTTTCGCCTACTTTAAAAATTTTGAATGTATACAAAAGGTTGGAAAAGAGAAACGTTCGCGGCGGCCCGCCGCGATAAGTTTCTTGTATATATAATGCGGTTTCCTATTTCGATTTTCTGTTTTTGTCGCACAGAATTGTTCTGCGCCGCAATCTTTTATCATATTTTTCTGCCACGTTGTTTTTGGAGCGATCTGCGGCGTCCAACCACGACGCCTGGCAACGGCTGGATCCAGACCAAGGAGAAGGCGTGTCCAAGGTCGGCTCTACAGACCCTACAAATTTGCTTGCAAATGCAGACTGGTGCCATAGCCACTTCCGGTGCAGAAGCATAAGGTGAAGTGGTGACTCGACCTGCGTGTAAAAGGCAGTGCTTTGCTCTCTGTCCATTTTCCATCCAGCCCTAAATCCGGAGGTCAGGTATTGATCCTTTTTTTGCCGTTAAAAATCTCTCAGGTATTTCTGAAATATTGTTTGAATTCGAGACATGGAGCTCTGTGATAGAATGTCTTTCAATGCCAGTGCTGTTTTTGGTCTTAAATGGCATGATTCTGTCAATCTGGCTTAGTTTAGGCAGTTCTTTTTACTTGAAAGACGACGATGCAGAAGAGGTTCTTGATGTGAAAATGCCATTGAAAACTTTTCCATGCCCTACTTCTCTAGCGAGCATAAGCATTATATATGCTAGAGTTTTTAAGTCCGGTTTGTCTGTATTGAGGCATCTCATGCATTTGAGGCACATCATAGGTCTTTTTCTCCGATGTGATATTTTACTGCCCTAGGAAATCAAATGCAAAGGTTTTATTTCATATTCTGCAATTGGTCCTTCATCTTTGCCTTATCTAGCATATAATATGACGTTCACTTGCAGGCCAAGATTTAAGTTCCATTGTTTGCAGATCATTTTAAATATGCCTTCTCTGCTCAAGTAATTTCTGAAGGTAGACAGAGATAATTCTGTTTCTAAGGTAGAGTTTATGCAATGTCATAAATACTCATATCGTCCAAGTGTTTGTTGTGCTATGGTTTGTTAGCAAGTGCTGCATCAGTGCTCAGTAGTGCTCCAGTGCTTTAGCTCATGTGTCCACCCATGCTGAGGATGCACCTACTAGATCCTTATGGGAAAAGGAAGTAGAAGTGGCTCGATCTCATGGCTTCCTCTCTCAGAATGTTAACTCATGTTTTAATGTATGTGAAACAGACTAAAGCAGGCCTTCTCCATAAACATAATGCTAAGCAATTGCATAAACTTAGTGCATGGGCTGAGTTTCGTGTGTACTATGGAAGTGTGGTAATATATTCAAGTTTTAGCGATGCTGGAAGAAGAGCAAAGGATCACTCATGATTACATTACACAAGTGTCAAATTATGTGTTGTGGCAGCTAGGACCATACAAACAAAACGTTTAACAAAAGCTCCTTCAATTATTCAAGACTTTGCTGATATATCTTTCAGAGAGGAATTTGGCATCTCTAGATATATTAGACTCATCGTTGCTACTTGGATATGTGATAAGGGAGCATGCAGATTTGGCTTGATCTCATGGCTCTCTTTAAGGAGGTAAGATTTAATGCAGTATTTGCAATCTATATGTTTGTCATGGCTTGCTGATTTTCCCTGCAATGATTGTTGTTTGTAGTTTGGGAGCTACTCAATGCAAGTAATCTAGAAGTGGTGCAAGGTACTTCTCTCTTAGCATGTTTGTACAACCTATTATTTTATGTTCTGATTTAGTTTACTGCATTTTCAGCAATGCCTGTTTTGTCCAGCATTCTTCAAAGTTGTGCAATTGATCAAATATACTTGGAGATCAATTATTTCAAAATATATCAACGTTGGGCAAGCCTGGACAATCTGATATTGTTTTTGAATTTTTGAATGCAATATTTAAATTTGACATGTAACCATGTGGTAGAATGCTGCCATGTTCCAAGTTTCTTGAACCCATCTGCGCAATATGTTAAATTGCAGGCTTTAAATTTATGCAAGTTCGGTATAGAGGCTAGCATGCCTTTTTCTTATGCAAGAAACAATTTTATTGTTGCCATATTTACGTAGACTGCATTATTGAGTGGGAATATAATAGAAGGATGCATTTTTTTAGTACTTTGCAAGTGCGAAAGGTTTAAAAGCCCCAGTTTGTTCAGTCAGTATAAAATGTTTGTTGACATATTTTCGAAATAGCACTTTGGAGTTTTCCTGATAAAACTTTTTGTCTATCTTAGTAATAACAGTAGCACACTGTTGGTCATATCAGTAAACAATATTAATTGTAAACAATAGGAGAGGAGTATGCTACTTTTAGCATTCGCCTCATGACATGTTGGTGCACAATGTTGATGTTGATTGTAGACAATCAACGAGTGTTTATGCGTTTTGACATAATTTTGGTTATGTTTCTACAAAATAATGCACATATTATGTATACAAGAATGGAAACTTCCCCTGCATTCCAGCAAAGGAAATTGTGCCGACGCGCGAAGTGCAGAGGCACAGTTGACTGTCATCGGGTGTTGAAAGCAAAAAATGCAGGACGGATAATAGTGGGAATCCCATGTGATCGACTATAGCACCTATCTATCATACGTACACAAAACACGAGGCAATTGTGGGGGTTCAACTCCTGCATGTTTTCAAGCTATTTGCTCAAATTGATACATCAAGTAGTCCTAGCATTCCTAGCCTATAGATGAGCGAAGTTAGAAGGATTAGGAGTTAATAATGGGTCTAACTACACGTGTTTAAACAAAAAGAAATGGTCCGAATTTGGCTCTCTAATTGGTCACCATTAGACGTTATAATGGATTTAAATGAATAGGTTAGGAAGGTTTATAATGGATGTAATTGAATAGGCTAGGAACCAAAGAAATGTTCGCGGCGGCCTTGGCCGCCGCGATAAATTTCTTGTAATAGTAAGAGAGAAATAATTCATACCCTCAAATAGCTCTTTTGAGTAAAATTGAGTATGGCGACTTCATCTAATGTCATATAATAGTGAAAAAACTTGGGAACATACAAATCAATATGTTTTATCATAAAAAATCATTTGCTTTTGATTTTAGCAAGGTTTGGACCCCTTTGTGCTAGAAAATATGAAGAATGCAGTTCTGGACTAGTACGAAAACTGCTAAATTGTATGAGGTTTGGACAATTACCACAAGATATGGGTGAATTCATCGGTCATGAAATTCTTCTAGATCATAAAGAATCAAGTGAAGATTCAAAAGGTGGTGGTAGATTGCAAAATGGAGAAGCTTCCCTCTAGATATATGGGTTTAAGTGGCAGAGGTACGATGGACCAATTCTGGCCCATGGACTACAGATGGTCCAGTGGACAACTCTAGTGTTAAGAATCTAGGGGGATCTTAGGGGAATCTTAGTGAATCGCGGGAGAATCCAAGGGGACCTATGGGAATCTTTGACACTAGGTGTGTTCTACGGGGGAATCTTCATAGAATATAAGAGAATCTAGAAGAATCTACATGGAATTTTAAGCAATCTGAGGAATCTTAGGATAATATTTGAGTATCTAGGGAATCTCAAGAGAATCTAAAGGAATCTAAGGGACTCTAAAGGAATCTTGGGGTAACCTTTGGAAACAAAGGAAATATCAAAAGAATCTTAAGGAATCTATGGGAGCATCAAAAGAATATAGAGGAATTCAAGAGAACCTTCAAAAAATGTTTGAGAATCTAGGGGAATCTTGATGGAATATTAGAGAATCTAGTGGAATCTTCATAGAATCTAAGGGAATCTACGAGAATCTACATAGAATCTTGGGTAATCTAAAGGAATCTTTAGATAATCTTTGAAAATCTAGGGGGATCTTTGTAAAAACCTTAAGAATCTAGGAGATCTTTGTGGAATCTTAGGGAATGTAGGGGGAATCCAAGGGGATCTATGGAAATCTTTGACACTAGGTGTGTTCTACAAGGGAATCTTCGTAGAATCTAAGGGAATCTTGAAGAATCTACATGGAATCTTGGGGAATCTAGAGGAATCTAAGGGAATCTTCATAAAATCTTCGAGTATCTAGAGAATCTTGATGGGATCTTGGAGAATCTCTACAGAATCTTCATCGTATGACTTTAAACTTGTTTCTAGTCGAATTTGTACAATCCCTCGAGGAATCAACATTGATGTAATCTCATAGAATCTAGGGAAATCTTTCTAGAGCCTTGGAGAATCTAGGAGAATTCTAATAGAATCTTCGTTGGATGGCACTGCATTTATAAAATTATTCTATGTGTCCCAGGGAAACGATGCACCCATGGTTTATATAATGTGCTAAAAATATGTGACATGCTTCTTTGCCGTCGGATTGGGGGCACTGGTTAAGTGGCGCAACATGGGCCATTGGATTATCGATGGGTCATGCATGGGACATACATGGCCATGCATGGGGGCATACAACTCATCTCTAGACCATCAGATCAAAAAGGGGAGGCGAAATCATGGCCTTTGAATTTTACTAGGAAGGTGCAAGGAAGCTTCCTCCAAAGTAATCTCAGCCGTTAGATCAAAAGGGAGAGAAGAAATCCTAGCCATTCATTTTTTTATTAAATTAGAGTTCTTTGTATTAAAGGGGTGAGGTGTCACCCTTATTTAATGAAAAGGTAATGAGGTGGCACCCCATTAATTATGAAGCTTTCATGGAAGCTTCCTTCTTTTGTGTTGCATTCAAATGACTTTATCTTGCGATCGAGATCTCGGATCAAAGTGGGACCCACACCGTTGGATTCCTCTCATCGAATGCTTTCCAATGAGTAGTGGTTTGATATCATTCCGTGCAACCTTGGATAATCTAGGGGAATCTTCATAGAATCTAAGGGAATCTAAGAGAATCTATATGGAAGCTTGGGGAATCTAGAGGAATTTTGGGATAATCTTTGTGAATCAAGGGAATCTCAAGAGAATCTTAAGAAATCTATGGGAATCTCAAAAGCATCTAGGGGAATCTAAGAGAATCTTCGAAAAATGTTTAAGAATCTAGGGAAGTCTTGAAAGAATCTTAACGAATCTAGGGGAATGTTCATAGAATTTAAGGGAATCTAGATAGAATCTTGGGGAATCTAAGTGAACCGTCACATAATCTTTGAAAATCTAGGGGAATATATAGAACCTTAAGAATCTAGGGGGATCTTAGGGGAACCTTAGGGAATCGGGGAGAATCCAAGGGGACCTATGGGAATCTTTGACACTAGGTGTGTTCTACGGGGGAATCTTCATAGAATATAAGAGAATCTAGAAGAATCTACATGGAATTTTAAGCAATCTGAGGAATCTTAGGATAATATTTGAGTATCTAGGGAATCTCAAGAGAATCTAAAGGAATCTAAGGGACTCTAAAGGAATCTTGGGGTAACCTTTGGAAACAAAGGAAATATCAAAAGAATCTTAAGGAATCTATGGGAGCATCAAAAGAATATAGAGGAATTCAAGAGAACCTTCAAAAAATGTTTGAGAATCTAGGGGAATCTTGATGGAATATTAGAGAATCTAGTGGAATCTTCATAGAATCTAAGGGAATCTACGAGAATCTACATAGAATCTTGGGTAATCTAAAGGAATCTTTAGATAATCTTTGAAAATCTAGGGGGATCTTTGTAAAAACCTTAAGAATCTAGGAGATCTTTGTGGAATCTTAGGGAATGTAAGGGGAATCCAAGGGGATCTATGGAAATCTTTGACACTAGGTGTGTTCTACAAGGGAATCTTCGTAGAATCTAAGGGAATCTTGAAGAATCTACATGGAATCTTGGGGAATCTAGAGGAATCTAAGGGAATCTTCATAAAATCTTTGAGTATCTAGAGAATCTTGATGGGATCTTGGAGAATCTCTACAGAATCTTCATCGTATGACTTTAAACTTGTTTCTAGTCGAATTTGTACAATCCCTCGAGGAATCAACATTGATGTAATCTCATAGAATCTAGGGAAATCTTTCTAGAGCCTTGGAGAATCTAGGAGAATTCTAATAGAATCTTCGTTGGATGGCACTGCATTTTTGGCGTCTAATCGAATTTGTACAGTTTTTCATAGTACAACCACTTGTATATCTCTAAAAATAAAGGGGCAAACTAACTTGGATTAAATTTCATTAATGCTCTATGCACTAAGCAAATGAGGTGGCAAGCAACATTTATGATGATGACCCAGATTTAGCCACAGGCATTAAATGCCATGTCAATGACGTGTCAGTTGGGTTAGGACGGCAATTTTTGAAGGTTGGAGTAAATGGAGAGATGGAAGTGAACCGACTCAGTTGAACCGACTCCTTGTTGGTTAAGCATTACCGTAACGAGATATGGGGACAAAGGTATGTTGCTTGCTTGAGGTCTGGTGAAGCAACAGTTTGGATAGAGTGGCAATGTGAACAACACGTTTAACAAACTAGAAGGTAAAGAAAACTCTGGCAGGAATTCTTTGTGCCCTTTTGTTGGATGTTCCCTAATCAGGCTCCTGTTTGCACCTATTTTCGCCGATCACGGATCTGATTAACAATGTGAGTAGCGATATAATCTTTGTTACTATGCTTTCTACATGCAAAGGCTCTGATACACTGAAAAAAGAAGCTTGCAAATCTCATTGAGAAATATGGTGCTGGATCTTGCGTGTCTTTAAGCCTCGGATTCGTCAGACTGATAATCTCTTCCAAGCCAGAAATAGCCACAGAGCTTCTAAATAGTTCTGCATTTGCAGATCGACTCCTATAAAACAACCTGCTTAGCAGCTTCTGTTTGGGCGTGCGATTGAGTTTGCCCCATACGGAGATTACTACAGTTATTTTCGCCGCATTGCTTCTACCCATTTGTTTTCTCCCTGCCGGATTCAAGCCCATGAATCGTTGAAGCAATCCGAGACCTCGATAATGATCCAGGCATCTCTAAACAACAGAATGGGCAGCGTTTTTGGGCAAAGATATGCTTGAATCTAAATCTCAAGAGGGCCAAGAGCTCTAACTATGGTTAGAGAAGGATTCGAGCTTAATCTATAACAGTGGACCAATTTTTGTGCCTCATACTTTCATATTTAATTTATCCTTTGCAGTTTTACCATTAAATACCAGTCTCAAGTTTTTCTTTGAATGACTCTGCTATGCTTCTTCTGGCCATGGGTTTGTACATGCATTTGGATATCTAGGAAGCTTTGCTTGAAGATCTTCCGGAATCCAAGAGGCAGATTGAAAGCCATGCTTAACTGCAGCAAAGAAGGGGAGGAAGATGCGCGCGTTCTTCCTCTACCATAAATGCTCATAAATGCCTTAAATTTGAAATTAATGCAGTAAATGCCTCAATGCAACGTGTCATGCTCTCCTAATTTTGAAGAAAGAAATTAGGTGCGAACAGAAATTGGATACTGCTTTATATAGGAAGGATAACACATTTATTGCAAGGGTGCCCACAATTCTTGAATTGAAGTTAGATACGTAGAAAGTATTGGCTCCCAAGCAAAGATGCTTATCAAGGTTGTAACTCATGCTATATGAGTACCCTACAAATGATGTCTTATGAAGTAGTTTGCAATATAAAAAATATTATGTATTCTATATTTTGTGGCATATAGTGCTACATTTACATGTTTATATCTGAAAGGTTATGAATTGATGAATAAACGGACGTACACTTGTGACCTACTCCCAAAGCACCAATTGACAACTGGTGTAGGTGATTCTTGCTGTATTTTTTTCTTCTTTTATGGGTCATTAAAAAATAGAATTTAAGTTAATGGATGGTAAGATAAGGCTTGAAATATTAAAGAGGTTAGTGGCATGTTATGGGACCTCAAGTTAAATGGATCTTTAAAATAGCACTTAGTTTCAACTTGAAAACATTAGGTCTTATGAATCAAGATATCACAACTTCAACTTGGATTCACCAATTGTTCTTAGGCCTTATGAATCAAATATAGATGAATAGAGAAGACAAATTTATGAATCTTCAACTTGGATACATGAATTGATCTTAGGCCTTATGAATCAGACATATATGAACAAAGAAGACAAAATTTTTGAACGTATTATAAATAACGTGTTTCCATTATGGAGAAAAGACAATGCATGCGTGTAATATGCGTCTACAATGCCCTCTTTCCTTTGGCATCAGATGCCGTCCATGGCATTCCGATGTTGCACAAGTATCTTCGCATAACACATAACAACCATTGATATTAACAACAAACACATAAATACCATTGACATTAATTAACACAACCAACACATAACAACCAACATATAAAAACCAACAATATAACAACCAACACATAACAACCATTGATATTAACAACAAACACATAACTACCATTGACATTAATTAACACAACTATTGGGTCCAACACATTTAAATTAAAATCCCCCTTAAACCCCCTTTGGTTTGGGTGCATATTCACACGGGGGGTGACTCCGGGCAACGAGAGCTGTTGGATCGGCATATTCATCCCTTATTCCTTAATCTACACCGTACGTAAAGTTCCTCGTTTGTGGGGTATGCAAGTACAAAATTTGCTATACTGTATAACAAGATTCGCAAAATACTATAAGATTTCAAGCAGAATACTATATGGTGTTGATTTTTGTGCGTGCAAAATACAATTATGAGGGCTCGCCCCTACGCCACCCCCGTGTGAATATGCACCCAAACCAAAGGGGTTTAAGGGGATTTTAATTTAAATGTGTTGGACCCAATGGTTGTGTTAATTAATGTCAATGGTAGTTATGTGTTTGTTGTTAATATCAATGGTTGTTATGTGTTGGTTGTTATATTGTTGGTTTTTATATGTTGGATGTTAATGGTTTGTGTTGCAAAAAAAATTTGGCCCCCCGGGGGCCTTAGGACGTCCCCTCCCCCGATTGTGACAAAAATTTTAGAATTCAAACCAGAAAAAAACTAGAATTCATTTGAGGCTTTCATCACAGATAGCTTTTGAATTTCATCACAATAAAACAAATAGAACATAAGTAAAATTTACCATAAAGATAGAGGGGATTGATCCCATTATTCTGAAAGTCATAAAGTTTGCAACACCCATACACAAACATTTTTCAACTGGAATTCAACAGTAGCCTTTGGCCTCCATGGATTCTTGTGGTGAGAAACCAAAGTAGGAAACTCTAGAAGCCTTGGAATTTGCTTAATAACTGCCTCAAAATCTAAAAATGCATAGTAATTTTTTGCAACCTTCATTCGGAATGAGCCATAAAACAATATCCAATAGCGTAATCCTGTATTAATCAGCTAGTAGGATGTGAAAGCCTACCAAACCCGGCTGAAAAATTGTTGTTTTAGCATAGATAACTTAACCAAACATATCCATATCATACACTATCAAAAAGATCTCGGAGAGAGCTTTCCAACGCAATAAAAATCATCTCAAACAGAGCTCTGGATCAAAAGTTATGATAAGAAATGTGTTGTCGGCGGGAAACTGCACTACATGCGCCCTTCAAGCCCTTCATGTGCCCATTATGCACCACACACACAAAAAGAGGACTTTTGTTGTGAGCCATTGGTTGTTGACCATCATGCACCACACGCACAAAAAGAGGGCTTTTGTCGTGAGCCATTGGTTGTTGACCATTATGCACCACACACACAAAAAAGGGGCTTTTGTTGTGAGCCATTGGTTGTTGACTATTGGAAAAAAAAAGGCTAAAATCAATGGCTCAGAAATGGTGCACTCTAGATGTACGCATTAGTACATCCATTTGAATACATCACGAAATCATAGGAAAACCTTAGTGAAAAGCGTACAAAAACACAAAGAAAACCCCCTGTTATTATGCTACATATTTGCATCTAGTCGAACAAAAGAAATATTCGGCTGCCGCGATAAATTCTTGTATCCATAATTATTTTAGGATAAAAAGAATGATAAAATAGAAATATGCCATGGTCAAAGGTATAACTACATCAAAGATAAGCTTGAGCATTTTAAATACTTAAGTGTTGATGCCACTAAGGATTGCATTGCAATTTACTTTGGGAGCAAGACATGATTTGTGCTCTTGTTTAGTTTCCTACTTCATCATGTGTTGTACAAGAGTATTTTGGTATGTATATTTTGTATCACTCATTAGGAATCTGAATAAGCATGCTTGGGGGAGATGAAGAAGTTGAGGTGTGAGCTCCTTTTGTGCTGTGCATGTACTTTTATTTCAGAAAATAAAAAAGCAGTATCTCCATTTCTCCAAAATAAAAGGGGTGGGGGGACTACATCAAGGAATCCTAAAGAGCATCTTGCTAATATTCCACATTGCTCATGTATGCCACTCATCATAATCATATGCCTATATCTATAATTTTCCTCCTGCCCATTTTGAAAATTCAGATTTGGTACATAGCTTTGGGCCAGATCCGTTGTACCACTTTCTTGCCCATTCTTGAAATCTAGTACATACCTCTAAGCAAGTCTAAACGTAAAAAGCATCTGCTTGCCTGTGGAGCGTTTGTTTCGGAAGCTCTTAAGCTTCTCCTTAACAAGAAGTGATCTAGATCTGCTAGATCTAGTGATCTACTCTCCTACCTGCCAATTCTTTTAATAGAAAGCCCTTTCAACTCTTGTTAATTTCCTTCCTCTCCCCTCCCCTCTCTGTCATTTTCCTACCACCCAACCCTCCAACGTGTGCCCCTTTTGCCCCCTCCTCAACATGTGCCCCCTTGCCTCTCCCGCCTTTCTAGATCACTTTCTTTGTATCTTCAAAAATTTTGTGAACTTGCTCAACTAGTTGTTTGTAAATTTTGTGAGAAAGTATTATGAACCAGTTCTTATTGTGTGATGTGAAAATCTAATAGTGGTTCAATGCAAAACTTGGTTTTTTCTGCATGAGTTCCGCTTTACTGCATGGGCCCCAACCATCAGATACTTTAATTAAATTTGGACTGGAACTTTAATCAACCATTAAAATGTGCGATGATATCAAGGACAAAATTAAAGATTTTGAAATTAAGCAAGTGCGCTTGGGGGTTGACATTGGAAAGTGCCAGACTTTAATTGGAACTTTACCTACGGTCGCATGGATTGGCATTGACGCAATTATGATTTATTATAAAAATCTTTTTGCTGAAACTGAATCTGCACTAAGAGATGCAAGGGATGGCCTGTTACTCTTAGAAATTTCTAGAGATAGCACTTTTGACAAAAAAAGATGAAATCTTGCCTCACAAAGTTGTTGTTGCCTCGACAAGCTATAGAGAAACTATTTAATTTGGATCCTCCTCTTCCACAAACACCAATAGTTAAAAGTACCATGAAGGAGAGTGTCGGGAGTAAATGTTGCATGTCCCTTTTGTCCAAGATCACTAAAAATGGATGGCATGATTTTATCTATAATTGTTATAGAGTGTGTGCAAGCCTCTTGGAGTTGGATTTTTGCATTTGTATCAACCAAGAGGACGGAAGGAGGGAGAGGAAAGAATAGTCTATTTGCACTTTTGAGTTTTATCTTTCCAAAATATAGAACGCAAAAAGCAGTATAAACAAATGCCATTGTATTAGAATATTTATTGTCTTCTTCACCAATATCTTTCCTCTTATGAGTTCCAGCAAAATTATTTAACAGTACAGCTCTTGCTGTTACATTCAAAGGATCCAATTTAACAACAGATTGAGCCACACGTCTTCCTATATCAATGTTGTGAAGACGTTTGCATGCATCAAGCAGTGTCAACCATAAAACAATATCTGGCAGAAAAGGCATTTGGTTCATCAAGTCCTCTGCAACATTCAGCAAACTGGCTCGACAAAGGAGATTTATCAAGCATCCAAAATGCTCCACTGTTGATGAGGCACCATATTCAATTCCTATGGACATAAAATACTGACATCCTTCAACCATTGACCCAACAATGTTCAAACCTGCTAGAAGACTGATCAATGTGATCTTGTCTGCACTCTGTCCTTCTCGTTGCATTTGCTTAAAAAGGCTGAGAGCAACTTGGCCATGTCCGTGTTGCACATACGCAGCAAGAATAGTATTCCATGATATCAGATCTCGTTCTCGCATCTTATCGAACATCCTGCGTGCATTATGCAAGCTGGCACACTTTATATACATATTCATAAGGGAATTTCCAACATCAACATCTGAGTCAAGCCCATTATCAATTACATGGGCATGCAGCAGCACGCCCTCCGCAAATGCTGCCGGAACAGCACATGCATCAAGAATGCTTATAAAAGCAATCTTATCTAACTCCACACCTTTGTGCTGCATTTGTTGATAAAGTTTAAATGCTTCTTTGCAATGTCCATTGTGAGCATATGCTGCAACCATGACAGTCCATGAAATTGAGTTCTTTTCATGCATCTTATTGAATAACTTCTGGGCATCTTCTAGCCTTCTACACTTTGCATACATGTTGATAAGTCCAGTCACAATGGTAACATCTGAGTGAAGTCCAACATCAACAATGCGGTCATGTATTGTCTGTGCAATATCAGGGTCTCCAAGTTTGGCACAAGCATCAAGAATAGCAACAAATGTAATTCTGTTTGGCACGATCTCATTCGTATGCATATCCCGCAGAAGTTTTAAAGCTTCCTTGATGCAGCCATGCTGTGAATATGCTGTTAACAAAGCTGTCCATAGTATTACATCCTTCTGATTAATCTTGTCAAAGACCCTTTGAGCATCCTCCAGTCTCTTAAACCTTCCATACATGTCCACAAGGGCGGTACCCACTACAAGGTCTCTTTCATATCCAAAATTTATAATCCATGCATGCATGAGCATACCAACAATTAAAGTTGAAGGGTACTGACAGGCATCAAGAATGCTAACAAAGGTAATTTTATTTGGAAAAATTCCTTCCTCTTGCATTTGCTGGAAAAGGAGGAACACTTGTTTGGAAAATCCATGATGAGCATATGCTGAAATCATTACGGTCCAGAGTACTATATCGCCCTGATATAAGAGACCAAATGTTGTCTTTATACTTTCTAAACTCCTATATCTGCTGTACATGTTAATAAGAGCAGTCCCTACAACAACATCTAGATCAAATCCAGTACATGCAGCAAATGCATGAACCATCTTAGTTACAGCGAGGGTAGAATCTGCACGTGCATCAAGGATGTTGATGAAAGTAACCTTGTCAGGCACTATACCTATGCTTTGTGTCTGAAGCAATATCCGAAGAGATTCTCTATCCTGTCCATTTTGAGAATATGCTGCTATCATAGCATTCCATGATAATACATTCTTCTTGCGGACCTTATCAAACGCTCTCAAGGCCTCTTGTACCCGTCCACACTTACCATACATGTTTACAAGAGCAGTTCCAACAAAGACATCATCCTCAAAACCACTGTCAATAATATGACTATGAACCATCTTGCCTTCTGAAAACTCCCCCAAGGAAGTACATGCATCTAGCACGTTAACAAAGCAGAATTTATTAGGCATAATGCCCTCCTGTTTCATTTCTCTAAACAGTCTGAGAGATTCATGTGCCTGTCCTAGCCTAGCACATGCTGAGATCATAGTTGACCATGAAACAACATTTTTATCCTGGATCTTGCGAAATATACTTTGAGCAGCTTCTAGATGACAACACTTAGCATACATATTAAGCAAGGCAGTTCCCACAATGACATCTGTTTGGTAACGCCTAAGAAGAATATGCCCATGGATAAGCTTTCCAACACCTAGATCAGAATGGTGTTCAAGGGCATTAATGATTGTACTAAAGGTGAACTTGTTAGGGACCTCCCCAGCAGCTACCATTTGTCGGAATAATTTAATAGCCTCTTGGCATTGATCATGTTGAATTAACGCTGCTATCATGCTTGTCCATGAAACCACCCCCCTGTTAGGCATTGTGTTGAACACTTGCCTAGCATCCAACAGAGCGTCGCATTTTCGATACATGTCAACAAGGAGATTTCCCAAAAACATATCATCTTGAAGACCATCTTTAGAAATGAAGGCGTGGATGCGCTTACCTTCGGAGAGCAACTTCTTGCTGCTGCAATCTTGCAAAATCCTTGCATAATTATTTTGATCAGACATTATTGTAGTCTGTGAGTCCACATTTTCCTGTGCCTCTTCCGGATCGGTAACGCCCTTGATAATCTTATCCAACTGTGACTGAACCTTGGATTCTGATAAACGGGGTTCAATTACAACTTGGAATTTGAAATAGAGATAATATAATTGGGAATGCATGTAGCAAAATCAGAAAAAGCTCTGGAAACTTACCTGAAAGATGATCAACAGGGGATGGATCTTGTATAATTTCGAGAGAAGGGCATGAAAGGCCCTTTGTGGTAAATCCTGCAAAATGGTCCTCACCATTGCAAAATCTTTGCTTCTTAGATACATGGGCATTGCCGGGCATGCAGAAAACAGGGAATGGCCAAGAGAAAAACTGTACAAGGACCATCATGGTGGCTTCTTTGAAACCAATTTGGCAGATGGAAAAACAAACGCATTCTTAATCGGCATTCTGCACAGTAGAATGTGCAAGTGCATGACCCAGATATTTTTCAGATGCTGTGTCAACGTCTCTAAGCTGTCACTGCAACGTCAAGTTTGATAAGAGCTCTGGCTTTTGCCTCGTGACGCATGTAGCCTGGCATAATGCAATTGGATCATAAGATATCCGCTACAAATACATGTAGATGCATTATCTAGAAATTCTTCTATTATTGCACTATCCTTATTGTTTGTTTTAGGTTCATTGAATTTTGGCATATTCCTAGAAATATGCCAGATCTAGAGTCCACAAATATACACCTCACACCCTCGTATAAATACGAAAGAGAATGCTAAATACGGGGCCACGAACCATTGCGAAGGAAAACAAGGTGCTGCGCACGGAGGGTTGCCCTCCGTGACGCGAGAGTGAAATGGCTTAAATCACACTTCAAAGTCATGTTTTCGAGCATATACTGACATATACTTGGAATATGCCACAAACCCACATGGATGAGGGTTTTCCCCTTAGGGGCAACCCAAAAAACTGAACTCAAACATATCAGTGGAATAAGGCAAGGCATTCAAATACGCTAATAACTCACAAATTGAATGTTGCCCATCTGAGCCAAAAGGAAAGACGGAGATAAAAGCAATTGGTCCTGCCAATCTCTCTCCATAATGATAGCAAAATATGCTTCTTTAATAATAACCATGTTCAAATCAAAATATGAATGTTGTCTCAGTATAGTTTAAATATGATGCTTGCTATACATAGAATTTGGACATAATTACTTCAAGATGCATTGCAACTCAAAGTGACCCACAACTCAAAAAATCAAAATCAATTTCACAAGTCAAGATGAATGTGTAGAAGTGAAGGTCCAACCCAATGTCCAAAAACAATAGCTTTATATTGTCAAGGTGATTTTAATAATCACAACTAATAATGACGAATGGATGTTAATAAAATTCATCTTACACGAATTATTAAATTGTCACTAAAATAAGCCCGAATTGTCCTCAAAACTCGATGTATTTACCTCCATGTCAATATTTGAGCATCTCAAACTCTACTCTTAACCAAAAGTGGAGTTTAACTTAGAATATAATTATTAGAAAGTTGCCATAGCAAGGAGTTCACTCTATTCACATAGAGCTTGTGCAAAAACACATGTAGCCTCCTCATGTTGACTTTCTGTGTGTGCATGTAATCCTTGTTCTCACATATCACTAAGCCTCACAATACCAACTGAATAATATTCTATTATAGTTTGCCTTATGGCAAAGCAAAAAAAAAAAGCTTCTACATTTGGACATTCATAATACACGTCCCATTGTTGTATTCTAGAATGCAGAACGGTTTCAAAAACAATGCCGTATTATTAATGACACGCATTTAAAGCTTGTTTTTTCACATGGATGTCATTCATAATGCATGTCCCATTGCTGTATTCTAGAATGCAGAATGGTTTCAAAAGCAATGTCCTATTATTAATGACACATTTAAAGCTTGTTTTTTCACATGGATGTCACCCAGGCCTCCAGATTAGATTTGGCTCAAACCGGAAAAATGCCGTGCTTTGTTGCTACTTACCGGATTTTTCAGAAAATATCCTCTAATATGCCGGATTTAACAAGCATTTTACAAAATTTTGGCCGGAAATTTTCCGGCATCTATTAAAGAAACCGGATTTTAACAACTTCAACCGGAAATTCTGGGGAGGAACCCCCCCAATCTGGATCCCTGAATGTCACCGTATTGAGAGACAATAAACCCACACTGTCCCTGCTACACTGTCCCTGCTATAGGGCAGATCCAGTAGTACCAAATTCACCAGCTGGGAATTTTCCGCATTCAAAAGGAAATGTTAGAAACCATTGAATCATGTATCTGTTTTCCGCCAACTCACGAGCCTAGGGACTATAAAACCCGCAAATAGTTTAAATAACGTAGAGGAATGTAATAAAAATATACCCAAAACATGATTTCACCTTAAAAGTTGCACCATTAGGTCCCAAAGGAAGCCTTCTGCATTTCACAAAGCATTGCTAGAATCTTCGACCTGTTAGGGCTCAAACATGTGAGATGTTGTAGTCTAAAGAATGAATTGTAACCGAACCACAGAATAAATAGATAGCATAACGATATCACAAGTTCCCATGTGAAGGGGGAACAATTAAAGCATGGGACATAGCAAGTTTGGAAAGATATGGCAAACCACTTCGAAAGTTTCTTCTAAGTTAATATAGCATATGCTTCCTAAATTGTTATCAATTCATTCCCCATAAACAAAAGTTACATGTCTTCAACTTCCCTATATTGGGACACGGCAGTAAAATCTTGTGCACATACGCTACAGTCACAAGTTCTCATCTAGAAATTTGCAGATGAACTAGATGCAGGGAGTGGCTTGTAGGCGAGAGTTAGAGGAACAAGTAAAGAATCAGCCAGATAGCATTAATGCCCTTTTAAAATGTAGATCATCATGAACTAACATCTCTCAAGGCAAAATTTCAGAATTATCACATTTGAAGCTACCGCCTTATGACATAATTGATTCTAAAACCCACAATTTAGCATCATTGGCATCCCTTTGCACTGGTAGGAAGAACATCAGATGGCAAATCAAACATCACTAACAAATCTAGGCATCAGCCACCTACTTCGTATTCTTCAAATGCATTTCTATAAGAAAGGAAAGCACATAAATGCATTTATTAACGAGATTGTAACGGAACAGACCTCAATACCTGGTCATAGTTTTGCAGCTCCATCATATCATATAGATCTTCGCATGGAAGCTAACTATCCATGTATGCAATCGGTGCTTAGCCGACCATGCAACTCCTGGTTTTTGAACGAGATTGAATTTCTCTGGACATAGAATAGCCAATGGCATCCACCACTGTACAAATGTTGAAGGCCGTATCTGTCAATGTGCATATAACCCCATCTGGTAGAATGAATTTAAATAGGTGTAAACAAAAAATTACAGTCATAATTTTCTGCTCAAAATATCAGAATTGTTGCACATGTATTTTGATCTTCTTTTCATCAAAACCATGCATATGGTGTGCTTCAATATTTGACAACTGGCTGAACAGCCAAATGGCATTTTTTAGTTCTGCAACAGATTGCCGGACCTAAATAGCAACCAAATACATGAAATTACTTCATGATGATTACTTTTTCAAACCTTCGAAATAAGAAAATAGTGAGAAGTGGCTACTAATGGCCTTTTCTGTTCAGAGACTGTTTTCCTAACCATAAATTATAAACCAACAATGCAACTAGGCCTCGTTTTTTTTACCATCCTAAACTAGGATGCATGGAGCATCTTAAGCTTCACAAATTTGCTTTATTAGAGTTCAACTCATAATTCTTAATGCACTCTGAAAAAGACTTTTAAAACACAATTAAGAGTTTGAAGTCTTCCCAAAGTAACTTCCTAAAACTGCAATGATATTGACACACATTGCATTTTTCTTGCTGTACTAGAGCAAACCTTGTCAGCAGTTCTTTTCGCTTTCTGCAGAGTAGCTGTTGAAAATTTCTGCATAGCTATTGCTGCATCAAAAAACGTAGCATATAATTTGATGGCGCCAAATGTATTGCCCGCAGGAGCACACGCTTACATTCTTGGCATTGTTCGGCTTCATAATGGGTTCGTGCAAGATATAAAAGAATATTGGTCTCAGTATTGTGGTAAAATCTTCTGAGACAATTCTGATACTGAAAGAAAAGCCACAAATATGTAGCATAATAACAGGGGGTTTTCTTTGTGTTTTTGTACGCTTTTCACTAAGGTTTTCCTATGATTTCGTGATGTATTCAAATGGATGTACTAATGCGTACATCTAGAGTGCACCATTTCTGAGCCATTGATTTTAGCCTTTTTTTTCCAATAGTCAACAACCAATGGCTCACAACAAAAGCCCTTTTTTTGTGTGTGTGGTGCATAATGGTCAACAACCAATGGCTCACGACAAAAGCCCTCTTTTTGTGCGTGTGGTGCATGATGGTCAACAACCAATGGCTCACAACAAAAGTCCTCTTTTTGTGTGTGTGGTGCATAATGGGCACATGAAGGGCTTGAAGGGCGCATGTAGTGCAGTTTCCCGCCGACAACACATTTCTTATCATAACTTTTGATCCAGAGCTCTGTTTGAGATGATTTTTATTGCGTTGGAAAGCTCTCTCCGAGATCTTTTTGATAGTGTATGATATGGATATGTTTGGTTAAGTTATCTATGCTAAAACAGCAATTTTTTCGGCCGGGTTTGGTAGGCTTTCACATCCTACCGGTGATTAATCTGAGGATTACGCTATTGGATATTGTTTTATGGCTCATTCCGAATGAAGGTTGCAAAAAATTACTATGCATTTTTAGATTTTGAGGCAGTTATTAAGCAAATTCCAAGGCTTCTAGATCCTTGAGCTAACAAGCAGAAAAGTTTTCCACTTTGGTTTCTCACCACAAGAATCCATGGAGGCCAAAGGCTACTGTTGAATTCCAGTTGAAAAATGTTTGTGTATGGGTGTTGCAAACTTTATGACTTTCAGAATAATGGGATCAATCCCCTCTATCTTTATGGTAACTTTTACTTATGTTCTATTTGTTTTATTGTGATGAAATTCAAAAGCTATCTGTGATGAAAGCCTCAAATGAATTCTAGTTTTTTTCTGGTTTGAATTCTAAAATTTTTGTCGACGTCCCTAAGGCCCCGAAGGGGCCAAATTTTTTTTTTTTGCAACACAAACCATTAACATCCAACATATAAAAACCAACAATATAACAACCAACACATAACAACCATTGATATTAACAACAAACACATAACTACCATTGACATTAATTAACACAACCATTGTGTCCAACACATTTAAATTAAAATCCCCCTTAAACCCCCTTTGGTTTGGGTGCATATTCACACGGGGGGTGACGTAGGGCAGCGAGAGCCCTCATAATTGTATTTTGCACGTACAAAATCAACACCATATAGTATTCTGCTTGAAATCTTATAGTATTTTGCGAATCTTGTTATACAGTATAGCAAATTTTGTACTTGCATACCCCACAAACGAGGAACTTTACGTACGGTGTAGATTAAGGAATAAGGGGTGAATATGCCGATCCAACAGCTCTCGTTGCCCGGAGTCACCCCCCGTGTGAATATGCATAAAGTCCAAATTATGTGGAATTTCAAGCTCACAAACTTCCTTAACTTACCATCTTAACAGCAAGGCCAAACTGGCCTTGTGCCAGATAGACATGTGCAAGATTTATCCAAACATCAGGCATTTCCACTGCCACATTTCCCACTGCAGCCTCTTGCACCTATGTCTTGAACAAGTTAAATGTGACACCTCTCATAAATATGAAAACATCAAATTGCTCTGTTTATCTCTATACCTGTGCAAAAATCTTTTTTGACAGATCAAAGAGACCTTTTTCAGAAAGCACAATGCCAACCCCATTTGCAGCATACATGTTATTTGGTTTCTGCTGCAATATCTTCATCGGAAAACCAAATAATATGTCACAGTTTGAACTTTTTGCAGAGAATACAGAAGCACATGTCTAAAGCAAACCTTATGATAAATCTCTCTGGCCTTTTCTAAATGCGTTGCTTCCAGCTTTGGGTCCTTCTTTTCTCCACGTGTTCCAGCATAGTAATTCCAGTTTCCCTAACAAGAGTACCACCAATTTTAGGCTGCACATTAGTTGAAAACTTTGGACGGGAGTGGGGCACATCAGCAGAAAGCTTTTCTACTCTGATCATGTGAGGAATAAATGGATGTATTTTGAAAGATAACCCTACCATTGACCTAACAATTTAAGTGGTCCAAAATACGAATTAGCACTGTAACTTGATAAATGAATGTATTTAAATGCGGAAAAAGAAAAAAAAAATCACCAGAACTAAGGTTGAGTAGCTGTCCTTCCCATCAGATAAAATTTGTATATTCTTCAAAGTTTCCTTTGCTTTGAGCCAGTCATCACACTTCAACTCTAAGCTACCCCGAAGAAACAAAGCATCAGTAGAAGTTGGCTCTTCCTGCAATGCCCTTTCCACCTGCAACAAGATGACCTTACATAAGTGACATATTTTGGCATGAAATGCACGTTATCAGGTTCATTTTTGTCATATAGAGACACATAAACAGAAATCATACATCTGATTCACAATTAAATACTTACGAGCTCCATGCTCAAGGTTAAATCATTTCTCGCATTTGCCATTGCCGCAAGTCGAAGGTATGAGTCAACATAACTGGGATGCTACATTGAGAAATAAGCAAGTTTACGGTGAGAAAGTTTATAAAACAAGCTGCAGGTGTCAATGTAGCAAGGCATGGGCCTTTAAAGATGGAGGCTACAATGCCATGCAGAGCTCCTTGGCAACCTATGAGGAACGAGGATTCTATGATTTATGAGCCTTGCAGGTCTGTTTCTTGCTTTTAGAATCAAAGAAATAATGGTTTTTTACACTTTCTGAACATTTTTACAAACTTAGGTAACTTGGATTTGACGTTGTACAAGGCTTGGATTTTCTTGAATCTGAAGCTTCAAACAATGGCATCAATTTCATTCTTATCAAAGATAGAGGCTACAATGCAATGCAAAGCTCCTTGGGAGTCTATGATGAATGAGCCTTGCAAGTCTGTTTCCTGCTTCCAGAAACAAAGAAGTAATAGGTTTGGACTTTATGAACATTTACTAACTTAGGTAACTTGGATTTGACCCTGACATTGATCAAGGCTTGGATCAATGGCATCAAGCTCATCCTTACCTTCATCAACAATCATGGCAATCTGAGTGGAAAACCTGGATGGTAAGTATTCAGCTTTTCCTTGGATTTGAGTTTCTGTCCATCTCTTAATGTGTTCTTTAGATATACTTATGCTGCCAAGCATCTGAATCGTGCACGTTGAACATTTTAGTGCTCATAATTTACTTTCTCCTCGCCCCTTGCACTGGCAAATCTAAGAGTATTTCTATTCATTCCCACAATTTGAGGTTCTATAGATTAGATTATCTCTGATCCTGATCCAACGAACTTTTTGGCCCATAATACTAGCTGGGACATATTTATAGCTTCACTGGACACTTTGTAGTGGAGGAAAGCAAATTACATAATAAACTTCTCCATGATAATATCTAAACACTATTGCTGCTTTGGAAGTGGCAAGATTATATTAAACAATGGGAAGAACAAATTAATTAAAGCAGCTACATTCTTTCTACATTGCTTTCTCTGCCTTTTACTCTCCAACTTTGTCCCTTCTCAATACTTAACACTAGAGTCGTCACATGATGTACCAGAAAATGTGCATTTGCACTGTTCGCATTAAAATTCACATAAAATCAGGGGTTCAATAATCAGTCAAACCCTTCTTATATGTTAATATATGGCAGTCATGTTGCATGGGAAAAATACCTAAAAATCTATTGGTCCCCATTCATGAGAGTTACACTTAGGTAAACCCAAGGGGTCAAGTCTGTTTCGCTACATGTTTAGATAAAGTAAAACTGTCTCGACAAGACAATTTTTATGATTTTTTTCATTATTTTTGTATTTTTCTACACGAGTTAGAGAGTAAGACACAAAAAACTGCACCTCAATCCGAGGTCTGAGAAGGGAGATAGGGTTGTTTGAACATGAGGGGTCAAAAGCGCCGCTTGCTTGTCTTCTGCGAACCAACATCTTGGTTTTAAAGTCGTTTCCCAAATCAAATCTATAACTTTTGTAGGAAAATGAATTTTGACCCAAAATTTTGAATATAAGTATTAGACAACTTGCTTTATCTAAGAAAAATGTCCATTAGCCTTGATGATGAGGTTTTGATTTTCTTTTATTTTTCCAATTACAAGTGAATGATAACTTATGTCTATATAGGAGTAAAATGATTCAAAGTCATCCTCAAAAAAATCACATTATGAAAGGTTACCACGATATGGAATCACCCCAAAAACAAACACGTAAAAAAAGCATAGCGTTTGTTTTCAAGAAATCAAGAAAGGTTCGTATTACCTGAGACCATTACCGGTCCACCTTCTTTTTAAAATTAAGAACTCCCTCATCTTAATCAATTTCAGTTTCAATTGCGGGATATAAGCACCTCATGACCTACTCTATTCATTAAAAATAATCAATGCTCCTGATCTTGAAGTTTAGCATAAACTTTCTAGTGTTCATTCCAAGTTATCTGTTAGAGTACGCGTTCCATGGATTTCATAAACCTATGTATTGAATGGTGAACTCAAAACTTGTATTTTTTATCTTCTCAAGTTGTGGAAGCAATGCAAAAGAATGAAAAACAAATATAAAAAGCTAGAACTATGAAAAATAGAGATAGACTGCTATGTCTGTTTCCCATAACCCGATTGGGTTCCGTGGACGTTAAAATTTTCTTCCTTCCTTCCTTCCTTCCTTCCATTGCTGGTCCACATGGCTTATGATCATTCAAGAAGCCAGAACATCCTCATCTTAATTAGTTGGTTGCTAGAATTGCATTATTTAATGGTAAAGTTGAAGCACAAGCAAACTGAACCTATATGAATCTCCACTCATCCTTCCAAAAATTATGTAGAGAAGGTAGAAAATCACCATATCATTGTATAAGTGACAAATGAGCAATAAATAAAATTGGTAATCATAATTAGAGAGATTTAATTCTATACCCAATTCGTTAATTGTGGACCATAATGGTCCATGCCCATTTATATTCAAATCTTACATATAGTAGTATGTTATTTTTAACATCAAATTGGAGATCTATGTTGCCAATGAAGCTTGAACCCATAAAAATTATAGTCTATCATGAAAGACAAACTAAAGTTACTATTATTATACCTAAAGTAGGAACTCTTAAGCAGCAAACACGTGTACTAAGTTTATGATAGTAAAAAATAAGAAGATTTCATCGTGTGTTTTGCACTAAGACCACTACAAGAGGATGGTGAATATAGTGTCAACCTTTGACAAGCCACAGATCTTGTGTCAATTTTGTGTCAAATGCTACTATCTTGACACAAACTGTTTGTGTTGTGTCAAAAATGTGTCTAATGCATAGCGTCAAATTTTTCGTCAAAGCAATGACTTCCCTTTGTCAAAATTTTAGCACTATTTGAGCAAGTTATTGCAACAACTTCTATACAATATTATAGCTAAGTTGTGACAATCTTTTCTTAAAACTTATAACAAATTGTTATCCGAAATTTCATCTAACATTTCAACGAAATTTTGTGGAGCATTTGTCAACTTTATATCTCAATTGAAGTGGGTTGTTGCATCATTTTTTAAGCAATATTATAACTAAGTCACTACAACTTGCCCATTACTTTTATATGTCATTAAACCTATAATATTGCAGCAAGGGTTATTACTTGGAATAATCCAAGAATGATCTGAATACCCAAGAACTAGTCAGACGAAGGAAAATATGTAGTGGTAAAGGGTACCTGGCAAAATGAAGAAGGGAGCAAAGCGATAAAGAAGATAAGACAATGCTCAACATAAAGTTATGTGTACCATAGTAGTTATAGCAATAAGATTAACAATGCTGATTAATCATATGATACATGCTCACTTAGATCATGCTCAATGTCCTCTATCTCATCATCATCTAGATATAAATGAAGAGCCAAACCTCTAATTGCTTCAGAATGATCATGTACATGTCCGGTAATCTCTTCATCTTCAATATAATCCTCATCATGACCAGGAATGGCTATTGGCGAATTACATGGAGACCGGAGCAGATAAGTTGTTTCTTTATCAACCTCCTGTGTAAGTGCCAATGGTGAATCTAAAGGAACATGTTCATCGGTATCATCCTCAAGCAAACCTTCTCCCAAATACACGCCCTCCTTTTCAAAGTTGATGCCAATATCTTCCAATTCTCCTTCTTCTGCATCATGCAACAATGGGTCATCAACATCATTAGATATACCCATAACGCCCTTGTAACTACCACCACCGTCATCATCACCATCACAACCTCTACTACCATCATCAAAATCATCAACAGCAGTAGCATCAGCATGAACGTCACCACCACCACCACCATCACCACCACCATCGTCATCAAAATAATCATCAGCATCAACCTGAACGTCTTGAGAGAGCTCTTCCATATTATTTTCAGTTGAAGATAAAGCAATTACACGTCGAGCCCTTGGTTGACAATGTACGACAATCCACCAGTTTGTATCATTAGGATTCTCATGGATAAATATCTGCTCAACCTGACTTGGAAAAACAAAAGGTTCTTTCATCTCAGGCAATACCTTCGAAGAATCAACTTCTGGAAATCCTGATGGATGAGTTCTAACTGTCTTGCCACGACCTCTGTATACAACTTTGAACCATCGTGCCTTCAAAACATTTACATGAAAGCTACGATAATCCAACTCAATAATGTCTGTCAAGATTCCCATGTAATTTAGACTACTCTCCAGAAGGTTTTGATCCCTGTTGCTAGATTGACTTTTTTGTTCAAATTCTGAGCTGATTCCTGAATCAAATGTTACCCTACATCTATCAACACTGTTGATCCGAAAATGTTGCCCATATGCCCACATCGAAGTATAAAATCGCGCCTAGAACAAATTAATAATAGTGATGAGTAATATAATATAAAAGGAATGAAACTTAGGATCAAGGATTTATAATACCTTCCTACTACATCCAAGAGCAAGCTCGTAATCATCCTCTGGAATAACTTGACCAGAATCTTTAGCTTCATCCATACGAGCCAACAACCATGCATTATCCATAACATCTGGAACAGATTGTCCTATTGATCGTCCTGTTGACTTTCTGCGTGTGTTCTCCTTAGCAGATTGATACAAGTCTCTCCATGGTTGTAAACTTGCAGTATTATTTAGAACAAATGTATTTACTGCAAGAAGCATGTCATCAACCAGACTTCGTTCCACTCCATTACCCTGTAATACTTCTGATGTAATTTCCTTGAGTTCTTCTTTCTCCCATAACTTAGGACCATCAGGATGGCATGAGATAGTGACATCGTTTAGATAAAAAAGCGTTTCTTGTACAAGATGGCCTTCAGCCATGCAACCCTCTGGTTTTGCCATTTGGCAAACAAAACTTTTGAGCACCTTCGTGTAACGCTCTAGAAAAAACATCCATCTACTAGGAGCAGGTCCTGCCAATCTTATCTCATTTGGAATATGTATCAACAAATGTACCTGTGTATATAAGCACATTGTGATTGTACTTATAGTATAGCTATTAGAATACGTAATTGCATATAATGAGTTTAATGATACCTGTAGGTCAAAAAAACTGGTGGGAAACTCCTTTTCAATATCACAAAGCAGTACTATCACTTCCTCCTCCACTTTTGATATCTCGGAGACTTCAATTTCTTTGGAGGAGACCCACCTTGCAAATTTTCCCAATCGAAATATAATGCTCCTTACTTGTGGGGTCAAGAAGTCCCCTATCACACAAGGAAGTATGTGCTGTAAAGTACGCATAGTATCATTTCATATGTTGCAATATAAATTATCACAAGAAACAAGAGTACAATAATCAAAGTGTACCTGAAGAAACTTGTGCCAATCATGTGTCTTTAATCCAGTGAGGCTGCCTTTTTTTGTAAACGCCTTCCTCAAAGAAGCTCCATAACCAGTTGGTGTGCGCACCTTTGCTATCCTCTTATTCACTTCAACCTGTTGTTTCTTTCCTAAAACCCATGCACCTTGTTTCCATGTTAGAGTCTTTTTGCCTTTCCTCTCAATGGGCCAATATTTCTTTTTCATTTTGTGCTCTTTCAGATCCAACCTAGCAGCCAATGTTTCCCATTGCCCTGTTAAATGCTGCCAAAGAGAATGAGCAACATTCTTGAAAATGTGCATAGGATCAAGTAAGTGGACCAACTCCAAGTCAGTCCAATACTCCAACCTATAAAAAATAGATAACCTCTTCATTCCAAGAGGAGATTTTGCATTGGCATCTCTATAACCAGTCAAGTAATCCACATTTGGATTCTTCTCCTGCCAAGCATCCAACCAATCCTTGGGTGTCCATCTCTTTGGCTTCGGCGTTTCATCAGAGCCACGTGCAGAATGGCCATATGCCAAGTACTTTTTATGCCCCAAATATATTTGCTTTTTCAGATGTTTTGACCTGTAAGAGGTTAAGCTAGTCCCACAAGATGGGCATCCATATGCACCACTTGTTTGTAGACCTGCAATGAGAATAAAAGGTAAACTATTAAAATAATAATTGAACTTTGGGCAAAAGTATGCTGGTGGGTTACAAATAAACGCGACGCAGCACCCAGCACCCAGCACTTTCCAGCACTTTCCAGCACCCAGCACTTTCCAGCACTTTGCACCCAGCACTTTCCAGCAGTTTTCAGCACTTTCCAGCAGGGGTGCTAAAAGCATGCGTCCGGACGCGTGCTTTTGCACCCCACCAGCATACTTTTGCCCCTTTGATAGATTTTGCACCATATCTATTATATCATACCTGAAGCCTCAGAAAAACCTGGATAGTCATGAAGAGTAAAGCATAACATCCCATGAAATGTAAAGTCATGTGGAGTTTTAGAAATGTCGTACATATGCACCCCCTTCCACAAAATTTCCAGTTCTTCTACTAAAGGTTCTAAATAAACATCCATGTTTTTCACTTTATCTTTTCCTGTAATAGCCATTTTATGCTTAATAGAAAGTATAAATGAAAATATGTACATATACATACGTGGAATAATCAAATAATACAAAGTATAAATGAAATTATACTACATACCTGGAATGATTAAAGTCAACATAATATGGCCCGGTTTTGTGGCCATCCAAAAGGTGGAATATTATAATTTATAACCGCTACAGGCCACACACTATGTGAGGATGACTGAGTCCCCCATGGGCAAACACCATCAATCCCTAACCCAAGCCTTATGTTGCGGGGTTCCACTTCAAAAATGGGCCACTTTTCTTCTATATGTTTCCATAAAGCCCCGTCTGCAGGAGTTCTCATTTTTCCATCCTTGCTACGATGCCGTGCATGGTGATCCATGAAATCTGCTAGTGTTGCTGATCGAAAAATATGTCGAAGACGAGGGATTATAGGCATATGCCGCAAGACCTTCCTTGCCACCTTTTGTCTTTCTACCTTCCTCATAACGAGCTTCCCCGCATTTTAGACATGATTGATCATTTGCATACTCGTTGCGAAATAGAACGCAATCATTAACACATGCATGAATGACATTATACTCGAGTCCAAATGAACGCAATAACTCTCTAGCCTCCTTCCTAGACTTGGGGAGACAATGCCCATCTGGCAAGATCTTATCAAGTAAACTACAGAAAAAGAGAATAAGCACATATACATTAAACATAAAATTTAAGCATTTACATGAAAAGTTCAGAGACGCTGTTGTTGCTCCAACCAACTTTGTGTTGGAGATTTAGAATAAGTATACAAGTGGCAAGGCGAGAAACACGAGCATTTGGGAATAATGGCGTGCTTGCCTCATCTTGGAGATATGATGCCTTTTCCCTATATGTTTCTTATGATGCATAAGAAACAGGAAGATTTAAGTAAAAGGCTATCGGAAAATCCCAAAGCCTTTTGGAATACGATCCAGAAGAAACCAGCTCAACATAGTCTAAATATGGATGACCTTGCACAACTAGTTAATTCAGTATATAATTGCCCAGAAGCAAACAGCATGGCAGCAGTAGAATGTAAAGAGGACATCTTCACAGTAGAAGATATCAGTTTTGATCTTAAACACATGGCTAATGGGAAGGCACCCGATCTGGAGGGCCTATGTATAGAGTTATTGAAATGGAGCAGCAAGAAGACATTGCAAATAGTAACAGACATGCTGAATCAGGCAGTAAAGAATGGTCTTCCAGAGGCTTGGAAACTAAATAGGGTCCACCCGATCCATAAATCAGGAGACAAAATGAATGCAAGTAATTATAGGACCATCCTAATAGGAAGCACTTTTTCCAAGTTGTTAGGATCACTCTTGGAGAAAAAGTTGAGCGCATATACAGAAGAACATGGCTTGAGATCACTGTACCAGGCTGGTTTCAGGCAGAACCATAGCACATTAGACCATGCTCTTGCATTGAGGGTCTTGATTGAAAGGGCTAAAAGGCCAAGGAATGCATTGTTTCTGGGATTCATAGATTTTACAAAAGCATTCGATAAAGTGCCCAGAAAAGATTTAGGAGAAAGAATGGAGCAGTTGAATATCCCTCAATCAATCAGAGGGGCAGTATCCAAACTATATGCGGAAGTAAAAGTGAAACTATCCAGGGATATGGACTTGGAAATTCACAGCACCATAGGAGTCCGTCAAGGATGTCCATTATCTCCTACTCTCTTCGGATTGTATATTGATGAACTTGATGCATGGCTAAAAGAGAATAACAGGGTAGGTACCCGGTTGGGAGATTATGTAGTCCAGTTACTACTATATGCTGATGACGTAGTACTCATTGGGTAAAAGCATGTTAGGGTGTACCACTTTTGGAACCTGCAAAAGTACATACACTAGGTACTTCAGAACTGGGTACTTTCTCATTTTTATTTTCATTAAAACTAGTACAAAAGTCCAAAATAAAAGTCAAGGACGCATTAATATTCAAAGTTAAGATAAAAATAATGCTACCGGAGAGTAAAATATATATAAAAGTTCTAGAATGTACTTTTATTGAGATATTACACAGGTACCCAGTACCCAGTCCTGGGTACCTTTTTAGGTACTTTTTTAGTCACTAAATAATACTTTTTAAGGGACACCCTAACATGCTTCTACCCCATTGTGGATAAAAAGGAAGGGCTGTAGGCACATCTCGACAGAGTGGCACTCTTTTGCAAAGCAAGGCATATGCAGGTTAATTTGACAAAATCAAAAATCATGGTTGTAGGCATTTATGACAGGCCAACTTTCTTCTATCAAGGAGAAGAGCTCGAGACAGTAGAATGCTTTAAGTATTTGGGCATTGATTTTTCAGCCAAGTACTCATGGACAGAATGCATCAAAAGACGTGTAACAGGAGGCAAGGCGGCTCTTTTCAGCATGCTTTCGAAGTGTCATAATGCATCTCTTCAGCAATGGGGGCTCAAAAAACTCATTAGAGAAAAAATGGAGTCATCTTGCATCCCATTCAAAAATTCAAAAATTCCACATCAGCTTTTCCTTTTCACCAATAAGAAACAAGTTGTGTGTTAAAAAGGCATGTCTATGTGGCACCATATCGAGCCAAAAATCTCCTATGAAGATACGTTTAATATTTTCTCAAGATACTTCTCATTTACTTCAAATTGGAAACACCACATCGAGCCTCTTTCATTTATTATAGTTGTGGGAAGTAATTGTGCTCGAAAATACCATTCTCGAAAGACACACAACTCGAATCACTACGATAATCAACCTAACATTCGGTTTAGGTTTGGATTTTCCCACTTTGAACATACTGATTTTCGTAGTCGGCCTGGTCTTGGGCGGCATCCAAATTGCTCAGAAGAGACCTGCTTGATTAGTGTTCTTTGCAACAGCGGTGAGTTTGATGAAATAGGTTTTCTGGAATGAATTGTATTGCCAGGTTCTTTTTGAATCATCTTCTGGGTTCTTATTTAGTCTTGAGTGTATTTGATTTTGTGTTGCAGATGTAAGATCTGGAGCAAAGACAGTATTTTTGTGCAATAAGAAGAACGATGAAGATGAATGGGAAGAGCTTGATGTCTCAATTGGATCTTGGGTAACTATGATGCCTAAAACCTCTGGTTATCATGGTGTATCAAAGCATAAAATAAAAGACAGTTCAAATCATTGGAAGGGACGTGTGAAAGAATTTATATTTGGTCCTGGCTGTAAGACAGTATTGGAAATTCTTGTGGAGCATGCATACGATTCACAAGCGATTGCAAAGGAGGGCATTGCAAAGAAATGGTCTTTTCCTACACTCTCATGTAATTGCCTTTGTTCCTCAGATTTTATAGATGTTGTTTCAGCCAAGAGTATAACAGGTGTGCTTGAAGTCTACCATTTCAAAGTAGGTGACTTGTTATTTGGAGACTCTTCCAAGAGGAGCTTGAGAGACAGGGGCATCTGGTTTCATACATATCATTATAGTTTATCTTCAAAAGGTGTAGGGAAGCTGGCAGAAATTGATTTACCAGCTTTGACAACAATGGCAGCTGAGTTCTCTGATCAAAAATTGCTCACTGCCTATCAAGAGCAATTAGGAAGGGAAGTTTATAGAAATCTGAGGGAACGTGGAGGAATTAGATGTGCATTTAAGTTGTTTCTGCCAATCAATATTTTTTCCTATTTGTTTCAGTTTGAAAAATCAATTAAGGTTGCTCCACAAACGTATACAGTCCGTGATGTTCCAATCCCCAGCCTAGAAAAAATATTTTCTGGCATATGGAAGCGAAGGGAGCACGAAACAGGAGAGCAACTCACTGAATGTGCACCTTCAACAAATACATTTGTCTTCAGGTAGTTTTCTGATTTTTCTTTCATAACTTGTAGATGTTACATATTTATAAATCATTCTTTTGCAGGTACAGATTGTCGAAACAACTTTTATATTGCAATTTTTTTGTTGAGAGGAGGAAGCTAGTAAAGGAGAAAGGCCATTGGCAGTGGAGAGTAGTAGAAGACCATGGCAATAGCTCGCCACTTATGGAACTAACTATTTTTTGTGACAATGCTCCTAACAGGGTGCTAAATGTGGAAGAGGATTGGTCGCTACTTGAATGCAGAGAATATCTCAACACTTTTAAAATTTATGGTGACTTCCAATTTTATTTGGATGATAGAAAGGTTGGCTATCGTAGGGAATGCTCTGTTCTATGTAAGGAATGTAAACCTCAGCAGAAGTTAAGCATAAGAATGTTAGAAGTTAAAAAAAAAGGAGAGCTTTTGGTTTTGTCAGGTTCAATCTCTGGTGTCTCATTCATTTGTTTAAATTGGTTTTGTCCTTTACTTTTCACACTTTAGAATTCAGTGTCTTTTGCATGCAGATTGGATCTGGTTATTAATTGAACCTATTTTGCATGCAATGTGGCCCTTCGAGGGGCAATCTGTCTATAAGGAAATATCTCAGGCAGGTCCTTTGTGCGACATTGGCCTTTAATTGGATTTTCAGCATTAAAAGAGAACACAACAGCAATATGTATTCTAACCCTATGGTTCACGGCTACTGCAATAACACTCTGGCATCTTTTCAGTCTAATAGTCGGCTAATTTAAAATGTAATAGAGATATGAAAAGAGATGAAAATTTATCTGTTCCCAGTTGAAGAACAGCCACAGCAGTGACCATTTTCAGCATGATAATTATTGAAAGAGAAACATGAATTCAGAACCATGAAACATTATTTGGGGTCACATTTCCAGATTGCATAGCATCAAATAGTGTTCAAGATTCAGGTAAAGAATTAAATAGAAGAGAATACGAAACATCTGATATTCCTCCATGTAGCCTTGCTTATAATGGTTGATATACTTAGGTAAGGCTTTGCTTATAATGGTTGATATACCAACATATTAGAGGGCTTATTGAGGCTTAGTTTTTAATCATATATTACCACTTGGTAACCACTTGGTAAGCACTTTGTAAGCACATGGTAAGCCCTTGGTATAAAATCTCAGAACAAAACCTAATGTATAATCTAAGTTCTCATACTTTCCATCATAATGTATTTACTCATGGTTATCAAATTCTCGGGTGTAAAGGGACATTTCCTAGTACAACATCATGGGTAAGTTTTTATTTGGAAACAAGAAGATTCTTAATTTTAAAAGTGCATTATTGATTTATATGCCAAATCTGGAAGCATGGTAATGTCGTTTGAATATAACATGCTGACAATGATTGACATGAAGTGATTTTGTTTGGATCAATATAATTCTTAAATAGTTCAATAGCTCGTAGGTCCTTTTTATGTCCTATAATTCCAGGCAACCATTGCATTCCAAAGACATTTCATTAGAAATGTTATTGTATTTGGCTTAGGGCCAATGTTTTCTCTTTGTGTTTAGGATGTCCAACCACTTTAGTTTTCGCCACCATAAAGGTCTGCAGCAATCCATATCCTCAATTGCAATTATGAACAATTTTTCCCAAGTTCAACACCATGGTCCACATAAAATTTCGCAACAATTCTATCCCAAAATTTGCAATCACAAACAAGTCTTCCCCAAACAAACAATAACTTTGAAAACGTGAGGTAAGGTTCTCTAAGATTAAAAACTACAAGTGCATGGTCTAATGGAAGCTTATCATACCTCCTTATCATACCTAATGGAAGATTATCATACCTCATGATCATGGGATGACGAAAATTTCAGGGATGACGAAATTATGGGACGACGAAATTATGGGACTATGAAATCACTTTATATTGGGCGTTGCTTGCGTTGCTTCCTTCATCCATTCTTCCCCTCGGCTTCTTCCTTTCCGACTTCATCCATTCCGACTTCCTTCATCCTTTCTTCCCCTCGGCTTCTTTTCCTCCCTGCAAACAAATGGCCAGGACCAAGGTCACTGCCCGAAGGGCTCAGGCAGAATCATCAGCTTCCAGCCATCCAGGCATGGAGATGACTTTCGTGGCGACCTTTAGCTGTTACGAGGTGAATCGACTGAAAGAGCAAGGAGCAAGTGTTAGTGAAAAAGTTCAAAACTGGCTTGATCGGGTGAATCCTAGTGATCAACGTCTTCTATGGATGGACATGGAGGCAGATGGCATCCTCCTTCGAGTCCATCTTCAGATGCCCCCTCCAGGCTATAACATGCAAAGATAATTGGCTGCAGATTTGGCTCTATGTATTCTGTTTTGATGTTTCTTAAAAAAACAGGTGTAAAAACGTGTAGGGCTTTTGCATGCACGAGGTTTCTTGTAAAAACAGTCTTCCAACTTAATGTAGTAGGCTATGTATGGTAGTTTCTGTAAGAACCAGATTCACAAGAGTGCAAGGCTTATGCATGCACGACTTTTTGTAAAAACAGGCTTCCAATATAATATAATAGGCTATGTATGGTATCTTTCTGTAAGATCCAGACTCACAAGAGTGCAAGGCTTATGCATGCACGACTTTTTGTAAAAACAGGCTTCCAATATAATATAATAGACTATGTATGGTATTTTTCTGTAAAAACCAGATTCACAATGTATTGTATTATTCTGTGTAAACTTCAGGATTCACAAGCTCATATTTATCTATCAAATTTAGTACGAGATCATAGAAGGCTCACAAATGCTCATAAAAAGCTCATAAAAGGCGCAACTTTCCCTCAAGTTCTAAGCTTCAAATTCTTTCAAATTCTTTCCACTATGAGAAAAGAAAAGTATTGCTGTTTTTTGTGAAGGGCAAAAGAGGAACACGTTTAAATTGAAGGTGGAGCAAGTTTGTAAAGAATGTCGTGTAATACGGCGGTCACATAAGACTCGAAGACATCAATGGCTTCAAAATTTTTAAACCCAATACAATTAACGTGCCAAGCACTAAACCTGCACATTCAAGCACACTAAGCACTAAGCTTGAAATTAACAGGGCACTAAGCCCTGTTAATCAACGTGCCAAGCACTGAACCTGCACACTAAGCACTAAGCTTCAAATTCTTTCAAATTCTTTCCAATTGAGAAAAAAAAAGTATTCTTTGTTTTTGTGATTCTCTGCATATAGTTGGAAGAGACCTCATTGAAAATAGTAGTGATTCTCTCGAAAATCCGGAGGCATAATAGTTGAAAGCGGTTCAAGCTCAATACAAAACGTTTACTCTGAGACCTCGCTTATAGCTTCTGAGGAGGTTTCATAGACCTCTGCTCATATATTACAGGACCTCTACTAGTTACATATATATATATTACAGACCATTATATATCATATATTACAAGAAGCGTGCCATGCCTTTGAACACGCACATCCTTGCTTCTTTACTATCTCTGCAAAAATGTACCAGCGTGTTAACTCTTCTATATTTTTGCAAATATACTTTACTCTGCTATGTCATTACACTTTACACATGCAACTAAAGTAAATTCAAACTCAAACTAACAAGTGCTTACCCATTGAAGGTGTTGGCATGATCGAATAATGGAAGAGTATTTGCTTCCAATCCTTCGTCGTTTCCTTCTCCATTCTATCATCTTTGTTGTTAGCTTTGAATTTCTCCAAGCTCTTTGTCTTCGTTTCTTCATAGCTTACGCAAGTGCATTATGAACTGTTGGAGATGCGCCTTGCCAAATTCTCCTCGTGTCTACTTAAGCACTCCTCGATAAAACCATTGTCCCATTTGCGGCAATGGATTGGATTGGCGAGAATCATAGCCTCCACCACATTTGAGTTTTCCGATTGAAAGCCATCTTAGCCTGCTTGTGCGACTTTTCCATGCCTTGGGTGTTCCATATGGCTAAGCTTCCATATTTATCCGCAAACCAAGGTCCATGAGCATAAATTATATGTATGTAATGAGTAACTTCGCTTTCTCCCCATGCATCAATGTATGCCTTTGTGAATGCATGCGGTGATCCTTTCGAAAATTACGCTTGTCCTCTGCTGTAAAATAGCTCTTTTGTAGCAGCACGTTTAGGTCGGACAAAGTATTCCATGCAATCCGTTTTCTTGTGGATGCATTGTTGGTCTTGTCTAATTCTGCATCTATCAACTTCTTACCAAAATCATACAAGCCTTTCTTATCATCACTTTGGCATAAGAAACGCTTTGCCTTCTCACCTCCAATGGATACCTTTGCTGGAATAGAACTTCTTCCATCAACTGACCTTTTGGTGTCTACTTCTAATGTAACACATCCGCCATGTAAACCCAAGAATGGATAAAACTTTCTCAACACATTTCGATTCCTTGTTTTCGTTCTTTTCTCATCCCTAATGTTCCAAACAAATAATTGAATGAAAAATCATTTTTTCAACTATCCTAACTAAAGCATGAAGTGTACAAAAATGTACCCTGTCCAATGGAATTGGTAGTATTGGCCTGAATTCTGTATCTTTTGTATGCCGAGTAGGTGGAAGACCTTGGTCACACCTCAAAGTACTTTTTGCACGACCAGTGCTTGTGTCTTTCAATGTCTCGTAGCAATATAAGCACATCTTGGTAGTCTTTGCCCCTGAGGAAGCAATTCCATACATGGCCTTCTCTGTTTTCAGATCGGAAGCCATATGGAAGTGAACACAAAATGACCCAAACCCTTCAACAATCAATTTCTCACCATGATTATAGCTGTCAATTAGCGTGGGAATGTTCGTTTGATCAAACACCCACTTTAACACTTCAAAATTCTCTTTTCGAACTTGGAAAAGCCCTAACCACCACGTATGGTCTTCCGATTGGACGGAAAACCAATCAGCCTCTCTCTTTTTCTTCTTCAACAGCTTTTGCTTTTCATAATCGGGGGAGAATGCCATGTTCATTAACGTCAATGATACTCTCTCATACTTGACTTTGTGTGTAAGCTCCATTTCATCAAGCTTCAAGCACACTTGCAGCTGCCCATCAACATCATCCTCATGTAAATTGTAAAACACCACCATAAATTTCAAGACATTTTCAAGGTCAAACCATAAGTTATTTTTTTCATTAAGACTGATCATAACAGAATTATTAGTGTTATCATAAATTTTTCTAGATCTAGTACTCTTACCATTTTTAGATCTAGTTGTCTTCGTACCTATTTGAGGTCCTTGCAGCTCGCTTGAGCTCGGTGGACTACAATTTATGGAGTGCATTCCTCCTAAAATTTCTCCGATCATAATGTTCCTTCTTGTTCTTACTTTATTCACATAATGTGGCCTTGGAACAATTACTTTATTGGTTCCAAATGTTTTTAATGCATCATAAAATGGCTTGCATAGCAATCTATAAGCTGCATTGCTTATTCCAGCCGAATCACAAATACTTTGCACCTTGTCAACATCTATTGTAGAGCATACTTCACTAACAACCATGTTAATAACAGACTTTCTTAAGTCATTGTTTCCTGGTGCATTTAGCATCGCTAAAATCTCCTCCTTTGAAGCAATGCTCCTTACAATTTTACAACATTATCTCGTACACCATCATTGCTTTTCTTTGTCTCCAATACTTGCTTGATGGCATATATTCTCCTACGATAAGCCCCACATCGAATATTTAACTCATTGATTGGCTTCACCTTCCTCTTCCTTTCTCTAAGCCCAAAAGCTGTTTTTTTTTAATCTATCTAACCTCCTTTGTAGCATGCAGACCTGTGCCTTATTTTGCTTGGCATTATTTGCTGCTGAATTCCTGTCATTCTCTGCTTGTTTGACAACAGTCTCCAGCATTCCAACATCTTGTTCCAATTGTAAAGCTCTCTTTTTCAATTGATGAATTAACTTTCCCTTTTCTTCAATTTCCTTTTTCAAATTACAAGACTCCACTTCTTTCTGCTGCAAAGAATATGAAAGTCTATTAATGTGAATGGTCAATTCCATGTTATGGAATGCCATGCTCTCGCAGTAGCCAAGTAGCCCTGCCCGCCCTTCACACACGAATTTGACAAGCCCTATTAAACAAGTGAAAACAGGATGCTTTCCTGTCGCAGGATTTCGTGGGTACAGTTCTCCTACAGCCCAAATGTCATAATTTTTAGCTCCACTCATTCGCAAAGCATTCAAATCGATCTTCTTTCCTTGCTGCCCAGCTGTAGAAGTGCTTGCTTTTCCATATTCTGCTGAAGGAAGGATAATTCTAAGTTGAACCATGGTAAGAACAGGCCAAAAATCTTACAATTGGGATCCATCACTGTTATATATCTGATGATTTGTGGGAAATTTGAATTCAAATCTTAGGGCTCAATGTGGGAGATTTGAATTCAAATCTTAGGGCTCAAAACATATTCAAAAATTCAAATTCTTGTGTGTGGGAAATGAAATTCAAACTTAGAGATCAATCCCCAAACTAGAACCGGAGGGCAAATCTGACTTACCTAAAGAATGATACCTGGAGAGAAATAACCGCATTCCTTGGATCACGAACCTTTGTATCTTGGTAGCAATAAATTCGAAGGCAAAGGGGAGCCTGAATCTGCAACACGAATGCACAATCTAAGCACACGAGCAGGAAGGGTTTCGTTCTTCGTGAGAATTTCCCGTGGATTTGCTTAAGGATTTTATGTGGCAACGTGGCAAAAATACATTGGACATATAGATATCTCCAAATTCGAATTAATTTTGGTTGCCCCTTGAAAACACCAACTAAAAAAAAAGTAAGATGAGGTAAAAATAAAATAAGTCATTTCTTATGGGGACACCACGAGACCCCACTTTTTTTCTAATGCTTATTTAAAACTTTGGTGCAGACAGTAGTGCTCTATGGAGCACCGATTTGGGGGCCTGGCACAACAAGCAAGCATTGGCAACAGATAGAGCAAGTATTGAAGCTATTCATAAGGGAGGAGCTGGGCGTTAAGGCGCAAACACCATATGCAATCTTATTGGCAGAAACAGGGTTAATTCCGCTAGAAGCAGAAGCCCTCTTCCAGACTATAAACTTTGTAAATCGGGTGTGGCAGCAGAATGATGAGAGGCTTTCAAAACAAGCATTGCTGCATTCTATGGACTCGTGGTGGTATAAGGATGTCTTGAATTGGGCGGGATTTGGGGGATAGATCTAGCGAAATTGGCTCGACACCGAAGCCTGGTGCTAGAGATGTCATACAACAAAAGGCACTGGAACGAATATGGCTAAAAAAAGGTACCAGAATGACCTTTTATTCCACTGAAATAAATCCGATGCTCACATATACGGATCAGCAGTATGTAAGATCGCACATTCCCTTGTTCTTGAGAAAAATAATAGCACGCTATAGAACATGCTCACATCATTTAAATATTGAGACAGGGAGATGGGCTTCTGTGGCATGAGAAGAAAGAATATGTACCTTATGTGACTGGCACGAGGTTGAAGATGAGCAGCACGTCTTATTGGATTGTTCAGCATACCAAGACATTAGAGCAAAATTTCACATAGATGCAAACAATCTATATATGCTGTTCGATATAGATCCATCAAGTTTAGGTCCATATCTTAAATCGGTAGAATCACACCGAGATTTATTGATAAAAGTAAATACTCTGTAATTATGGCTCCATAACCTTCAAGGTTCGACGGAGCATGATCAATACAATACAATACAGTTGTCATTTACATTGCCAGCATGTGCACCATCATCTTTTTTGCTATCATTGGCTTGGTCATTTATTGGAAAGAAATTTTTGATGGTATCATTAATCACATCCTCACCAATGAATGCATCGTGTGAGCTAGGTGCTTCATGTGAGGACTACATGCACCAAATAGAATAGAATAAAAAATGAGAAAAATCTATTTTATTCTTATTCTATTCTACAAATAATGATAACAAAAGAAAAAGGACATATTTCATCGTAGATCTAATTTACATAATATAAAGCAAATATTAAATTATGATGCAAATACTTAGAAGATAGGCAAACATTTATAATATATATCTAAGCAAATAGGTAGTAAAATGAAATCATTTAAAGGAGCCAACTTACACATTTTTCATCTTGTTCAAGGTCGCGTCCTTCATGAAGTTGGCTTGGCCGAGTTCGACAAAGACCAAATCTTGCTTCGTGTTGTTGACGAATCTGATAGGAACGACTAATCTTGCCTTTGCATTTGTTGCACCAACAAGTTCGCCGTTGAAGATAGAAAGCTATGCTTGGGTCTCGTCTTGCTCTTTTCCTACTTGGTTGATGAGATGATGAAGACAACGAGGACGATGAATTTGACAAGACTCCATGTGAAGAAGAAGAAGAAGAAGAAGAAGAAGAAGAAGAAGAAGAAGAAGAAGAAGAAGAAGAAGAAGAAGAAGAAGAAGAAGAAGAAGAAGAAGAAGAAGAAGAAGAAGAAGAAGAAGAAGAAGAAGAAGAAGAAGAAGATTGATTTTTTCTTAGACTCTTAATGCCTATATAGTATTATGGGCTTGAAATTGGTTACATGAATAATTTTTTAAGAAAAAGATTGATTTTTGCATGTTATATAGATTGCAAAAAACATAGCATTTTCTTGGGGGCATGCATGTGCCATTACTGTCAGTGAATGTTTATGCGTAAACAAGCCCTAAGGGATTGACTGCTTGGGATTTTCTAGAGTCCAATTGTCTAAGGTAATATCTAGACAATTACTATGAGATGTTCAAAGGCAATGGCATGTGGGCCACATGTATCTTGAGGATGTGATTGGGAAATTTGTATTGCTCTTATATATGATTCTACCTAGTTTATTTAAAGATGATGGCACCTATACTTTTTAAAGATGATGGGACCAATATCATTTAAAGGTGGTGGTACCTATTAATTATTATTAGGTGATGGTACCTATTTGTTATTATGGCAATGGCACCCCATTTATTATTCAAGATGGAATAGTTTTCTACGTGTCCACATGGTTACATTGGAGCATAAGAATAGTTTCGAAAATGTCATGTTATATGACTAGGTAAGGAGTTTTTCCGTAAAACATAAGGTTAGGTTTTGCAAAACCAAAAAGTGGAGCGGAGGATATGGCATCTAGCCGAATGTGTCCAGCGCTTCCAAATACAAAAAGGCAAATGTTGCTTATCCGTTCATAAGGAGGAGCCGATCTTAATAGCAGAAATATCGTCTGTATGCAACCGAAAATGGCATGAAGAGTTGCCGATTCTATACCAGTCTGTAGGTAGCCGGATATGGTATATTGGGCTGCCGTTTCCATTCCACAATGCATTTTAGCAATGCAACAAAGATAAATAGACCGGTTTCATTTGTTTAAGATCTATTTCAAGGAGACAGAAGTTCCTAAGATATGGAAGGAGCGACAAATATCAGGTTTTTATTATGCTCTGAACTACTCTTTTGCGAAAAATAAACATTTGGGAGTTAATCCTGCATTATGAAATTGCTGAAAGGGGTGTTGTATGCATTTGCTTAGGTCTGCCCATAGGAGCTTATTTCAGGGGGTTGCATTATAGGAGTGGTTTAGTCTAGGTTTTTCCTAATGTTATAGGAATTTATGGCAGTGTCAAGCCTTGGTTTTAGATTATTAATATGCTCTATCTTAGCATTTGCTTTGGTAGGTTAAGGGTTATAGAGTAGTTTCTTGCTGCAGCTAGATTTGGGTGCTTAGACATGTCCTAGGTGTTGCTTGTTTTGCGATGGCTTTTGTAATAGGAATTGTTAGTTGGTTGCATTTGCTTTCTTCTTGCTCTTGTTTTTATAGTGCCGCACATGGATTTGCATAATTTTATGGCTTTGTGCATGATCTTCATATTGCAGCTCAAGTACTTTGAATGTGCTTATGAGAGATAAAAGAATGCTAACATTATAATGTTACTTCCATTTCCATGCTCAAATGCTGATTGTATGTGAAAATATCACATCTATATCCGTTTGAAACAGTTATAGCAGTTCTATTTTCTGATTTTTAGTACTGAATTAATGTTTAGTTCATTAGCACATGGAGGGCAGCTGCTAAAAGCACCTTGTTTGTTAAAATATTTTGGCTTTAAATCTGATTTGGTCATGTTTAGTGACTTGGATATAATATGTTGTATGATAATATGCTGAAATGTTATACTTGTGAGGATGCTTACATAGGCAGCATATCTTTAACTTATATTTTAGCTTGATTAAGAATACAAGAATAGCAATAGATCATATTCTACATTGAATATGACTAAACTTTAGGTGAAGGGCGATGAGCCATGTAGTTTTACAGCTTACCTGTCACCCCTCTCCTCGTTACCATTAATATGCTAATGTTGGTCTGTTTGGGTGCAGGTAACCAAGACTACATCTCCTAGATGTTTTTGTCATATCTTGGACATATAAAGCAGCCAGACGTGGACTGCTACCTATTTGTACAACAATATTTGGAGCTGATATTGAGGGGATGTTTCCAATGGGAATGATACAAGAACTGAAAAGGACAAACACTTGTGAGTTACTTATAATGAATATGAGATTATTATGCTGAATATTTGGAACAGATTCGAAATTTATAATTCGAAACGATATATTAAGTATGGAAATATGTTACTGGCATAATGTAGATGGATATTTCTAAAGGAATATGAATATTTGAAACGATATATTGAGTATGCTCTGTATATTTGAACTTAATCTTGAATACTATGTTTTTACATTATACGTTATATTTGATTATCTACAATAAGATGAATTTATGCAGTTGGTGTGGTTGTGGCCTGGGTAACACCAGGGTGGATATGTGTGTCTGTCGTCTTTGCATTGAATGAAATCCATTCATATAAACTAGTTTTGTATGTTGTGGAAAGTAATCTTTGTGAAGATAAATCGAAGAAGAAGAAGTGACTTCCACTTGCTAGAGCTATCTGGCAAACACAACTACACTATAGGATTATGGCCCACTGTGCCTATTCCTTCGTATTGGGTCCACTGCACCCTTTACATATGTTGAAAATACTTCTATACTTATAGAGTAATGATTATACAAATGCTGAGACATCTAAAATTGATGTCATTTCTTACTTGTCGTGTAGGATAGTAGGACCCTTCTTTTCATAGGAGGGGTCCTACATCCTTTATCCTGTGAAAAGTTGGTTCCTACTACCCGAGGGAGGGTTGTGGGAGAAGAAGAAGAAGAAGAAGAAGAAGAAGATTGATTTTTTCTTAGACTCTTAATGCCTATATAGTATTATGGGCTTGAAATTGGTTACATGAATAATTTTTTAAGAAAAAGATTGATTTTTGCATGTTATATAGATTGCAAAAAACATAGCATTTTCTTGGGGGCATGCATGTGCCACAATGGAACTGTCAGTGAATGTTTATGCGTAAACAAGCCCTAAGGGATTGACTGCTTGGGATTTTCTAGAGTCCAATTGTCTAAGGTAATATCTAGACAATTACTATGAGATGTTCAAAGGCAATGGCATGTGGGCCACATGTATCTTGAGGATGTGATTGGGAAATTTGTATTGCTCTTATATATGATTCTACCTAGTTTATTTAAAGATGATGGCACCTATACTTTTTAAAGATGATGGGACCAATATCATTTAAAGGTGATGGTACCTATTAATTATTATTAGGTGATGGTACCTATTTGTTATTATGGCAATGGCACCCCATTTATTATTCAAGATGGAATAGTTTTCTACGTGTCCACATGGTTACATTGGAGCATAAGAATAGTTTCGAAAATGTCATGTTATATGACTAGGTAAGGAGTTTTTCCGTAAAACATAAGGTTAGGTTTTGCAAAACCAAAAAGTGGAGCGGAGGATATGGCATCTAGCCGAATGTGTCCAGCGCTTCCAAATACAAAAAGGCAAATGTTGCTTATCCGTTCATAAGGAGGAGCCGATCTTAATAGCAGAAATATCGTCTGTATGCAACCGAAAATGGCATGAAGAGTTGCCGATTCTATACCAGTCTGTAGGTAGCCGGATATGGTATATTGGGCTGCCGTTTCCATTCCACAATGCATTTTAGCAATGCAACAAAGATAAATAGACCGGTTTCATTTGTTTAAGATCTATTTCAAGGAGACAGAAGTTCCTAAGATATGGAAGGAGCGACAAATATCAGGTTTTTATTATGCTCTGAACTACTCTTTTGCGAAAAATAAACATTTGGGAGTTAATCCTGCATTATGAAATTGCTGAAAGGGGTGTTGTATGCATTTGCTTAGGTCTGCCCATAGGAGCTTATTTCAGGGGGTTGCATTATAGGAGTGGTTTAGTCTAGGCTTTTCCTAATGTTATAGGGAATTTATGGCAGTGTCAAGCCTTGGTTTTTAGATTATTAATATGCTCTATCTTAGCATTTGCTTTGGTAGGTTAAGGGTTATAGAGTAGTTTCTTGCTGCAGCTAGATTTGGGTGCTTAGACATGTCCTAGGTGTTGCTTGTTTTGCGATGGCTTTTGTAATAGGAATTGTTAGTTGGTTGCATTTGCTTTCTTCTTGCTCTTGTTTTTATAGTGCCGCACATGGATTTGCATAATTTTATGGCTTTGTGCATGATCTTCATATTGCAGCTCAAGTACTTTGAATGTGCTTATGAGAGATAAAAGAATGCTAACATTATAATGTTACTTCCATTTCCATGCTCAAATGCTGATTGTATGTGAAAATATCACATCTATATCCGTTTGAAACAGTTATAGCAGTTCTATTTTCTGATTTTTAGTACTGAATTAATGTTTAGTTCATTAGCACATGGAGGGGTTGCTAAAAAGCACCTTGTTTGTTAAAATATTTTGGCTTTAAATCTGATTTGGTCATGTTTAGTGACTTGGATATAATATGTTGTATGATAATATCTTTGAAATGTTATACTTGTGAGGATGCTTACATAGGCAAAGACATATCTTTAACTTATATTTTAGCTTGATTAAGAATACAAGAATAGCAATAGATCATATTCTACATTGAATATGACTAAACTTTAGGTGAAGGGCGATGAGCCATGTAGTTTTACTGACTTACCTGTCACCCCTCTCCTCGTTACCATTAATATGCTAATGTTGGTCCTGTTTGGGTGCAGGTAACCAAGACTACATCTCCTAGATGTTTTTGTCATATCTTGGACATATAAAGCACCGGGACGTGGGACTGCTACCTATTTGTACAACAATATTTGAGCTGATATTGAGGGATGTTTCCAATGGGAATGATACAAGAACTGAAAAGGACAAACACTTGTGAGTTACTTATAATGAATATGAGATTATTATGTTGAATATTTGGAACAGATTCGAAATTTATAATTGAAAAACGATATATTAAGTATGGAAATATGTTACTGGCATAATGTAGATGGATATTTCTAAAGGAATATGAATATTTGAAACGATATATTGAGTATGCTCTGTATATTTGAACTTAATCTTGAATACTATGTTTTTACATTATATCGTTATATTTGATTATCTACAATAAGATATGAATTTATGCGGTTTGGTGTGGTTGTGGCCCGGTAACACCGGGGGTGGATATGTGTGTCTGTCGTCTTTGCATTGAATGAAATCCATTCATATAAACTAGTTTTGTATGTTGTGGAAAGTAATCTTTGTGAAGATAAATCGAAGAAGAAGAAGAAGAAGAAGAAGAAGAAGAAGAAGAAGAAGAAGAAGAAGAAGAAGAAGAAGAAGAAGAAGAAGAAGAAGAAGAAGAAGAAGAAGAAGAAGAAGAAGAAGAAGAAGAAGAAGAAGAAGAAGAAGAAGAAGAAGAAGAAGAAGAAGAAGAATATTCTCTTCGAATTTTCATGATCTATACATAATCTATACATGGTTATGATATTTAGAAGGGGCATATTGCCTTAGAAGATGTTGCTAAAATATCATATTGAAATAGTTTTCTTGCAAGAAGAATATTCTCTTAGATCTTCAAATAGTTGAAAACTATAATTTTCTAAGTGACTTGGTTGTCTCTAAATAGTTTAACGGTGTAAAGACGTTATGAATTTTCATGGAAATACAGATGTGGAAGGCATCTCTAGTAATATGATAGTTTATTTGCTGCTCAATATTGGGAGTTCTTTGTTCTCCATATAATGTGAGTCTACAAATGGTAAATTTCGAGGTATGTTTATTTAGATTGCTTTAGCATCCTCAATGGGTGCCATGAAATTAATCTAAGCTTTATTTTTCACCTTTTGGAAAAGCCATGCAAAAGGGCACTCGCCAAAAGCCTAAGCCTAAGATAGACATTCGAGATGGAAATTCATACAAAAGATTTCATGTGCATCTTGCTTGTGAATTTTAGCATGTAAATGTTGGATTAATTCCATGGAGATGACTATAGTACTTATTGGAAGGGATGTGTACCTTCAATGTACAAAAAGGTAAATATGCAACTTGGATAGCTATCTTTGGACGTACACTCAAATGTATAGCACATTAAATGATTTTTGATGCTTTCAAAAAATAATGTACTATCTATGTTGACTTTTTAACAAATTGAAATTATGGCAAACATTAGAAGGCACACTTTGCCTTAGGTTCATCGTAAGGAATAAGTTTGGGTTTAGGTTCATCGTAAGGAATAAGTTTGGGTTTGCTTAAAAATGATTTGTTGCCTATTGTCCTTTTATGGACGTTGTGGCATAATAACCATGGCCGACATCGCCATGAAAGGGCCTATCTTTTTCTGACTTTGAGCAAATAAAGAGCTCCATATACCTTTTTCCGACTTTGAGCAAATATGTTTGAGTAATAGAAGCATTTGGGGCTTTTCCTTGTAACTTTGTGGCAGCTAAAGACGGGCCGCATGACATAGTTTTACCGCCCAAAAGGGCTTATTTGCTTGCTTCTAGGTAAGATAATAGAGCAAGGATCGTGACTGTAGTTCGTGGCCATTATGCAGATGTTCCATGCACATGGATCGTGCCTTGTGATAGCATGTAGCCGATAAGCACTTCTGCCTTAAATGGCTTCGCCAAATGCTTACATACTGACTTTTTGATCCGGAGACAAAGGTGCAATCTTTGCCTAAATGGTTATGTATAAATAACTTGATATGCCTTTTGGCAAAATCGTGGCATGTTAAGCTGCTCTTAGATGGATTCTACAGAAGTATAGAAAAGAATGTCATTGCTTGCCACTTAAAAAATTGGTGCTTGCCAGGATCGCCATAGCTTGCCAGGTAAAAATCTTGATTTTTCAGAAAAGAAATTTAAGAGATCGTTGTTATGCCTTGTTATGATTGAGAACACTAGTTGCTCTGAACTTTTGCAAAAAAACAGGTTGAAAATGTTTGTAGATAGTGCAAATATGCTTTTTGCATTACAAGCATGCTTTTGGCATTTCTCCATTCAGCCTTTTATGGAAGATCGGAAACGAGCTAGGCCACTTCATCATAATGGTGGCTGGGCAAATGCAAACTGTTGCAGTATGAATGCAATAATCAGGTCAGACAAAATAATATTTGATTTCATGCATAATATTTTGAAAAATGCTTTTCTCATAGCATTAGAAAATCCATTTGAAATGTATACGCAGTTTTGGATAATGCGTTCCTTACAACAAAGAAAAAGCCATCTGATATATGCACATCATGTAATAGGCAAGAAGGCAAGAAGTCTTCGGATGTCCCGTGGAGAGCTTTCCACATAATGTTGCTGGTGCTTATTCTTTAAATTTTATAAGAGTAGCTACTGCGTGCATCAAGCGAAAATACGCACAGAAACTTGAGGCGAAATTATTCAGGTTCCTGCTTATGTTCAAATTGCACATTTCTTCCTTGAATCTAGAGATCTTAAGCCTTAAGATTGTAGATGTTAAATGATAAACTGTTTTAATACTAGTTCTACTCTATTTGCTGGAAACTGTATCATTATACATGATCTACATAGAAGGAAAAATGATTTCAATTTTGACGGATATATTTTGTAAAACATATTATGAGAGATCTTAAACTTTATGCCATACAACTAATCTAAGCTTTAAGGTCTAAACTTTATGGGAAGTTTTGAAACTAAGATTCCATTATTCTGTCTTGCTAACGTCACCTCAGGGCAAAAGGATACAATTGGTGATCAGTGATAAACTGAGAGACCCAATGTACCTTTTGGCCCTTGCACATTCTAGTTTTTCACGCTAATTGTGTATTGATTGGCTGCAGGTACGGGTTCTCTCCTCTAATTGTCTCCATTTTGCTGTTAGAGTTGGCGTTAACGCGGAAGAGGATGGAATATGCTACATCAAGATTCAAAGTTTATCAAATTTAAAACGTTGTAAGATTTAAGTTAAGATTTAAATTTATAGTTGTAAGATTGATTACCTTATACTTTCAAATTCAAAAACGTTATGTACAAATTGGATATGCTAATATAGAAATGATGATATGAATTATTTTACTCAAGATCTTTATTTTTGGATATATATTTTTCAATATAGTAAATTATATGGGCTAAGGTTTGTAGAGTGCCTGATGTGGCCTGGCCTAAAAAACCAGGGTGGATATTGGGATAAGTGATCTTGCCTTGAACAAGGTTCTTTTAATGTAACTGTTTGCATAACTGTGACTGTAGTCTTGGCAAGAACATGTACGAAGAAGAAATTGTGACTTCCACTTGCTGGAGATATCTGGCAAACGCATCACTTCTACAAACCAGGTTAGTTTGAATATTATTGCTTTTGGACAGTAAAATAGGTTCTGCTACCATATGCTATGGTAAATGGCCCATAGCCTATTATGATATAGTGTTTTATACTATATCAGGCTGTCCATGGTACTTAAGGCCCACTGTGCCTCATGTACTTCAAGATTTTAAAATCCTGACATTTTGTTGGGTCTTGAACTAGTCTATTGTACTAGTTCTTGAATTATCTCGCTATTGGATATAGTATTTGGTCCAATGCACCTTATAAGATAAAGATGATATAATAATTTGATCTTTGATTGAAAGATTCTTTGAATCTATTTTTCTTGGTGTAAGGAAGTAGGACCCTTTTTTTTTATAGGGGGGTCCCGCTTCCTTATAAAAGAGGAGTCCTACATCCCGAGGGAGGGATTGTGGGAGAAGAAGAAGAAGAAGAAGAAGAAGAGAATATTCTCTTCGAATTTTCATGATCTATACATAATCTATACATGGTTATGATATTTAGAAGGGGCATATTGCCTTAGAAGATGTTGCTAAAATATCATATTGAAATAGTTTTCTTGCAAGAAGAATATTCTCTTAGATCTTCAAATAGTTGAAAACTATAATTTTCTAAGTGACTTGGTTGTCTCTAAATAGTTTAACGGTGTAAAGACGTTATGAATTTTCATGGAAATACAGATGTGGAAGGCATCTCTAGTAATATGATAGTTTATTTGCTGCTCAATATTGGGAGTTCTTTGTTCTCCATATAATGTGAGTCTACAAATGGTAAATTTCGAGGTATGTTTATTTAGATTGCTTTAGCATCCTCAATGGGTGCCATGAAATTAATCTAAGCTTTATTTTTCACCTTTTGGAAAAGCCATGCAAAAGGGCACTCGCCAAAAGCCTAAGCCTAAGATAGACATTCGAGATGGAAATTCATACAAAAGATTTCATGTGCATCTTGCTTGTGAATTTTAGCATGTAAATGTTGGATTAATTCCATGGAGATGACTATAGTACTTATTGGAAGGGATGTGTACCTTCAATGTACAAAAAGGTAAATATGCAACTTGGATAGCTATCTTTGGACGTACACTCAAATGTATAGCACATTAAATGATTTTTGATGCTTTCAAAAAATAATGTACTATCTATGTTGACTTTTTAACAAATTGAAATTATGGCAAACATTAGAAGGCACACTTTGCCTTAGGTTCATCGTAAGGAATAAGTTTGGGTTTAGGTTCATCGTAAGGAATAAGTTTGGGTTTGCTTAAAAATGATTTGTTGCCTATTGTCCTTTTTATGGACGTTGTGGCATAATAACCATGGCCGACATCGCCATGAAAGGGCCTATCTTTTTCTGACTTTGAGCAAATAAAGAGCTCCATATACCTTTTTCCGACTTTGAGCAAATATGTTTGAGTAATAGAAGCATTTGGGGCTTTTCCTTGTAACTTTTGTGGCAGCTAAAGACGGGCCGCATGACATAGTTTTACCGCCCAAAAGGGCTTATTTGCTTGCTTCTAGGTAAGATAATAGAGCAAGGATCGTGACTGTAGTTCGTGGCCATTATGCAGATGTTCCATGCACATGGATCGTGCCTTGTGATAGCATGTAGCCGATAAGCACTTCTGCTTTAAATGGCTTTCGCCAAATGCTTACATACTGACTTTTTGATCCGAGACAAAGGTGCAATCTTTGCCTAAATGGTTATGTATAAATAACTTGATATGCCTTTTGGCAAAATCGTGGCATGTTGTTGCTCTTAGATGGATTCTACAGGAGAAGTATAGAAAAGAATGTCATTGCTTGCTTTTAAAAAATTCGTGCTTGCCGGGATCGCCATAGCTTGCCGGTAAAAATCTTGATTTTTGGAAAAGAAATTTAAGAGATCGTTGTTATGCCTTGTTATGATTGAGAACACTAGTTGCTCGAACTTTTGCAAAAAACAAGGTTGAAAATGTTTGTAGATAGTGCAAATATGCTTTTGCATTACAAGCATGCTTTTGGCATTTCTCCATTCAGCCTTTTATGGAAGATCGGGAACAAGCTAGGCCACTTCATCATAATGGTGGGGGCAAATGCAAATGCAAGCTAAAATATGAATGCAATAATCAGGTCGGACAAAATAATATTTGATTTCATGCATAATATTTTGAAAAATGCTTTTCTCATAGCATTAGAAAATCCATTTGAAATGTATACGCTAGATTTTGGATAATCGTTCCTTACAACAAAGAAAAAGCCATCCGATATATGCACATCATGTAATAGGCAAGAAGGCAAGAAGTCTTCGGATGTCCCGTGGAGAGCTTTCCACATAATGTTCTTTGGTGCTTATTCTTTAAATTTTATAAGAGTAGCTCTTTGCGTGCATCAAAAAAAATACGCACAGAAACTTGAGGCGAAATTATTCAGGTTCCTGCTTATGTTCAAATTGCACATTTCTTCCTTGAATCTAGAGATCTTAAGCCTTAAGATTGTAGATGTTAAATGATAAACTGTTTTAATACTAGTTCTACTCTATTTGCTGGAAACTGTATCATTATACATGATCTACATAGAAGGAAAAATGATTTCAATTTTGACGGATATATTTTGTAAAACATATTATGAGAGATCTTAAACTTTATGCCATACAACTAATCTAAGCTTTAAGGTCTAAACTTTATGGGAAGTTTTGAAACTAAGATTCCATTATTCTGTCTTGCTAACGTCACCTCGGGGGCAAAAGGATACAATTGGTGATCAGTGATAAACTGAGAGACCCAATGTACCTTTTGGCCCTTGCACATTTACCGTTTTCACGCTAATTGTGTATTGATTGGCTGCAGGTACGGGTTCTCTCCTCTAATTGTCTCCATTTTGCTGTTAGAGTTGGCGTTAACGCGGAAGAGGATGGAATATGCTACATCAAGATTCAAAGTTTATCAAATTTAAAACGTTGTAAGATTTAAGTTAAGATTTAAATTTATAGTTGTAAGATTGATTACCTTATACTTTCAAATTCAAAAACGTTATGTACAAATTGGATATGCTAATATAGAAATGATGATATGAATTATTTTACTCAAGATCTTTATTTTTGGATATATATTTTTCAATATAGTAAATTATATGGGCTAAGGTTTGTAGAGTGCCTGATGTGGCCTGGCCTAAAAAACCAGGGTGGATATTGGGATAAGTGATCTTGCCTTGAACAAGGTTCTTTTAATGTAACTGTTTGCATAACTGTGACTGTAGTCTTGGCAAGAACATGTACGAAGAAGAAGAAGAAGAAGAAGAAGAAGAAGAAGAAGAAGAAGAAGAAGAAGAAGAAGAAGAAGAAGAAGAAGAAGAAGAAGAATTTTCTTCAGAAAGATTTTACAGTGGATGGGCCTTGACTAGGGCTTCCCCAAAAAAAGTTTTTTAATGGGCAAGCGTGCATTTTTGAGGCATGATCCTATTTTGGCTATGTTTGATGAATATTTTTGATCTTGGGCTTAACATGTGTTGCATTGTGGTTATACCCGTTAGGGAGCACATTGCACCATTAAAAATAAAATGGCCTTGTGCTTTCATAAAAGTCACATATATGACTAGTTTACCTTTAAAAATAAAGTGGCCTTTGGCTTTCACAAAGGTCATATGTAGGATGTGCATAGATTCGTAAAAAGTATTTTGAGGTCCTCCAAATACATTTAATTGTGATGGCATTATGGCAAATGCCAAAGTCAAAGTTTGAATATTTATTTATGGTGGCAAGGCATGCCACTATTTAAGCCAGCATTTATGGTGATTAAGACTTAGAGAGTATGGTGGATTCCATGCTATGTGAAGATACGGTAATGATGGAGCCTAAAACAACTATCTAGTAATAGATGTGGCCTTAGTATATAAAGGGATTTACGGTAAAGGATATGGTAAATCCTTATAGTGAAGTTACAAAGGTAAGAATTTGGATATTTTTGCTTATTGGGTATATCGATATAGGGCAAGAAAGTAGCCCTAGCCAAAAGCGGCTAACCTAAAGCCTTGATAAGGAAAAATTTTATTAGGGCATGCGATCCCTTTATTTTGCAACCAGTTTTGTTTCTGGAAGAGCGGCTTGTTGTAGAGATCGTGGCCGGATCCAAAATCTTAGGAAGGGTCCAAACCGCTCTATATTTGTCTCTATTATTGGCTTTGCCGGCTTCGATGCTTTCCCAGGCTTTTATAGATTCATGATAACTATGACAGTTGCATGAATTCCATCCTTCTCACAATGTCAGGTTTGCATTCCAGAACTCTGAGCTGTGTGAGCTAAAAATACTATGTTGGGTTGATATTACTGGTGTTTAATCACTAGCTAGAGCCATGTTCTAAATATTGATCCTGCATTTCTTAAGGCCGGTCTTCCAGTTGCCACGACATGAATATTGATGGCCAAGCTGGTGGATATTTTCAAGACAAAAGGAGACAATGCAAGGCAACAAGAATGAAGTACAAAGGGCTTCTAATCAGGTCTGCAAAATACTGAGCTTTCCTATTTCTTTAGATAAATGGACTTAAGCAGGTTCCATAAAACAAGGCAAACGTTCTGTATGCTATGATCCCTTATGGTAATGATTTATTCTTTTGTGCAAAAGGGGGTCCTATATTTGCTAAGCTTCAGACTGAGTCAACTTGGAGCATTTGGAGATAGCACTAATATAATGAGTACAGGATGCAAACCAATGGTTTAAGCAGCCTTAGTCTATCTAAGAATAGTGCATACTACTGAACTAATTTTATGCACAAATGTTTGACACTTGTTTGTATTTAGGATATGTGATTGCTCAAACAAAGAGTCCTGTTACAATAAAGACAAAGCTGTGGTAGGTTAGTTTGAGTTAATGATTCACTTTCTCTGGTATTTTTAGGGAAAATATGAAGTATATCAAGCTGATACCTTGCTGGTTGGTAAGACAGCAGACAGATATTCTTGTGCCGACTTGGTAATACCCTATTAAGCAAGAATCTGGCACTTTATCTATGCCTTTGCCACTGGTTATCCATTGGGCTAGAATAAACAGCCAGTAGTGGTTGTATCTATTTCTGTTAATTAAAGCTCCAAGTCTTATAACTCTAGTTTTAATCTAGAGGCATCTATTTACTGAAAATAATAGGTGAAGGGCGAAGAGCCGGAATGTTCTATAGCTTACCTGACGCCCCTTGTATAGTTACCATAAAACTTGCTAACTTATGCATTGTTTGGGTGCGTGTAACCGAACATTCTCTCTGAATTATTTTCGGTTGCTATTTGGCCATGGAAAGGTCACGAGAAGAACGTGACCAAGACTACATGGTGCGCTTATGCTTGGTGAGATCCTCCCTTTTTGTATGTTAGGGAATCAAGAAGATAAAGATTGGGTGATGATATGTACATCATATGCACTCTATGACCTCAAGATGGTCTTCAATAAATATATAGTTTAATCTTTGGAATTTTATGATGATTAAGTTTGTCTTGAAAAACTCGATGGTTACAGGTTTAAATATATTCCTAAGTGTTGTATTCATGTTAACGGTCTGAACTACTATGCTGAGGATGTAATATTATGAAAAAGATAAAAACAGTGGAAAGTTACATTGGTAATAGAAGTAAAAGCTGAAGTTATTATGATCATGACATTGAAAATATGAATCGTGTGAAAAAAGAATATGTTGTACACTGATATGGATATGTTAAAAAGGCTAAAGGTTCTTACATCAATGTTAAATAAGTTATTGAGAAATGAAATACAATATTGTGACCTTTATTCAAGTTCATGGAGTACTTTCTAAATAGTTACTTATACATGGAAGTAGGAGTACCTGATGTGGCCTGGCTTAAAAACCCAGGATAGGTATTGGGAAGTGTGTGCTCACTTTGAACGAAGTCTTTTAAATGTTTTTGAACTTTAAATTGTACATAGTCTTTGTGAGAACATCATCGAAGAAGAAGAAGAAGAAGAAGAAGAAGAAGAATCTAATAGTTCTATCTTCTGAATTTCTGAATGTTTGTTTTGTTATTTTGATTGAAGGCATTATAGATGGGCAACACCAAGTCCCACTTGTGCTGATATGCTTTGGAGACGTACTCTCTATTAAGGTATGTTTCAATGTTGAATTCTATTTTCCCTCTAAATAAACCATGGTATTTTCCCTCTCTTTAAATCTTCTTAATTGAATCTTCTAGAATTTTCATATCAAGTCCTTGGGTTAGCTTCCTGCTTGGAAACTATACACGGGAAATGATAATTAAACTTGAAAATGTCATAGTGCCTTTGAGTTGATGGTGTTTGTAACCATTCTGCCTACAATATTGCTGAAATGATATTTTGGGCATGACCAAAAGTACAATGGATACATCAAAACATTGTTTACAAAGTGAATTTCTATTCGTCACATGTATTACCTTTTGACATATGGCTTAGAATAAGCTTTACCCATATAAAACTTATGCATGCATTTTATTTTCTTATGCATGCACTTTTATTTTATGCAAGCATGACAAGTGGTGCTACATGCAAAAGTGCTTTGCATGACTACATATTTGGGATTTAAAATAGGCACAAAAGTGCTCACGAAAGGTGAGCCTCCACTTTAAGATATGTTCCTTTTTAGCTATGGAGGTGACGACCAAAGATCTTTCAAAGTACATAAAGTACCATGTTTAATGGTGCAATAGGTGCATGCTCTTTAAAGAAAAGAAAGGGGAAGACCTGTATAAAGAGCTTTTTACCAATTGAGGTTTATCATTTGCATTTTGTCAATGGTTAAATTGGGTTGAAAAATGCCGTATTGTGGTCTAACTAAATGACGTTTGAGTTTTTCGAGGCAAAGGTTGGATAGGCTTAGCCTAAAAATGAATACCAAATATTGATTCGTAGATCCATTAATGGTGGAGGCGGATACTTTTGTGTAGCAGGCCGTGATGTTGCCAGAGGATAACCGTCTTTCGTAATGAGGTAAAGGATAATATTCTAACTTCATATTAAATAGATAATAGATGCCTTAGTGCATCTTTGTGCTTTGGCGGGAATGAGATAGCCTGCGCCTAGAGGGCTCTACCTCTTGTTCTTGCTCTATTTTACACCTGCATAATGCCAAATAGGGATCTATGGCCATTTTTCTGGGAAGAATAGCAAGGCCCGGAAGGTTAGAAATACTCCACAAACATCGATTTTGCCTTGCCGAAATAGTATTGTGGCAAAGTTTTGTCTGCTTTGCACCGAGTATTCTGGTGAGTTATTAAGATCACAGATTCGCCAATATGGCATATATATTCTAGGGGTCCAAATCTCTTTTGCTTGAACGTTATGCTAACAGGCAGGGATTAATGCGCCCCTGGACGGGAAGAAAACAAGACTTTGCTAGCTGGAAGGCACCATTCAACAAAGTTTTCAAGGCTGAGCTATGGTGCGATGCCACTGAACAAAACTCCAAAAGATCATAATAGGAGCGTCTCATATCAGGTTTGATTTGATTTGTGGTACTTAAGCTTGGATATGGAGATGATCTAAGGATATAACAGGTCTTTCTCTTAGCTTAAAATTACTAGAGCAGAGTTTTACATAGATAAGTTGATAATGATTGTTGCTCAAATTTCTGTTGAATGTTAAGTTTTGTCCTCCAATTAATGCAGAGTAATTGAAAGCTCATGAGTTGAGCTCTAGGAGACAGGGGACTTGATACAAATATGGTTTGTCTGGGTTAAGGCCTTTGCTCAGACATATAGAACATAAGCTGAAATGAATTGCAAACTCTAGAAAGTATTGTACAATATTGTATGCTGACTGAGTGAAGCGGATATTAAGCATGGTCCCTTTCTGTTGCTACACATCTGAGCAGATATGCTGGCCATGTTTTTACATGATGTTGAGCTCTTAACTTGGCATTGCTAAGGGCCTGAAAAATATGATCTTAGTTTATATTTCTGTTTTTTACATGATCTAGCTCAGATTTGTGGTTATCCTTGCTTAGAATACTTCATATTTCTAAGTTGATTGAGTTAGCTTGATTAAATAAACATTTACATTTAATATTCTGAGCTACAGAAAACATGGATAACATGGAAGATAACATACATGGCCATTGATGTTTGTATACATGGACATGTTTTTAGCTCTAGTATGTTCAAATATTTGGTTACTTATATGCTGAGGTAAGCAGCATAGAGCTTGTTGATTTACATTATTGCACCTCAGATGATTAACATGAAAAAATCAGCCCTATTTTGCTTAAAGTAGGTGAAGGGCGAAGAGCCGTGATGTCTTATAGCTTACCTGTTGACCCTTACATCGTTACCCTCATAAGGCTAATGTTTGTATTGTTTGGTTACAGGTAACCAAGACTTCACCTCCTACTCTTTCTGTCAAAGTACTTTGGCTGAGTATGAAGACAACATAGGATGCATAATTTATGCATTTCCATGAAATATTGTACAAAGTGGTGAGATCTTTACATACTAGGACTACACTTATAGAGATTTCAAGCTTTATTGACTATACTTCTTGTTGGAAACGTATCTAAGATGTTAAATACATATCTTTAGATTTTCTGAAATTGTATATACTAAAATTTACTGGGATGTAACAGTCTTAATGGAATGGCTAAATGAAAAGTTGTCTGTGCTTTGGTAATACAAATTTACAAATATTATACATGACTTTCAAATAATGAAATTGTATAGATTAAAATGCTGTGGCCTGGGATAACAACCAGGATGGATATTATGGGGAGTGTTTGCACCTTGAATGGAACTGTGCTCTGTAAGTAGTACATTGTATAGTGTAAATCTGGGTGTGATTGTAAACAAGAAGAAGAAGAAGGAGAAGAAGAAGAAGAAGGAGGTTTTGCTAAGGATCGACGTGGCAAGCAAATGCCCCTCACATTGCCACTAGTATCAGAGCTTGACATTGTTTTTAACCTGTTCAATGGTTTATATTTAGATAAAGATAACTTGATGTTTACTTAGATAATTATCTTCACATAGAAGGAAAACATAGATATCTAAATAGGAGTACAAGCTTTCTAGCTGGTAGACAAAGACACAATTAGAATCATTATTGTCTCTTACCTCCAAATCAGCTACACCACGCTCCTTAACATGGACTCTCGTTCACACTGAAAAAATCCCAAGTAAGGTGTTGATCCAAGTAAGGTGGATAAAATGATCCAACTGAGCCTAACCACATATATAAACTTCCCAAATCAGTACCTTCTTCCCCTGCTATAAAATTTTTTATCATGCATCCACTGAAGAATCCCATCTACAGTGTCAACGCCCTTAAAGATATAGAGGCTCCTACAAACTCTTTATTCACCTACAAACTCCACACAAACACCCTTTCCACATGTCTGCGATTAAGGTTCGGCATCGCCGGGCACACGTTTCTAGTCATAATTATAAAGGGAGAGTGATTCATACACTATTTCTTAACTTCATTTGCATAAGCATCTTCATATAACAATGCTCCATGTTTTCCTCCTCCCGAGCACAAAAAACAGATCGCAGGTCTTCAAGGAGTTGCTCTCATTCCTATGCTAACAAAACATGTATTTCCATTCTCTGCTCTATTAGACTTGTCCTTTTGCTTCTGCAATATTTATTCCATGCCGAGCACTAAGGATTTCTTTACGCCAATTCCCTGCAATTCCCATAAAGTCATGATATCAAGTATTCTATTGTTTTGAAGTAGCAATTTTGATTGATTGTGAAAACATGACTTTGAAGTATGATTTAAGCCACCTCATCTTCCGGCCATGGAGGGCAACCCTCCCTGCGCAGCACCTTGTTTTTTCTTTTTCTTTTTCTTTTTTTTCAATAACACAACCAACAACTTTAAACCTTGTGCCATACCATGATGCCGCCTAAATGACTATCCATTCCGCCTAAATGACTTCCATGACCGGCCTACCCCGGCCTTGATATGTTGGGAGATATGTTAGATCATATGATACATCATATGTTAGAAAGATTACATCATATGAGGAAGGATTGACCAACTTCATATGGACCAACGCCATATCTACAGCAACGTTAAAGCCAGGCAGTGCTTGCCGGAGTTCTTGCAACAGCTGCTCCACTTGCCGGAGTTCTTGCAACAGTTGCTCCACTTCATCCCCAACAGGATTTCTTTTATGTACGTGGATGTAAATGCCGTTAAAGATTGGGTAGATCTTCAGAAAATATACTATAAACATAATTTGGTCTGACGTATATTTGCCAGTAACGCCAATCCCAAGGGAAAGATTGAGCTTTTTTCCTTGATTTATTAAAAGCTTTTTGAATTGCCCAAGTATTCCTAGATCTTGCGAACCATTTTCAAATCCTATATTTTGAGGATCTACACCATCACCATCTGTGAACGGCCTCTTTACTGGCATCATGACAGAAGGGCTTGCCCCTGCGCCTCTATTTCTTGCCGGAGTTCTTGCAACAGCTGCTCCACTTCATATTCCCCAACAGGATTTTCTTTATGTACGTGAATGTAAATGCCGTTAAAGATTGGGTAGATCTTCAGAAAATATACTATAAACATAATTTGGTCTGACGTATATTTGCCAGTAACGCCAATCCCAAGGGAAAGATTGAGCTTTTTTCCTTGATTTATTAAAAGCTTTTTGAATTGCCCAAGTATTCCTAGATCTTGCGAACCATTTTCAAATCCTATATTTTGAGGATCTACACCATCACCATCTGTGAACGGCATCATGACAAAATTGCCATTCAACATGAATGGCAACTCTAAAATTTACAAGGTATACAAGGGCAAGCCCTTGTATACCTTGATTAGCCTTGCCGGCCTTGAAAAAGGATGCCATAGCCAGCTTCGTTGTGTATGGTTAGTATAACACTACGCAAAATGGTGTTACAAATTGCTTATGGTGTTATGGTATCATATCTTATTGGTTCCAGGCTGGCACATCTTAAATGATGTTGCTACTTGCAAAATGTTTCGTAAGGTTTCTAGGGCCCATCCTAGAGGGCTTGGTTCGGGAAATTCTCCGGAGCCCTTGTAAGCTACCCTGTAAATCTGAAAATTCACACTACGATTTTGAGATAGCAGGAAAATTTCCTGCTAAAAATAGTGCTTTCTCTTGTTACTTCCGGTAGGAACTGAGTGGGAGCATGGAGGTGGTAGGTTGGCTAGATCCAGCTGGAAATTTGACTTTTATGCTTAAAAAAATTCCCGAACCAAACTAGAGGATCAAGATGATTTTACCCTGGAAGCAGAAAAAGGATGGTTGATCTAAGACGGCAGCCTGAAAGGACAAAATGATTGTCAAGCGATTCAATCAGGACAAAATGAAAGGACAAAATGACAAAATGAAAGTCAAGCAATTCAATTAAGAGCCTTCAATCTCTTAGATAGCTCGTCCCTATCTCTTAGCTAGCTCATCCCTCTCTCTTGGCTAGCTCATTCAATGGTCACTATACAATTTAATAATTAATCTCTGACAGAAAGAGAAAGAACAAAATGACATAAAGGAAAAGTCATGTATTGAATGCAAAACATTAATTAAGATTCATCAAAAATAGCCAGGTTCATAAACGAGTTCAAATCAGATATCTTAGGAGAATTTTGTGGGACCTCTTACCTTTTGGGTCCCCTAGGTCAATTGGTCTCCGCGGACGATAAAAATCAATTCAATTCAATTCAGTTCTCTTGGCCACCTTTGAAATTTTGCAAGGTGTTATAGAATGTATACTTATGTCCAGCAAAGTCGGGGACCCGTTACTAGTTATATAAGTTTGTAAAGAAAGAACAAAACCTAATTACAACTTAAGTCATTAGACCCTAAATATGCATATTGAAATCAAGAATGTTTACCGGCATTGACAACCCTAAAATGGCACTTCGAATTTGAAATGGAAGGCATTCTTAAAATTTCATAGCCCAAAAGTGGCAAGGTATTTTAGGGAATCCTTGAAAGGTTTTGTTTCATTAGTGCAAACGCAGGTCATTAATGGATTTAATCCGTCATCTTGTTTCTCTTAAACGGACATAAGTTTTTAAATTAAATGGATATAATCTTCAATATTAGAGTATACAGTTTGACTCTTCTTCTCACGTAAAATCATGCATCCAAATCTTCTTACTTAGAAGCTGCAAAATAAGAAAGTCTGAATTAATTAAAAAAAAAAAAAAAAAAAGACAACAAAAATAATTAAAATACTTACGATTCTTAGAAACATGCATCTAGCTTCGAAACTTGAAGCATAAACAATTCCTTTGGCCACTGCATTTTCACCTCAAAGGCATGGTCTGTTGGCCTCTTTTACATCTTACAAATTGCTCTCAGGTTACATCACCTTTTCTTTGGATATCTTTGCCTCATCTTCTTCTCTCTTTTCCATTTGCTTCTTCCATGCACTCCAAAATGCAGTGCCAATGGCTTTCAGCAGCACTATAACCCCAAAATCTGATCTACGTGTAGTTTTTTGCTGTCTTTTTTGCAAAAAAACAACACTTAAAAGCCACCCATAGTAATGTTCCGAAAATGCTAGAAACAACGCGTAGTTTTTTTAGTGTATTTTTTCATACACAAAGAACGTGTAGTTTTCATGCGTGGTTTTTAGACAAAAACAACCTGTAATTTTTATGTGTTGTTTTCGCGTGGTTTTTAAGAAAAACAATGTGTAAATTTTATGTATAGTTTTTGCTCAAAAATGTGACGAGCCTGCCGAGTTGACCCTCTAGGCAACTCGGGATCTGTCAATACTGTGCTAGTTCTAGGTTGGTGTGACAAACAATAGAATATGGTGAAGAATTGAATCTTCCTCTTGCACACTTAAATTACACGCTCAAAACTCAATGAGCAAATACTTAAGATCTCAATATAATCAGAAAATATTAACAGCAAAAGAATCCATATTCTCAACAAATATAACATCTAATTGTCACCCGGAGGGGGGGCGTCCCTACGGCCTCGAAGGGGCCAAAAAATTTTTTTTAGCAACACAAACCATTAACATCCAACATATAAAAATTAAATCCCCCAACACATAACAACCAACACATAACAACCATTTACATTAATAACCAACACATAACTACCATTGACATTAATTAACACAACTATTGGGTCCAACACATTTAAATTAAAATCCCCCTTAAACCCCCTTTGGTTTGGGTGCATATTCACACGGGGGGTGACTCCGTGCAACGAGAGCTGTTGGATAGGCATATTCACCCCTTATTCCTTAATCTACACCGTACGTAAAGTTCCTCGTTTGTGGGGTATGCAAGTACAAAATTTGCTATACTGTATAACAAGATTCGCAAAATACTATAAGATTTCAAGCGGAATACTATATGGTGTTGATTTTTAATGCAGTAAAATACAATTATGAGGGCTCTCGCCCCTACGCCACCCCCGTGTGAATATGCACCCAAACCAAAGGGGGTTTAAGGGGATTTTAATTTAAATGTGTTGGACCCAATAGTTGTGTTAATTAATGTCAATGGTAGTTATGTGTTGGTTATTAATGTAAATGGTTGTTATGTGTTGGTTGTTATGTGTTGGGGATTTAATTTTTATATGTTGATGTTAATGGTTTGTGTTGCTAAAAATTTTTGGCCCCTTCGAGGCCTTAGGGACCTTCCAGTGACAAAAAATTTTAGAATTCAAACCAAAAAAACTAGAATTCATTTGAGGCTTTCATCATTGTAGCTTTTGAATTTGATCACAATAAAACAAATAGAACATAAGTAAAAGTTACTATAAAAATAGAGCAGATTGATCCCATTATTAAAGTCATAAAGTTTGCAACACTCATACACAAACATTTTTCAACTGGAATTTAACAGCAGCCTTTGGCCTCCATGGATTCTTGTGGTGAGAAACCAAAGTGGGAAACTTTTACGCTTGTTAGCACAAGGATCTAGAAGCCTTGGAATTTGCTTAATAAGCGCCTCAAAATCTAAAAATACATGGTAATTTTTGCAAGCTTCATTCGGAATGAGCCATAAAACAATATCCAATAGCACAATCCTGTATTAATCAGCTGGTAGGATGTGTTAGCCTACCAAACCCGGCCGAAAAATTGCTGTTTTAGCATAGATAATTAACTCAAACATATCCATATCATACACTACCAAAAAGATCTTGGAGAGAGCTTTCCAACGCAATAAAAATCATCTCAAACAGAGCTCTGGATCAAAAGTTATGATAAGAAATGTGTTGCCGAAGGGGAAACTGCACTACATGCGCCCTTCAAGCACTTCATGTGCCCATTATGCACCACACGCACAAAAAAAGGGCTTTTGTTGTGAGCCATTGGTTGTTGGGCTAAAATCAACGGTCCTTCATGTGCCCATTATGCACCACACGCACAAAAAAAGGGCTTTTGTTGTGAGCCATTGGTTGTTGGGCTAAAATCAATGGCCCTTCATGTGCCCATTATGCACCACACGCACAAAAAAAGGGCTTTTGTTGTGAGCCATTGGTTGTTGACCATTGAAAAAAAAGGCTAAAATCAATGGCTCAGAAATGGTGCACTCTAGATGTACGCATTAGTACATCCATTTGAATACATCACGAAATCATAGGAAAACCTTTAGTGAAAAGCGTACAAAAACACAAAGAAAACCCCCTGTTATTATGCTACATATTCATCCCTAGAGCTTCGCTCCACCACGATCCTCAGCTGCACCGCTGCCATCCCTTGCTTACTCACTGCACATGCATTCACTGGGGTTAGTCCTCATGACTAAGTGGGGATCCCTGGCTGCCACTGCATGCATGGAAACACTCGGGCATCTTGGATAACAAAAACATAGACAGATTCAAACACAAAGATCCTATAGTGCGATTCGCTAGACAATGATAAGGAAAAAACATCATAAACAGCGGGGCCAACACAAAGTCAATTACCAAAAGAACACATAACAGCTCAAGGGACAATGGGAAGCTCGGTGACCCTACATCTTGAGCCACGTTAGCTTGAGAGAAATGCGGCCGGCTCATTAAGAGCCGTTGGCGAGGTGGTGAGATTGAACCTCGTATGCACATACCTTCCCGACCCACGTCGTATTTGGAGGACCTCTTACCATGGAATACATCTGAGAAGTTTACTACTTTCTCTGTAGAAATATTTTATAGGGTATGCATGCAGACGGATGGATAGGAGTATGAAAAAATAAATCTGTTACAAAAGTGGTAAATAAGAGATTTTACGTGATCCCATCTTCGCAAGATGGCATATCAGGACATATACTTATAGGTGAATCCCCCATGATCGAATAGACTAGGCCAATGTAGTATACATCCAAAAATCAAGGGTTGAAGATAGTCAGGGAGAAGAGACAATACACGTTATGCAACATGGCAGAGATAGAGGATGAGAAACATGTCTGATACAGATGCAATGCATATGAGGCATTGAACAAAGTAATATCACATGTCCGTTGCTATAAAAAAACTACTTGTTTATAAATGACTAGGAAATTTTCCACCTTCGATGCACTACAACCCCAACATTTGGTCCACAGCTGAAAACAACAGTAAAAACACAATACGGGTTGTTTTTTTGAAGATTTGAAAAAAACCTACACGTAGTTATACAGAGGTGTGGTTTTTCAAGGATATGCTGTAGTTTTTATGGAGCCATAGTTTTTTTGAATAAGAATGTGTGGTTTTTAAGAAGGTGTAGTTTCATTTTTAAGGATGTGTTGTTTTCTCCGGCTGTATAGTTTCTTGACAGGATGTTTTTTTTCTAAGGTGTTTTTTAAGGTAATATTTTTTTGAGGTGTGGTTTTTTATGGTTTTCTAAGAATCCATGTATGACCAAGTTGTCCATATGTCATTAATGCCACAAAATGGCAGCATACAAAAGCTATATGCATGCTTGACACACTTCACTAGCATACGTATGTATGTGTGTGCGTGCGTGCGTGCGTGCGTGCGTGAGAGAGAGAGAGAGAGAGAGAGAGAGAGAGAGAGAGAGAGAGAGAGAGAGAGAGAGAGAGAGAGAGAGAGAGAGAGAGAGAGAGAGAGCATGAAACTTAAAGACATCCATCACTCGGGAGAGAGAGAGAGAGAGAGAGAGAGAGAGAGAGAGAGAGAGAGAGAGAGAGAGAGAGAGAGAGAGAGAGAGAGAGAGAGAGAGAGAGAGAGAGCATGAAACTTAAAGACATCCATCACTTCGCAACTTGTAGCGAAGAACCAAAAGATGGACACTAGTTTAGCATCATATAGGCATTTCTTGAAGAATATTTGATCACCTAAGAATCTTGAACACTTGAAGTCAAAGGCTGAAGACCCCAAAGTTGGAAGACCACTCGAATTTCAACGGTACTTTGCATGAGCCATGATATTACTTCTTAAGGCATGATTTGCTATTTCCCAAGGTCTTCACTACCATTCCACCCAAAAAATCATTTCTTTATACATCCTTTTCTTCCCTTTCATACGCCATTGCCATTTGTCGAGACCAAAGTTAGCAAGACCATTTTTCCTAATCAAAAGCACACGATTCATCCATCACCTATGAAAAATTGCTAAAATTTCATCCAATTTTGTTCAGGCTCAAACATGCCAAGGTGGCTCAAACATGCCACGTGGGCTCCAACATGCCAAGGTGGCTCAAACATGCCACGCGGGCTCCAACATTCCAAGGTGGCTCAAACATGTCACGTGGGCTCCAACATGCGACCTAGGCTCCATCATGCCAAGGTAGCTCAAAGATGCCACCTAGGCTCCAACATGCCAAGGTGGCTCAAACGTCCACTCGGCTCCAACATGCCACCTAGGCTCCAACATCCACCTCGGCTCAAACATGCCGAGGTGGCTCAAACATGCCACACAAGCTCCAACGTGCCACATAGGCTCAAACATGCCAAGATGGCTCAAACATGCCACGCGCGCTCCAAGATGCCACCTTCTCTCCAACATGCCACGGTGGCTCAAACATGCCACGTGGTCTCCAACATTCCACCTAGGCTCCAACATGCCAAGGTGGCTCAAACATGCCACCTAGGCTCAGACATGCCAAGGTGGCTCAAACATGCCATGTAGGCTCCAACATGCCATCTAGGCTCCAACATGCCGAGGTGGCTCAAACATGCCACATGGAAGATGCCACCTTGGCTCCAACATGCCAAGGTGGCACAAACACGCCACGTGGGCTCCAACATGCTAAGGTGGCTCAAACATGCCACCTAGGCTCCAACATGCTTACTCACTGCACATGCATTCACTGGGGTTAGTCCTCATGACTAAGTGGGGATCCCTGGCTGCCACTGCATGCATGGAAACACTCGGGCATCTTGGATAACAAAAACATAGACAATTCAAACACAAGATCCTATGGTGCAGTGCTAGACAATGATAAGGAAAGAAACATCATAAGCAACGGGAGCGAAAACACAAAGTCAGAGTACCAAAAGAACATAACAAAGCTCCGGGACAATGGGAAGCTCAGCCAGCCTACATGCAGGCCCTGTTAGCAGAGAAATGCCCGGCCAGCTCACATTCCGAGCCCCGTTGGCGGAGTTGGTGGGGTGAACCTCGTATGCACATACCCTTCCCAGCCCACGTCTGGCGCTGGAGGACCTCTTACCATGGAATACATACAGAAGTTTACTACTTTCTCTGTAGAAATATTTTATAGGGTATGCATGCAGACGGATGGATAGGAGTATGAAAAAATAAATCTGTTACAAAAGTGGTAAATAAGAGATTTTTACGTGATCCCATCTTCGCAAGATGGCATATCCGACATACTTATAGGTGAATCCCCCATGATCGAATAGACTAGGCCAATGTAGTATACATCCAAAAATCAAGGGTTGAAGATAGTCAGGGAGAAGAGACAATACACGTTATGCAACATGGCAGAGATAGAGGATGAGAAACATGTCTGATACAGATGCAATGCATATGAGGCATTGAACAAAGTAATATCACATGTCCGTTGCTATAAAAAAACTACTTGTTTATAAATGACTAGGAAATTTTCCACCTTCGATGCACTACAACCCCAACATTTGGTCCACAGCTGAAAACAACAGTAAAAACACAATACGGGTTGTTTTTTTGAAGATTTGAAAAAAACCTACACGTAGTTATACAGAGGTGTGGTTTTTCAAGGATATGCTGTAGTTTTTATGGAGCCATAGTTTTTTTGAATAAGAATGTGTGGTTTTTAAGAAGGTGTAGTTTCATTTTTAAGGATGTGTTGTTTTCTCCGGCTGTATAGTTTCTTGACAGGATGTTTTTTTTCTAAGGTGTTTTTTAAGGTAATATTTTTTTTGAGGTGTGGTTTTTATGGTTTTCTAAGAATCCATGTATGACCAAGTTGTCCATATGTCATTAATGCCACAAAATGGCAAAGATAAAAAGCTATATGCATGCTTGACACACTTCACTAGCATAATGATGTATGTGTAAAAGCGGCGCGTCGCAAGGCAAGGAGAGAGAGAGAGAGAGAGAGAGAGAGAGAGAGAGAGAGAGAGAGAGAGAGAGAGAGAGAGAGAGAGAGAGAGAGAGAGAGAGAGAGAGCATGAAACTTAAAGACATCCATCACTCGGGGGAGAGAGAGAGAGAGAGAGAGAGAGAGAGAGAGAGAGAGAGAGAGAGAGAGAGAGAGAGAGAGAGAGAGAGAGAGAGAGAGAGAGAGAGAGAGAGAGAGAGAGAGAGAGAGAGAGAGAGAGAGCATGAAACTTAAAGACATCCATCACTTCGCAACTTGTAGCGAAGAACCAAAAGATGGACACTAGTTTAGCATCATATAGGCATTTCTTGAAGAATATTTGATCACCTAAGAATCTTGAACACTTGAAGTCAAAGGTCAAGACCCCAAAGTTGGAAGACCACTTTCGAATTTCAAGCGGTACTTTGCATGAGCCATGATATTACTTCTTAAGGCATGATTTGCTATTTCCCAAGGTCTTCACTACCATTCCACCCAAAAAATCATTTCTTTATACATCCTTTTCTTCCCTTTCATACGCCATTGCCATTTGTCGAGACCAAAGTTAGCAAGACCATTTTTCCTAATCAAAAGCACACGATTCATCCATCACCTATGAAAAATTGCTAAAATTTCATCCAATTTTGTTCAGGCTCAAACATGCCAAGGTGGCTCAAACATGCCACGTGGGCTCCAACATGCCAAGGTGGCTCAAACATGCCACGCTGGCTCCAACATTCAAGGTGGCTCAAACATGTCACGTGGGCTCCAACATGCGACCTAGGCTCCATCATGCCAAGGTAGCTCAAAGATGCCACCTAGGCTCCAACATGCCAAGGTGGCTCAAACGTCCACTCGGCTCCAACATGCCACCTAGGCTCCAACATCCACCTCGGCTCAAACATGCCGAGGTGGCTCAAACATGCCACACAAGCTCCAACGTGCCACATAGGCTCCAACATGCCAAGATGGCTCAAACATGCCACGCGCGCTCCAAGATGCCACCTTCTCTCCAACATGCCACGGTGGCTCAAACATGCCACGTGGTCTCCAACATTCCACCTAGGCTCCAACATGCCAAGGTGGCTCAAACATGCCACCTAGGCTCAGACATGCCAAGGTGGCTCAAACATGCCATGTAGGCTCCAACATGCCATCTAGGCTCCAACATGCCGAGGTGGCTCAAACATGCCACATGGAAGATGCCACCTTGGCTCCAACATGCCAAGGTGGCACAAACACGCCACGTGGGCTCCAACATGCTAAGGTGGCTCAAACATGCCACCTAGGCTCCAACATCCACCTAGGCTGAAACATGCCATCTCGACTCCAACATGCCACCTAGGATCAAACATGCCAAGGTGGCTCAAACATGCTAGCAGGCTCCAACACGCCACCTAGGCTCCAACATGCCAAGGTGGGTCAAACATGCCACCTAGGCTCCATCATGCCAAGGTGGCTCAAACATTCTACCTAGGCTCCAACAGGCCAAGGTGGCTCAAACACGTCACGCAGGCTCAAACATGCCAAGGTGGATCAAACATGCCACGCGAGCTCCAACATGCCACCTAGGCTCAAACATGCCAAGGTGGATCAAACATGCCAAGGTAGCTCAAACATGCCAAGGTGGCTCAAACATGCTACGTGGGCTTAACATGCCATCTTGAAGATGCCATGTGCGCTCCAAGATGCCACCTTGACTCCAACATGTGCCAAAGTGGCTCAAACATGCCAACTAGGCTCCAGCATCCACCTAGGCTCAAACATGCCAAGATGGCTCAAACATGCCACGTAGGCTCCAACATGCCACCTAGACTGCAATATGCCACCTAGGCTCCATCATGCCAAGGTGGCTCAAACATGCCACCTAGGCTCCAACATGCCAAGGTGGCTCAAACGTGCCACGCGAGCTCCAACATGCCACCTAGGCTCAAACATGCCAAGGTGGATCAAACATGCCGAGGTGGCTCAAACATGCCACGTGGGCTTAACATGCCACCTAGGCTGCAACCAAGGGGGATTCACTGTAAGTGCCATACAATGTGCCTGAGTGACTTGTAGGGGGGTTTTTTCGACCCATTTCAATACGTATACGTAAGAGGTAGGGGGGTTTTTTGCCACTACTTGGGGTAAACTTTGTACGGAAGGGGTCGAATTTGCCTTTCAAGAAATCGTATACGGGGGTGTTTTTGATCACCCTATGCACGCACATGGCATACCCCCCTTACTATAAGTGAACCCCCCGGGGCTGCAACATGCCAAGGTGGCTCAAACATGCCACGCGCGCTCCAAGATGCCACCTTGGCTCCAACATGTGCCAAGGTGGCTCAAACATGCCACATGGGCTCCAACATGCCACCTAGGCTCCAACATGCTAAGGTGGCTCAAACATGCCACCTAGGCTCCAAAATCCACCTAGGCTCAAACATGCTAAGGCGGCTCAACCATGACAAGGTGGCTCAACCATGAAAAGGCGGCTCAACCATGACAAGGTGGCTCAAACATGCCACGTGGGCTTTAACATGCCACCTAGGCTGAAACATGCCAAGGTGGACCAAGGTGGCTCAAACATGCCATGCGGGCTCCAACATGCCACCTAGGCTCCAACATGCCAAGGTGGCTCCAACATGCCGCCTAGGTTGCAACATGCCAAGGTGCCTCAAACATGCAACGCAGGCTCAAACATGCCACTGGCTCCAACATGCCACCTAGGCTCCAACATCCACCTAGGCTCAAACATGCCATGCGAACTCGAACATGCCAACTAGGCTCAAACATGCCAAGGTGGCTGAAACATGCCATGTGGGCTCCAACATGCCACCTAAGCTCCTACATGCCAAGGTGGCTCAAACATGCCACCTAGGCTCCGACATACACCTAGCCTCAAACATGTCAAGTTGGCTCAAACATGCCACGTGGGCACCACCTCGGCTCCAACATGCCAAGGTGGCTCAAACATGCCAATGAGGGTCCAACATCCACCCACGCCAAACATGCCAAGGTGGCTCAAACATGCCAAGCGCGCTCCAAGATGCCACCTTGGCTCCAATATGCCAAGGTGGCTCAAACATGCCACGCAGGCTCTAACATGCCATCTAGGCGCCAACATGCCAAGGTGGCTCAAACATGCCACCTAGGCTCCAACATCCACCTAGCTCCAACATGCCAAAGCGGTTCAAACATGCCACACAGCCTCCAATATGCCACCTAGGCTCCAATATGCCAAGGAAGCTCAAACGTGCGATGTGGGCTCCAACATGCCATCTAGGCTCCATCATGCGCCAAGGTGGCTCAAACATGCCAAGGGGGCTCAAACATGCCACGCATGCTCCAAGATGCCACCTTAGCTCCAACATGCTAGTTCCAGCTCCGTGAGTTCCAGTTGCTTCGCTTCCCGAATAATCCCAAATAACCTTGCTACTGCAAAAGGCGCTCTTGACTTCTAATTGCCACATTGGAGGAGGATCTGTAATGTTGTATGCTAATGCTCCCCCCAACACCCATACACCCACACGTAATGACAGTCAAATTTGACGATACCTTAGGTTTTTGCAGGTTGTCGTCAAAATTTGCTTCATTGGTGCAGAGTGGCAATGCAGAATAGAATAGTGGCACACAAGATATATGGCAACTCATTGGCACACATCTCATTTTTACAATTCCTTGATTTTTTTTTGAAAAGTTCAAAAATGCCTTTGTCTTTATTTGTTTCCTTTGAGTACTATAAGTCAAGTATTATAAGGGTGCATCCCCATCAGGAAAGAGCTGGATTTTTTGCATGAACGATGCACGTTCCCATTGCAACCCAATTCCCCATTTCATCAAGATTTGTCTTCAAACCCCCAAGATTTGTCTTGATGGCAAGAAGACAAAAGCATCATTGCTAGAAGATAAACCCAGTCCGAAATTGGGCAAATACGAAGTCTTTGCTTCCTTTCGAAGAAAAGGAAGCTGCCCTGGACAACTCTGGTGCGTTGAAGATAATGGGAATGCTAATTTTCTAACTGGGTTTGCCATGTGGCAAAGTCAGGCCGGGATAAAGGCCTAATGGGGAAACACCCTAAGCACATAAAGTTTAGGTATATAAGTATATCCAAAACTCATAGCATGTAGAATTGAAATGCATTTAAAATTCTAACTAGATAAAATTATGTAATGCCACTAACCATACATATCACGCTGACAAAGTTTTGAATAACAAAATGAAATTTGGAAAGCATATTGAGGTTATGGTTCTAAAATAGAGGTTTGACCCTGAGAAATCCAGCCATTTTTGGAAATTCTAGACAAGTCAAAAGATTTTCGACAATTTTCCAACTTTAAAAGCAAAAAAATCCAGCAAAATACACTACAAAATGCCCTATCAACAATTTTTCTCGGTCGTCTTAAATGCCATGTGGCATTTTCTCTAGTTACTTAGACTGCTATTTTCAAACCGTGATAGATTCCCACAAATAGGCCTATTCCGTGATAGATTCCCACAAATACCAATAGGCCTTAGTTCAAATTATTATCCCGCCCTCCCATCCAATGGGCGGGATAAATTTGAAAATTGTCTTTATTTCTTTTATCTTATCTGCCCTATTTCGAAACGAAACCCTATTTGAAAAGAAATGCCTCTGGCGGATCCGACTCCGGCGGCCTGGCTCCAACTCTGCCGCAATGGCTGATCCAACTCCGGCTCCTTGAATCCAGCGGCTCCAAAAGTCCAATTCCGGCCCTCTTCTCCTTTCGGCTCCCCTGGTTTTCCATTTCCTTGCCGTCCAGGCCTGATTATTTTGCTAATTCCTTTCTGCTGATGATTATTTCTGCTGATGATTATTTTGCTGATGATTTTTGCTGTGCAACTATCCGGCATCACCAGAGTTCTTATTGGGAGATTCCTTTCTAATTTTTTGTTGACAAGGAGCTGGGTGGCACAAGACTTGCAGGTATTCTTCGATCTCTGCCATCCATCATCCTTCTTCTACAATCGATAAGGTTTAAATTTTTTTTGCAGATTGTGAGCAGAGACGCAGAAGGAGTAATGAAGTTGATGCAGTTACCTGGACGACTATCCAGCTTTTTTAATCATGTCCAAGTTAATGCTAGCGCCCTTGGTTTATTTTCCAGCTTAACCAGATTGTCTTATAAAGTGCGAATGGCAGGTTTGAACCAGCTATACATCCGACACTTAGATCATTTATATGATGGAGTATTCCTATGATGGAGTACTCTATGATGGGGACCGTGGCAGATGCAGCATATTCGACCTTTCCTTTTTCTTCTTATTTTTTTTCTGCATGCTTTGTCCTGTAAAAACGGCTACCTGGCATCTCTTGCTGGATATTTAGTTCTGAGCTTCCAAGGTAGACTACTCTTCCTGATATTTACTTTGTAGTTCTTAAAATTTAAAGTCTTACACTGATTTTCTCTATTTCATACATTGAAGCCCCGGGGGGTGCACACAGAAAAAACCGTACAAAACATGTGCGTGTACGGTAGGGGGTTTTTTTTGGGCCAAAACCGTACCGTACCGTATAAGTATGGGAGGGGATTTTTTTTGCTTTAATTCCGTATATATTTGTAAGGAAATATGGTAGGGGTATATGAAATATAAGGGATATTTTTGTAGGAAAATCCCGTATAAGGGATAATTTCTCTTGACCCTATGCACGCACATGCCATATAGACTTCACATTGTGTGCACCCCCCGGGATTGAAGCATTGTTTTTTTCTTCGTTTGAAGCAGAGGAGCTCCTTGATTGATGCGTTGGGGCTGAGCTCCTTGATTGATGCGTTGGGGCTGCTCTGCAACCAGATTTGGCAGAGTTTTGCCTTCTAGTTCTGCCTCTGCATAGTCTTCTATTTTTTTTGTTCTGTTAGGTTTGTTCAAAAATTTTCTTTTCTGTAACACCATTAGTTTCTGCAAAAACTTTTTTTTTTTTTTCTGTTCTTGTAACACTATTAGTATCTGCAATTTTTTTTTTTTTTAAGTAAAACTAGGTCTAGCATAACATTATTCACTAGGTGGAAATAGTCCAGAGTTAAATGTTTTTTTTACTTACGTAGGAAAAGTTCTTAATGCTTGATAACATATGGAAGTGCTCTAGTTGGATGAACACTCTAGATGGATGAATAACTTTTATCTTGCTTTTGAAAAATAATTTGTTAACATGTGTTTGTAATGCATATCATGTAAGATTGTTATAGTATCATATCCTGATTGGATCTATTTGGGTTCGATTCCCAAAAGGCTATTTAAAACATAAGCAAAGCACAAGTAAACAAAAAGCATGGATTTAAATGACGAATCAACATTTGAAAACAACTATTATTTTAAAAAACCACATGTGATTATTCTGTTAAATCACATATTATTATTTAATAAAAACGACACTTGAAAACTACTATCCATGTGGATATTTTGTTAAATCACGTGTTGTTTTTTTAGAAAAATAACACTTAAAAACAACTACTAGTTTTTTTTTTTTTTTGAAGGCAAGATATTTTATTTTTTATTAATAATATGTAATAAATACATTTATTGATGGCTCCATAGTAGCCAGATAGCCTAACCGTATCAGAACAAATACTCAAACCCCAAGTGTGAAGGTAGATACAAACACCATTTGAGGAAATCATCAAAAGAAAAAAATCCCTGCATGACGATGATGCCACCCTAAAACGCCTCCCGAAGATACTGATAGACAAAGGTAGAAGTGAAGCAGTGTCTTCCCGCGCATTAACTTGACCCGAAGCTGCACATCTGCAAAAAGGTACTACAAGGAGACTACTTGCTCGTTTCCCACTGTACTAAGAGACAAATTGTCTCACCATCTTCTCAAGATGCCAATGCCTTCTAGAGGCCTCCCCAAAGGGTGGTCTACTGCTTCTGCATCTACTTTTAGTCACCAGTTTGGGCTTCATAATCATTGTACTAGGTGAGATTTGGTCCTCCCGATCCAAATGCCACCTGAATCTTTACCTTATTTTGACCTCCTTTCACAATACTGTCTGTAACAAACACACCATTCTTCCGGCTGGGATGGAAGAGGGCCAACATGGAAAAAGCGAAACACCTTCCAAGATAACATCTTAACCATACAAAATCTGTTAGAAACAACACTGATCAAAAATAGTGCAGTCACACCCCCAAACGCCCACCAAACCATTAGTAGAACACTCGAGCTAAAGCGATCCATTCCTTGTGAGTCATCATTGTACACCTTCACCATTCACCGGAAAATTTCATACAATGGGACAACATAAGAATCAAGATGCTAAATACAACACAGGTCTGCACAACACCAGAAAATCACCGCAAAAAGTAGTGCCAAAGATGCCGGCTGAATAAATCTCGAACACTCTTCTCACAATAACCATTCTGTTGTTAATAAGATCTGTGGCATACCCCAAGCCATGGCCACCAGTGCATCAGCAAACATCTGATAGAGGAACTGCAGAGTTCAAGTTCATTGCCTGCTCCAACTAATCTTAAATGACTTAGATATCACCTTAGAAGGAAGGATACTTCTTCCATGTTAATAAATTGAAGAAGATTCAACCCAGTTATTATGGGCATAATCACCTCCCCAATACAGAAACCAAACCTAGAAGTACCTCAGAGCCCCAACTGCAGTGAGTGCAGTAGAGTTCCTTACTGCAAGGAGTGCAGCAGCCACCATTAGCCACAATGAGTGCAGCCAAATCTGACGAAATAACCTGGTCAAGTAACCCACAAAGGAGAGAGGGACAAAGCATGCCATAAAACTGAACTTCTTCAATAGCACCAACAAAGCCAAAAACACAACCTCATTGATGCAAAATGGGCTTCACCTAGTGCTGATTTAATCACAGAAAGAGAGGGCAAGACGTCTTTCTACCTTGAGGTCCTGCGCTAAGGGTCCCTTCGAGAGTCTAGGCTAACACCAAAGAAACCTTTCCTACAAGACAACCGTTCAAGCTTCGTTCATCTTCTCTAAATCTGCAACGAAAACAGAGGAGGCAGAAACCAATAAGCAGGGATTCGCCACTGGCTACTCTTCCAGCATACAGAGCTATGAGAACACTTCTCCACGAGATCGGGCGGCCGCCTGCCGCCGCCCTAGCCGCTGCCAAACCCTAACCCCATCTCCAACAACTACTAGTTTAAAAACCACATGTTGATATTCTGTTAAACCACATATTGCTTTAATAAAAACAACACTTAGAAACAACTACTATTTTAAAAATAACATGTGGATATTTTGTAAAACCACATGTTATTTTTTTCATTAAAAACAGAAAAACAACGCCTAAAAACAACGGATTGAATTATTTTTAAAAGACTGTCAATTTTCTATGCATAGACTTTTTAGCCAAAAAACTACACGTTGTTTCTAGCATTTTCGGAACAAAACTATGGGTGATTTTTAAGTGTTGTTTTTTTGCAAAAAAGATACAAAAAAACTACACGTTGAGCAAATTTTGGGGTTATAATGATGGGCATTGCATGTGATATAGTCTATGAGCAATTTAAAAAATTATGTTACTCCATATGTTGCCCAAAATCAATGATCATACAAGTTCTTCATCTTCAACAAAGTTTAAAATGAAACGCACTAATTTGCTCCAAACGCACTTTAAAAGGAATCTTTGAAAGATTCCCTAAAATCTCCCCAAAAAATGCTCTTTTCTTGGTATATTTGTGACAAGTGTGACAATTTGAATATTTTAGGCACCATTTTTGGAGGGGAATTTGAACTCAGCTTCCATTCAAATTTGTTTGGTACCATTTTTTGGCCCCCTAGTTTGGTTTGAGAAATAGTAATATTTTTAAGGACAAAATAAAATAACAGCAAGCGCTAAGAGTGCCCAAAAACGTATTTAGTTCAAAGTTTATGAATTCACTACAAAATTATGAACAAAATTGCCAAAAATGCAACACATTTTGATATTGCCTCAATGAAGCAAATATTTTCACCTTAAAGTGTGCCTCACACGCGAGTTGAAGTCGAAGATGCTTGCGCTTTGCCTTATACACTTGCTCTTATTTGTTCCTCCAGCTTGCTATAGACTTCTGTATACCGCGATGGCGATGTATGTATCCAATCTGGACTTTTTTAGACTTTGTAATTTATTTGTCTCTGTAGTCCTTAGTTTCTTCCAAATAAATTTCAAGATGGTATAAATTTATACCTCAATAGATAGTAATGTGTGGACATAGTATGCTAGAGAGTTCGCACGGTATAAATTTATACCGCAAGAGGACTCGAGCGGTATAGATTTATACAACAAGAGGACTCGAGCGGTATAAATTTATACAGCAAGAGGATTCGAGCGGTATAAATTTATACCGCAAGAGGACCCGAGCGGTATAAATTTATACCGCAAGAGTTTTCTCGGTATAAATTTATACCAAAGATATATATATGTGTATATTATATAAATATATAATATATACAAGAAATTTAGCACGTCCTACGGTGCATGTTCCTATGGTGCAAGTTCCAATTTTAGAATGTTCCCATGGTGCAGGTTGAGAATCTCTTAGATTTTAATAAGATTCTTCTAGATTGTCCATGATGTTATGAAGATTCCTTTAGGTTCTCCTTAAATTCTATGACATTCATGTAGATTCTTCTAGGTTTGCTTATATTTTATGATATTGCCTTAGATTCTGTTACATTTCATGCAATTCATTTAGATTCTATGAAGATTTTTTTGCTTCTTCAAGATTTCGTCAGAGCTTATGATGCAAGTTCCAGTCGATGCATATTCTAATATTTTTAAACATTTCTTTAGATTATCTTGAGATACCTATAGATTTCCCAAGATTTTTTTGAGATTCGCTTAGATTCCCAAGAATTTTTGTCCAATTTCTCTAGATTCCCCAAGATTCTCTTGAGTGTCGGTGCATATTCCAAGATTCTCTAAATTCTTTTAGATTCTCTGAACATCAACCTTAGATTTTTTTTTTTGCAACACAAACCATTAACATCCAACATATAAAAACCAACAATATAACAACCAACACATAACAACCATTGATATTAACAACAAACACATAACTACCATTGACATTAATTAACACAACCATTGGGTCCAACACATTTAAATTAAAATCCCCCTTAAACCCCCTTTGGTTTGGGTGCATATTCACACGGGGGGTGACTCCGGGCAACGAGAGCTGTTGGATCGGCATATTCACCCCTTATTCCTTAATCTACACCGTACGTAAAGTTCCTCGTTTGTGGGGTATGCAAGTACAAAATTTGCTATACTGTATAACAAGATTCGCAAAAATACTATAAGATTTCAAGCGAGAATACTATATGGTGTTGATTTTTTATGCGTGCAAAATACAATTATGAGGGCTCTCGCTGCCCCTCGTCACCCCGTGTGAATATGCACCCAAACCAAAGGGGGTTTAAGGGGGATTTTAATTTAAATGTGTTGGACCCAATGGTTGTGTTAATTAATGTCAATGGTAGTTATGTGTTTGTTGTTAATATCAATGGTTGTTATGTGTTGGTTGTTATATTGTTGGTTTTTATATGTTGGATGTTAATGGTTTGTGTTGCAAAAAAAAATTCGAGGGGGCCTTAGGAACGATCCCCCTCCCCTCGGTGTGACAAAAATTTTAGAATTCAAACCAGAAAAAAACTAGAATTCATTTGAGGCTTTCATCACGATAGCTTTTGAATTTCATCACAATAAAACAAATAGAACATAAGTAAAAGTTACCATAAAGATAGAGGGGATTGATCCCATTATTCTGAAAGTCATAAAGTTTGCAACACCCATACACAAACATTTTTCAACTGGAATTCAACAGTAGCCTTTGGCCTCCATGGATTCTTGTGGTGAGAAACCAAAGTGGAAAACTTTTCTGCTTGTTAGCTCAAGGATCTAGAAGCCTTGGAATTTGCTTAATAACTGCCTCAAAATCTAAAAATGCATAGTAATTTTTTGCAACCTTCATTCGGAATGAGCCATAAAACAATATCCAATAGCGTAATCCTGTATTAATCAGCTGGTAGGATGTGAAAGCCTACCAAACCCGGCCGAAAAATTGCTGTTTTAGCATTGATAACTTAACCAAACATATCCATATCATACACTATCAAAAGATCTCGGAGAGAGAGCTTTCCAGCATAATAAAAATCATCTCAAAGCGAGCTACGGATCAAAAGTTATGATAAGAAATGTGTTGTCGTGAGGAAAGCGCACTACATGCGCCCTTCAAGCCCTTCATGTGCCCATTATGCACCACACACACAAAAAGAGGACTTTTGTTGTGAGCCATTGGTTGTTGACCATCATGCACCACACGCACAAAAAGAGGGCTTTTGTCGTGAGCCATTGGTTGTTGACCATTATGCACCACACACACAAAAAAAGGGCTTTTGTTGGGAGCCATTGGTTGTTGACTATTGGAAAAAAAAAGGCTAAAATCAATGGCTCAGAAATGGTGCACTCTAGATGTACGCATTAGTACATCCATTTGAATACATCACGAAATCATAGGAAAACCTTAGTGAAAAGCGTACAAAAACACAAAGAAAGCCCCCTGTTATTATGCTACATATTCATGAAGATTCCCTTAGATTCTATTAAATTTCCTAGGTTCTCAAATATTTCATTCGAAATGATCGTAGAGTCAAAGCATTGATTTCTTTTACTAGTAAAGGATGTTGTTTGAAAGATTCCATCATAGAACTACACATTTTGTAGACTCCACTGGAGGGAAGACAAATCGACCATTTTGTAGGATCTATTGGGGATTTCATGGGTTTGACCTTATCTTAGCATGTCGAAGATAAGATAAGATAAAATGTCTATTCTACCATGACAAATGAAGCCTAGACGTAACGTGCTGCTAAAGTATCTGTGGATTTTACTTTTTCTTCTGCTCCATGGGGATTAGTGGCCACAGTTGACTTGAGGACATTTGAGGCTAAGGGGAATCTATAGACCTTAAGTTATACACCTTGGGGAGTCAAAGCCAAAGGTGGACACCATTAGACAAATTGTAAGTTGTGAACCCTGGGGTGCCAAACTGAAAGGTACTGGAACATTGAGCAACCAAGATGCATGAGAGGTGTAGGGTGAAACCCTATAAAAGACATTGGTAAGTTTCTTTTAAAATTAGCATTTTTTGCATGCGCAATGGGAATTAGGATTTTTTGCATGTGCAATGGGAATTTGTTTGGTAATATTCAAAAGCGGTTATATCTTTGCCCGACTTTATTTAAGCTTCAGTATAGGCATGAAAAAGTAGTGATGTACTTTAACTTTCAAATGACATCTTTCTGTAGGGTTGAATGCAAGCATGTTCTCCCAATCAATAAAGATCAGTTAGCAAAAGTACTCAAGGAAATAAAAAAATTAGAACTAATGGTTTCAATTCAAAAAATGTAATCCATAAGTTAAAATGGTAAGGGAAAGAACAAACTTCTGCTTTTGGAACAGGAGAGAATAGAACATCGTTCATGGCTCCACATTTTGCATACATGTTACTAAGAACATTTGACATTTACCATTTGATGGTATTTGGTGCCATTATAACATGAAAATGCGATATTTATGATTTATTTGGTGCTATGCTTTTATAACGTGAGCACATGTGTTTGGAAAAACCATTGTAGTTATAACATTTTGACATTTAAAATAATAAAATGATAAAGCTAAATGAAAGTTAATGGGCCTTTTCTATATTAAAACATATGCACTTTTTTTTTCCACATGCATGTCAAACATGTGGTTGTCTACATGCAACTTTTGCATGCTACCTCTACTATGGCTTTTTGTTTTCACAAATAAGTCGTGAGCTCTATGGAACGTGTCTCATATCGTATAAGTTCTCTAAGGTATGTTGCTCCCTTGCCAAATAGTCATTTCGTGGAAGCATAATATTGTTAAGGCACAATTTGGCTTATAGCGTCAACAAAAATAAAATATGTTGAACATAAGACCTCTAGGAAATTTTTTAAGGAGTAGATAACGCCCTGGGCCGAGGGTGTTACTGAAAAAAAAATTTGAGGGCCATCAAAATGGCGAGGGTGTGCGCGTAGCGCACGCCCGAGCCATTTTGATGGCCCGAAAATTTTTTTTGAAGTAACACCCGAGGGCCAGGGCGTTATCGCCCTTAACACACTGCCCCGAGAGTTTTGGGCCATCCGATCATTATCAAAATTGATCTGGATCCGTCCATTTCATAACATCCTAGGGTGTTATAGAGTAGCAGTGTGTTATAGCTCCAGTAACACACTGATCAAGATTGATCTGAACCGTTGGATCACTATAAACTTGAGGGGCAGTGTGTTAAGGTCTTATATTAAAATTGATTTATGTGCAATAGCATTTATCGTAGCCTTTTTAACAAATTAGGGCCAATGGCCATGTAGGGTTTCGAGATGGCAAACTGTGCCTGTAGCCGCATAAGAGGGAGATCCGGCTCCAAGTTTTGGCGCCATACAAATGCCATGACCGATTTGCCAGAAATTTGTATCTAATCCGGATTTAATCCAGAACAATCGTGTTTGGATCAAAAATGCTCTGATCTGTAGGGATTATGTTGCAAGATTATGTTGCAAAACCGTTTGGAAATGATACAAATGCCTCTGTTTTGCTCTTATTATGAGAAAATAAGCTGTTTACAAACTACAAAGCATACCGGATATGCTTGCAGGCAGAATATAGGCTGGAGGATGGATCTATATGCTAGCTTAGACATTTTGGAGAAACATCCGAATTGTTTTATCTGCAGATGCTTGGAGCAGATGCTTACTTATCCTGCAATGTTGAGGCACATACTGTAACAAAGATATGGCAGACACAAGTTTCGATTTTGCAGGTGAATACCATATAATGGCTATTCCATACACCAGGATACATCTCTGGTTCTTATTATCAGCAAAAGAAAAGCATTTATAATATGATATCTTGAAGCACAGTCTCAAAGAAGCATTGTTCAGGTGCCTACATTGTCATGCTGAGCAACCAGTTCATATGGCCGAACCATTTCGTAAAAGAAAGAGTTGATACCTTTGCTTCAAAAAAATATCAAACAGGGGAAATTTGGAGGCCGAGAGTCCAAACTTGCCATTAATCCGATGGATTCCTCGATCCGTTCTAATCAAGACTTCCAATAAACGATTACTTGCCAAATAATTTGACTGTAGCGGACTTGGGAGAGGCGGATATATAAGGGACTCCAAAGCTCCACGCAGCAAAAATAGTCTTAAGATGATTGTAGGAATCGAGCAAGCTAAGGGCGACCCGATTTGGCGATTACCAGGCCGGATTTGGGGATTGCCACTTGAATCTAAAGACCCATGAGCAGAACAGAGTTTTTCACAGGACCGATTTCATGATTTTCAGGCCCGATTTGTGATTAGGTGACCCAATTTGATAATTTCTAAGCTGTGGGCACACCATGCAAGTTGTAATAGCATGGCAAATAGGCAAGAGTACCTCCTGGACAGCCTAATCAAAATCACCTGGGCCAAAAACAAAAGGAAACAAACTAGACTGGACAAAGCTAGACTTGAAGAACATTTCGAGATTATAGCCTCCAAAGCTGAATTATAGACTGTAAAACAAAGGGATCCCCAAAACTATGGCAACCATTTGTGACCCAGTTCAATACTTCCTGATATTAACGGATATGCTGGATTTAAGCACCTTTCTTCAATTGAGGTCCCTCCTATGAACTCCTGCAAGCAAAAAAGAGGAATCATAGCTAATTTGCATAAAAAAATCAGATGTAAACAGCAAAAAATCGAGTGCATGAGAAAGGTTTTGCAGTTGAGGGCCTTGAATCCACAGCCCTATCAGGCGTCTCCAAAGTACAGTTGCATTGCAAATAAATGCCAAAGAAAAAGCACTGATTCCAAAGCTTCAAGCCGGAATAACATGAGGGCCAGCTTGTGCACTGCCATAGCCGAAAATGCCTCCTCTACACTTTCGCCCTTACCCTGCTCTTCTAGAAAACAGAAATACTGTTTAAAATGCTCTAGAGTCTGTAAATCATACATCTCCTTGAAGTGATGAGGACTGCCAACAAAATATTGGCTAAAGCTCCATGACCGTGGCTCCAAAGCTGGAAACTATACAGAGCATAAAAGAGGGCCAGCGCCAGCGCCGTACGCCGTACCATGACGACTGCCAACAAACCGTGGCTCCAAAGCTGGAAATATGAAGAGCATAAAGGAGGGCCACCGCCATCATCGTACCTGTCAAAACAATTTCGACGTCCAATGTTCACATATATAGGAGCATTCAGGACATTGAAGAATGTTCTAGAATTTCTTGCCATCTTCTAGAATTTGCAGGACATTCTGGAAGCTACCACATCTCCGCCAAGAACCTTCCGGAAGCCACCAGATCCGACGGCCGAGATCGCGTGGGAGCGAATGGACGGCCAAGATCTGGCGGTATAGATATAAAAGAACCTTCTAGAAGCCACTCCTAATAATTATATATATATTCAGATATATATTCAGATATAACATATATACATACATATATATATATATATATACAAGTATTTATACTTTGAGGGAGTGTACAAATTCGACCGAAAGCCAATGCAGCATCATTCAATGAAGATTCTATAAGCATTCCCCTCGATTCTTTATGATTCTATCAAGATTCTCCTAGATTCTCAAAGATTTTACGAAGATTCCCTTAGATCTCTTATGTTCACATAGATTCTTTTTAGATTCTCCTAGATTTCCAAAGATTATCCCAAGATTCCTCAAGATTCTATGTGGATTCTCTTAGATTCTCCAAGATTGTATGAAGATTACTCTAGATTTCCTATATTTCCCTAGATTCAGAGAAGTTCTCTTGATATTCTCATAGATTCCTTAAGATTCTCTTGAGATTCCTTCAGATTGTACAAAGATTCCCCTAGATTCTCCAAGATTCTATAGAGATTCCCCTAGATTCTATGAAGATTTCCCTAGATTCCCTAAGATTCTATTGAATTCTCCAAGATTTTATGAAGATTCTCCTAGATTCCTTTAGATTATAGGAAGATTCTCCATGATTCTCCAAGATTCCATCATGATTTCATTAGATTCTCAAAGCTTTTAGAAGATTCCCTTAAATTCCCAAAGATTCCCTTTAAATTCCCAAAGATTCTCTTAAGATTCCTCTAGATTCTCTAAGATCCTATGAAGATTCCCTTAGACTTTACATGATTCCATCAAGATTCCTCTAGATTCTTAAAGATTCTATAAAGATTTCCTTGGATTCCCTTAAATTCTCAAAGATTTTCTCGTGATTTCTATAGATTCCCCTAGATTCTATGAAGATTTCCCTAGATTCTCCAAGATTCTATCCAGATTCTTCTAGATTCTTAGAGATTTTATGAACATTCTCTTACTTCCCCAAGATTCTCTAGATTCCCCAAGATTCTATGTAGATCTGCTAGATTCCTATAGATTCTATGAAGATTCTTCTAGATCCCCTTCGCCTTCCCTTAGATTCCTTAAGATTCTACAAAGATTCCCCTACATTCTTATGATTTTATAAAGATTCTTCAGAATTCCATCAAGATTACCCTAGTTACTCAAAGAATTTAGGAAGATTCCTTTTGATCTTCCAAAGATTCTCTTGAGATTCCATGTGATTCCCAAAGATTCTGTTGAGATTCCTATAGATTATATAAAGATTCCTCTAGATTCTCCAAGATTGCTTCAAGATTCCTCTAGATTCTCCACGTATTATAAAGACTCCTTTAGATTCCCTGAGATTCCCATGGATTCCCTTTAGATACCCTGAGATTCCCATGGATTCCCTGAGATTCCCATGGATTCCCTAAGATTCCCTAGATTCCTATAAATTACCATGAATTCCATAAAATTCTAAGGTTCCAAGAAGATTCTTAGTGTTCGATCATGTTGGCTGCAGCTGCGACGAAATAGTGTCAAAGCACCACTCATTGAAACGCTCTCGACGAGAGGAATCCAACGGCGTGGGTCCCACCTTCATCCGACCCCTCTACTGCAAGCTACGTGCCTTTGAAGGCGATTAAATGGAAGGAAGCTTCCTAGAAAGTCCATTCATAAATGTTTTGCCACCTTATTACCTTTTTATTAATGAGGGTGACACCTCATCTCCTTTAAAAAAAAAACCCAATTTAATATAAAAAAGTGAATGGCTAGGATTTACGCTCACCTTTTGATCTAACGGCTAAGATCTGCTACACCAAATCTACTTTAAGGGACCTTCCTTGCACCTTCCTTACAAAAAATCAAGGGCTAGGATTTATCCTCCCCTTTCGATCCAACGGTCCGGGAATGTGATGCATGCCCCCATGCATGCCTCCATGCATGCCCATAAGAAATGGATGGCTCTGATGCTGCCACCTCACTGGCCCCACCTTAAACGGACGGCATCCGGACATGTAAGAATCAGACACATTATATACCAAAGTTTTATGATATACCTTTATATATATTTTCCCTAGATTCTCCAAGATTCTATCCAGATTCTTCTAGATTCTTAGAGATTTTATGAACATTCTCTTACTTCCCCAAGATTCTCTAGATTCCCCAAGATTCTATGTAGATCTGCTAGATTCCTATAGATTCTATGAAGATTCTTCTAGATCCCCTTCGCCTTCCCTTAGATTCCTTAAGATTCTACAAAGATTCCCCTACATTCTTATGATTTTATAAAGATTCTTCAGAATTCCATCAAGATTACCCTAGTTACTCAAAGAATTTAGGAAGATTCCTTTTGATCTTCCAAAGATTCTCTTGAGATTCCATGTGATTCCCAAAGATTCTGTTGAGATTCCTATAGATTCTATAAAGATTCCTCTAGATTCTCCAAGATTGCTTCAAGATTCCTCTAGATTCTCCACGTATTATAAAGACTCCTTTAGATTCCCTGAGATTCCCATGGATTCCCTAAGATTCCCTAGATTCATATAAATTACCATGAATTCCATAAAATTCTAAGGTTCCAAGAAGATTCTTAGTGTTCGATCATGTTGGCTGCAGCTGCGACGAAATAGTGTCAAAGCACCACTCATTGAAACGCTCTCGATGAGAGGAATCCAACGGCGTGGGTCCCACCTTCATCCGACCCCTCTACTGCAAGCTACGTGCCTTTGAAGGCGATTAAATGGAAGGAAGCCTCCTAGAAAGTCCATTCATAAATGTTTTGCCACCTCATTACCTTTTTATTAATGAGGGTGACACCTCATCTCCTTTTAAAAAAAAAAACCCAATTTAATATAAAAAAGTGAATGGCTAGGATTTACGCTCACCTTTTGATCTAACGGCTAAGATCTGCTACACCAAATCTACTTTAAGGGACCTTCCTTGCACCTTCCTTACAAGGGCTAGGTTTCGATCCAACGGTCCGGGAATGTGATGCATGCCCCCATGCATGACCCATGCATGCCTCCATGCATGCCCATAAGAAATGGATGGCTCTGATGCTGCCACCTCACTGGCCCCACCTTAAACGGACGGCATCCGGACATGTAAGAATCAGACACATTATATACCAAAGTTTTATGATATACCTTTATATATATAACTGATAATATATCCGAAAAAAAAAGAATTCTTGCGGTATAAATCTATACCGTGAGACTTCCTGCGGTATAAATTTATACCCTTTTTTTTTTTATATGTACAAATATGTGAACGTATATATATTAAATATCTGAATATATATATAATTATTAGGAGTGGCTTCCAGAAGGTTCTTTTATATCTATACCGCCAGATCTCGGCCGTCCATTTGCTCCCACGCGACCTCGACCATCGGATATGGTAGCTTCCAGAAGGTTCTTGGCGGAGATATGGTAGCTTCCGGAATGTCTTGAGAATTCTAGAAGATGAACGTATGTATATTAAATATCTGAATATATATATAATTATTAGGAGTGGCTTCCAGAAGGTTCTTTTATATCTATACCGCCAGATCTCGGCCGTCCATTTGCTCCCACGCGACCTCGGCCGTCGGATATGGTGGCTTCCAGAAGGTTCTTGGCGGAGATATGGTAGCTTCCGGAATGTCTTGAGAATTCTAGAAGATGACAAGAAATTGTGGAACATTCTTGAATGTTCTAACTACTGGTATATATCCGGTGATCAAGCGTTGCAATTGTTTTGGAATTCTGGTTGCTTCTTCGGCGGGCGCATTGCTTATGTATGCCATGGCGATGCTGTCGGGTTCATTTATGGCGCCAATTTATTATCACTGGAGCCCGCTGGAGCACTTATGGTTTACATTTTCGATTCCTATTATTGCGCCGCATCTCTATTCTCTTTCGAGCTATCGAGCAATGGCGGATGTGTTGGGCATGGCGCGGAGGTTATCTGCTTTGTTTGGCTCATATTTACGGGTTTAATCTATTGGCCGAGAGACGGGGCGACATGGGGAAATAGCAGAGGCGATGTGAAGCTCGGCTATGGCTAGAGCAAGAGAAAATAGGGCAGCCGAAGATGGCAAGGAATTTGCGAGAAATGGTCGCTTCCTTACTCCTCGTAATGTGCACGCTTCAACCGCTCCACTTCCCTTTGCCGGCAAAATCTGCGCAGATGGAGAATTCAAGCTTAGCCATAGCAATGTCAGGTCATCGTTAGGTGCGCAATAATGCTAACAGTAACTTGAAAACATGTCTGTTTCCTCTGTTCAATGCAGGAGTCGAAGAATCTTTCGTGTTCACCAGATTTGCCGTAGCTCTGCCATTACCTGCTTTGAAGCTCATCGCCATTTGGATAATCGGATTCAATTGGGCGCTTTGATGGAGCTTTGACGTCTCATTTTGGTATCTGGGTTTCATCGGCCACTTTGATGGAGCTTTTTGATATACGGAAGCTTTAAATGCATTTGAATTGGTAGAAGAGAGAAGAAATCTCGCTGGCTTTGCAGTGAGCTTCTGTGGGAAATCGGGGCATACAGACCAGGTTTAATTTTTTGCCAAGCAGGATCCTTTTTGCTCGTGCTTCTACTCTATAATACTCCGTAATGGCTATGGCATACTGGAGATGCGCCCTCTTTCTGATAAGAGCTCGATTTCCTCTTTTTTTTGTATTGTGGTGTCCACTGCACAAAACTCGAGCTCAGGTAAGCACATGTTGTACCAATTATTTTATGCCTGCCATAGATTCCAGGGTCTGTGGCAGATTTATGCTGGATAAGATCATTCTGGATCCATTCAGAACTGGTGGTTAGTGCTACATGCGAATTTGCTAAAATAGTACTGGAGCTACAAATGGCGGTCGGATTTGTGTCCATCGTACCCATACGAAGCCTGGTTTGTGTCTGGCAAGGATTTAGGAAAGGCAATCGGCTAGCATCTGCATTCAAATGTAAAATTTTGATGATATTTTAGGCTTTCTTAGTGCCTGGGTCTGATTCGCAGGTCCCAAAATAGGGATCTGCTTGATTCCAAGAGCAGAGCCCTGGTTCGCAGAGCCCTGGTTCGCAGAACCCAAAACCCGTACCGTTTCTCTGCTACTAAATTTGTGCTTAGCCCATCTAAAGATTGTCTGCTTGTGCTTGCAGATGTTTCTCGGTAAAACACAGGAGCTCTTGACCAGTGATTACATTTTCTCTTACAGCTGACAGCTGAAGACAATCATTCTTCTGGTATGCGCCCCTATTTTGCTTTAGAGCTTCCCATCTCGAGGTTATGTCGCCATGTCTAGTTTTGCACATAGATAGGAGGCGGTTTTGTGCCAAGTAATTAATGTAAAGGTCCGATCTTTTGTAAGCAATCCAACAACTGTGTCATTTGCTTGAATGTCTCTAAAATTGAGAGCATATGTAATAGCCTGGCGCATTGATACAACAAGATGGCAGGTAAATGCATTGCGGCAGAGCAGAGAATTTGGGATTCTTCTAAACCTCCTTCGTTGATGGATAAACATTAGGACCATTATTGGTTCAAGAAAGGGATGCAATCAATATGAACTCAGCTCCAAAAGAGGTGAGTTCTTCAAATGATTCACTGCAGTAGATGTTTGTATTCATACCTTTTGCTAGTTGCTAACTATTTTTTTTCTCTGTGCTTGGCCCTGAGATGCGAATCCAAATTCTTAGGGGCCCTAAGGTAAGATGCTCTAATCTTAAATCTTTCTGTTCATTTGCTTGAATAGCACTCGAATTTTCTTAAAGGTCAGGGCCGAAGTGTTTCTGCCATTCAGAAGTGTCTGTCTTTAGAGCCATAAATGCAGGAATCGCAGGTTGTGCAACGGGTCTGGCCCTTAACACACCAGGTCTTTGATATTTTTATTATTTTAATTTTACCTCCTATCCTCTGTTTTCTTGCAATGACGACATAAATCTTGTGGCATGTATGTTGTTTCATTCATTTCCTTTTTAGGCTTACTATTGTTAAAGAAATGTTCTTTCTGGTATTTAATTCTGTAAAACTTATCATGGAAGCAGGAAGTCCGGAAAATATCCTTTATGGATGTCTGAGTTTTGGGGCCTTTTCTTACTTCATGGAAAGATTCAGCAGTGTACAGCCAGCTATCGCCATGACAATCAAGGGTTCTAAGCATCATCAAAGAGCAGGATTGCTAGAAGATTTTTCATTCTCTGTTCTTCCTCCTTTTGTCATCCCCCTTTTTCTTCTTTGGGAGTTTCTTACCATTTCATTTTAGCAGTTTGCATACAGCCAGCTCAAGATTATACCTACGGAATGTAGTGGGAAATCAAGACATTATTAGCTTGTGACAAGACTACAGCTTTTATTATATTAACCCTGCAAGTTCTGCCTCATTTCCTGATATGAGTACATTGCTGTTTGATTGCTAATCATTAAAACTATGTATGGTGTAATGCAAGAAGAGACAATGCTTATTTTGTGCACGTCTATGACCAAGATATTCTGTGTAGTTTCAGATTGCTACTACCATGTGAGTTTCATTAACTATCGTTACTTTGTCCTATGAAGGCAATTCCTGTATCCTATAAAATAGATCTAGCAACTTCTTAGCCCCTGAGAAGGTCTGTAGCCATTTGTAATGGCTTTTAATAGGCAATGGGCATCCATTGCTACATGCAAACAGACAGGGGAACCTATGGCACATGAAGAATTATGTTGTGGCTCACGACAGCAATGCTAGGTTCTTGATGCCATAGATTTCCCCTGTAGATGCCATAAAGTTTTAGCCATGCTAAGCTAAATATTCAGGAATAGATGGGTCGAAGTTGACACTTGAAGTATGGAAATAAATGACGCTTGGAGAAAGGCCATGGCACCAACCCTTTGTAATTTTTTAATGGTACAACCCTTTTTCTGTATCAAATGTGCTAGTGAATCAAATGTCCTAAATTTAAACATGCTTGTTAATGGAACCAAAGCTATTGTTCATGTGTACAAAAATGATTAATGACCCACCTTAAGACTTTCAAAAGGAAATTTGCAATGAGTTGCAAAACTCGAATTCATGGTTAAAATAGATAGGCAAGTGGTTTCCAACAATAAGGGCTTTAATGGAGTTTAATTAGGAAATTTCAGAGGTCCCCTATTGTATCAGTTAAAAACCCATCTCTAGGCACATTGAGAATTCTCAGGTCTAAGCCTTGGGCAATAAAAAAGGTAAATTTTTAAAAAAATACTAACCTTGCCAAGATGTCACCATAGTGCACATAGTCACATTTCTAAAAACTCGTCTTGTAGCACTCGCCCTATGCTTATGCCATATGCTAAACATGTCTAAAAAGTAACCATAGTCCAAAAATTCCCTTTGCCTCAAAATTATGTTGTTTCATTATCACCATTTTGTAAAGGCAAGTGGCCAAATGTTTTATGAGACAAAAGTGGCATATTTGAAATAAATAATCGTGAGGTATTCAAACCCAAGATGTTGCATGTTGCAACTCAAAAGTCTAAAAGATTTAGTCGACTAGTAGATTGAAAGGTTAGTAACCATGTCATCAATTTAGAACAATAAAATGCCGCTTAAGCCAGTAATGTAAAATGCTTAGCTATAAGATCATCTAAAACCCTGTCGTTAATACTCCTATACCAGCATATGTTTAATCCAAGCCATGCTTTTCCATGAAGTTAGAATGATGGCACTCAATTTGCTAAAAAGTCGCATATTCAACTTTTTGTTGATTTTTTGACCCTAACATTTTCAAAGTTTCTGAAACAATGCTTTTTCATGCAATATGCCTGTCACCAACTAGTTTGCTAACTTGCCTTCAAATTGCGATTATATCACTAAGGCATATACTCAACAATATGTTGATTATCTGCCCTTAACATTTTCAGAGTTTCAAAATCTCTACAATGAGTATTTGATGTCCGTATCAGAATGTAGAATCTGTCATTATTGGGATCATTATCAATGCCACATAACTCCATGGGCATAGATGGTGTCACAGTATTCAAGGTCAATAAATCTATGTTAAGCCATGTCCATTCTTATAGTCCTATCTGGTTTTTTTTTTTTTTTTTTTTTTATTTATTTTTTTTATTATAATATTCATCTTCTCGTGGCTATATGACTTGATGGTTCTAGAGCATGAATGCTTTATCAAGAAAAGCGATTTACTACAGGTGGCTTAAGTTAATGCATTTTACGACCAATGGGCATACTGAAATTGTTTATTCAAGCCGTGCAGAGTATATCCTCTATTGCACATAGTGAGATTATGGTACATATGGGCAGACTGAAATTATGGTACATAGTGAGCATATTGTGGTCATGATAAAGTTGTAATATGGAAACATTTTCCAATAGTTAACTTCTTTGTCAAAGCATGGTGGAATATGTGCAACAAAGTAAGAAAAAGATGAATCGTTTTTGAACATGAGACATTTTAGGGTTGGTGCGGCTCAGTACATGGCAAAACCAATACAATTGGTATGGCGGGACTTCGAATACAAGGCTCCATTATAAATGGCCATAATCCCGCCTTGACTATGAGTCTAAATAATTTCGGCCGGTATAGATGGTAATGAGGGGGCATGCTTAGATGCAAATAAACCCCATGATTTCGATGCATTGACCCCTGCGGCTCAGATTGATAATGACTCCAAATCTTTCTTTGGATCGCTTCCCAATATTTTAGCTATAAAGAGCGAGGAATAAGGAAGAGATGGCCCGGTGCCACAAAGAAAAACAAGCTTTCTAGTTACATAAAATGGCCGTTGCTCCAGGGATGAAGCCTAAGTTTGATATTGAAAAGATGCAGCAGCTCAGGGATAATAATGTGCAGGCTGCAGATCCACCTTATGTTGCACTAGGAAGATATATGGAAGTAAACGAAGAAGGGGAACAAACCATCAAAGATGCACCTCGGCATAATAATGCAAAGCGGTTACACAAGGCATGGGCATACAAACTCGAGTTTATCGGGTTTGGATGTGTCAAGTCTCTATTTAGCTTACAATTCCCGATTCATAATGATTCTAATAATAAATGGTTAATTGACACTTCTGTGTTATAGAATAGATTTGTCCTAAACAGTGCTGGATCCTGGAGATCTTTAAAATAGTTTTGTAGATGTAGGCATTTGCTGGCATTTTAGGGCTCTAGTTGTGCCTTTTAATTATTTATATCTTAAATAGTGATAAATCTCGTAGATCTACAAAGCAGATGTGTAGATCTACTCATTTGCTAGAAATGTGTGCTCATTTAACTATTTGGATGATAAGATTACCCTCTGTTAAATAGAATAAGGTTCCATAGTTCGGAGAAAGAATCTTAAGGACATGATAATGATTTGAGTACTGCTGCAACGATTATGATGGGCAGCATAAACTTGGATGCTATGCTGGTTGCAGAAAGTGGATTCCAGTTTATAGACTAAATGCTAACAATCATGTATACAGGTAGGAAATAGGATGGCCTTTGAGAGCTTAAGGATCTGTGAATAAAATCAGAAAATATGGCTAACCCTTTTACATGGTGTGGCTCAGAAATGCTGTGCAAATATTGCTAATAATCATGCTTGCATGTAGGAGATAGGAGAGTTTTCTGTAAACAGGATAATGATATGTTTTCTGGCCATGATTGTCTTGGTACAGTTGAGCAATATACTCTGTATGGCAGGCTGGCAGCATACTGCATAATGTGCACTTTGGTTTGTACATATTTTTACTTTCCTTCTATTATGTATTAGGTTTACAATCAAGGTGAAGGGCGAAAAGCCTAGGAAACTCATTGCTTACCTGTGATGGCTCTTGTAGTTACCCTGATTAAGGCTAACTTACATCTGGTTTCATTGCACAAACCATTACATTGCACGCATTAAAATTAAATTCCCCCTTAAACCCCCTTTTGTTTGGGTGCATATTCACACGGGGGGTGACTCCGGGCAACGAGAGCTGTTGGATAGGCATATTCACCCCTTATTCCTTAATCTACACCGTACACAAAGTTCCTCGTTTGTGGGATATGGATGTACAGAATTTGTTATACTGTATAACAAGATTTGCAAAATACTATAAGATTTCAGGCAATATACTACATGGTGTTGATTTTGTACATATAAAACATAATTATAAGGGCTCTCGCTGCCCTACGTCACCCCCCGTGTGAATATGCACCCAAACAAAAGGGGGTTTAAGGGGGAATTTAATTTTAATGCGTGCAATGTAATGGTTTATGTTATAGGTTAAAAATTTTTTTTGCCCCTTCGGGGCCAAAAACAAACAACGTTACATGACACGTGGATGAGTTGATGTTGCGAATATAAGCAATGTAAGCTAAAAATCCATAAACGTGAATATAACTGAAAATATGAGTTCTATTATTAAGGGGGAAGTATAATTAGAGTAAGTTTGCCTGGTCTTGCATGATTTTTTTGCTTTGCTTCTAATATGGTCGGTTGAGTTAGCTAGATTGGATACATATACAAATTTGCCTAATTACAAGTCTAAGTGGCAATGGATCCCTTTACCACGTTGGTTCTCTATGGATGTGATCATAGTCAAGAACCAATCTGTCCATTTATGTCCACAAGACCAAAAGCGGGTTGTTCATGTTTTACGCTAATTTGCAGACACTTCAATGCTTGCAGATTACGAATTTCTCCAATAATTTTATCTCTAAACCTGCAAGCTTGTAGGTTACTACAGTATTTCTGCATCATTGATTATTTTAAATAATAATAAGCAGTCTATTTTAGCAACTCACATCCTTAGGTAAGCTCTCCAATTTTTGAAAGTACCTATAAGATTTGAATTGAATAAAAGATACCTACATATTTCATGAGCTATAGGAGCTCCCAAATGAGAACCTAGTTACAACATATCATAACAGAGCCATACGGTAAAGCGCATGCTGAAAAAACCTGCCAGCAAAAAATAAACAAACCCTAGAGTAAAATCTCGTTTGCAGCTTATACTTGGATCTTTTAGTTAGTATCTTTCGATTTGCATCTGTGGCCAATGTCGTAGTTCAACAACATAGCCTTCAAGACTATTAGAAGTGTAAGAAATTGGATCTTTTAGTATCTTTCAATTTGCATCTAAGTGCAATGTCGTAGTTCAACAACATAGCCTTCAAGACTATCAGAACTGTAAAAAAATTCCTGCTCCATCACAGAATGAGTGAATTTGTGTTGAAGCAGTTTGAAGCTTGTACATGTATGAGAATTTCCCAAATCGGATCAAACAACCTACAAATAACAAAGCAAAATAGAAAAGATGATGTATGAAAAACGAAAAAACTGGAGAAGCTCTAAAGGACTCTTTATGCATCTATAGAAGGAAAACCTAAACTTCTTCCTTCGAGTACCATAAAAAATGTTGGCACAGCTGAACAATATTACTTGCCTGGCTTTGAGTACTTTGTTGGGTTTTATCTTAACTCAGTGCAATCATTCGAAGAGGTTAAATCAATCTCTAGCACACGAATGTGATCCACAATTCAGTTGAAACCTGCCAGTGGTTTTGTTAAGCAACAAATTTTAAAAACCCATTTATAAGGAAGAGCCCGCAAAGCATTGCAAAGGCGTAGAAATCAGGGATCCAAGAAGGCCGGATGGGGGAATTCTTGTTTGGCATGTGGAGGGAAAACAATAGTCCTTTCTAAACTTACCTTTAAACTGACCATAACCGTGCCTGAGGGTAGCAGAACCGGTTGCTCTAGAGTACACTGAATAGGAGAGTTGGGAGCGACCCATGAATTTTGAGCCATGTCTGGCATGCCATTCGCTTCAACGAGCCCTGCAAAAAAAAACATAGAATCTGTACTAGAAAACCCTCGGTATAATAAGAGAACCCTAAACTAGCTCCATGCATGTGCTAGCAAAACAGAGGGAGTTGTGGCCGCCAAACAAACTCTAATACTGACTTGCTCGATGCTTGCATGTTTAGCCTCTAAAATAAAAAGAGGGCTTTTGTTGTGAGCCCTTGGATGTTAGACCATTGAAAAAAAAAAACTAAATCAACGACTAAAAAATGGTGCACTCTAGATGTACGCATTAGTACATCCATTTGAATACGCCATGAAATCTTAGGAAAACCTTTGTGAAAAGCGTACAAAAACACAAAGAAAACCCCCTGTTATTATGCTACATATTCGGGAAGCTGAAGATGTTTTCAAGTACAAGATTCATTTCTTAAAGAAATCATGGACATGATGCCCTCTGAACTGGTTTTATTTTAAGCATGTGGCTGATTTTAGGACAAGTTTGTAATTTGGTAATTATGCCTTTGAATTCTGAGGTTAGGACCAGTGACATATGTTTATGCACGGTTATTGAAAAGGAATTTTGAATTTTAAAAGAAAAAAATGTTTATAGTCTTCATGATTATCTTTTGTAAAACAGATCTTTTGTAACCAGATTAAGGCTTAGGGTATTGTGCACCTGCAGTAACCTAAGGCTGCAAATTGTACCTGATATGGTCTTTGAAAAAGTCCATTGTATGGTAGAAAGTCTGTTGTAAACAGGTTTTGAAAGGTTTTTTTTGCTAACTCAGTTCCCTAGTTTTACTAGGGACCTTAGTTTTGGTTACATTCCAAAACAGGTGCAAAAGTTCTAATATACTAAGAGTACTGATTTATTTGTAGGATACTGCAAAGGATGCAAATGATGATTCTGACACATGCAATCAGTGGATAAAGGAACTTGTACAGCTAAGATACAGTGAGTTTGATAGTGAGTTTGATAATGCTGAAGTTTTGAAATGATTCTTCCTTGGATTGCCATGCTTGGGTTTTTGGATATAAGTTTTACCAAGCATGGTCTTAAATGAGAAAAACGGATATATTTTTGCCATTGGGCTTGGTTTTCTGGACCAGTTATCGGATAATTGCAATGCATTATCCTTTTATTATTGAAAGATGATTTTCCTAGCATCAAAACTTTGGTTTGAAAAGCTAATTGGGTATGCAATTATAGGAAGGGTAGGGCCTTGTTGGTGCAACAAGGTCCTGCTCTCCTTGTTGTCACCAATTGCAATGAAAAGTAAACTGGTTTAAGCACCACAAGGCCCCTGACCTACGGAAGGAGGTAGGGTTTTTTTATTATAATATTCATCTTCTCGTGGCTATATGACTTGATGGTTCTAGAGCATGAATGCTTTATCAAGAAAAGCGATTTACTACAGGTGGCTTAAGTTAATGCATTTTACGACCAATGGGCATACTGAAATTGTTTATTCAAGCCGTGCAGAGTATATCCTCTATTGCACATAGTGAGATTATGGTACATATGGGCAGACTGAAATTATGGTACATAGTGAGCATATTGTGGTCATGATAAAGTTGTAATATGGAAACATTTTCCAATAGTTAACTTCTTTGTCAAAGCATGGTGGAATATGTGCAACAAAGTAAGAAAAAGATGAATCGTTTTTCTGAACATGAGACATTTTAGGGTTGCGGCTGCGGCTCTGTACATGGCAAAACCAATACGAATTGGTATGGCAGGACTCGAATACAAGGCTCCATTATAAATGGCCATGATCCGGCCTTCAGCTATGAGTCTAAATAATTTCTGTCGGTATAGATGGTAACAGGGGCATGCTTAGATGCAAATAAACCCCATGATTCTGATGCATTGACCCTGCGGCTCAGATTGATAACAGCTCCAAATCTTTGCTGGATCGCTTCCCAATATTTTAGCTATAAAGAGCAGGAATAAGGAAGAGATGGCCGGTGCCACAAAGAAAAACAAGCTTTCTAGTTACATAAAATGGCCGTTGCTCCAGGGATGAAGCCTAAGTTTGATATTGAAAAGATGCAGCAGCTCAGGGATAATAATGTGCAGGCTGCAGATCCACCTTATGTTGCACTAGGAAGATATATGGAAGTAAACGAAGAAGGGGAACAAACCATCAAAGATGCACCTCCTGGCAATAATGCAAAGGCAGTTACACAAGGCATGGGCATACAAACTCGAGTTTATCAGGTTTGGATGTCTGAAGTCTCTATTTAGCTTACAATTCCTGATTCATAATGATTCTAATAATAAATGGTTAATTGACACTTCTGTGTTATAGAATAGATTTGTCCTAAACAGTGCTGGATCCTGGAGATCTTTAAAATAGTTTTGTAGATGTAGGCATTTGCTGGCATTTTAGGGCTCTAGTTGTGCCTTTTAATTATTTATATCTTAAATAGTGATAAATCTCGTAGATCTACAAAGCAGATGTGTAGATCTACTCATTTGCTAGAAATGTGTGCTCATTTAACTATTTGGATGATAAGATTACCCTCATTAAATAGAATAAGGTTCCATAGTTCGGAGGAGAAAGAATCTTAAGGACATGATAATGATTTGAGTGCTCGCTGCAACGATTATGATGGCAAAGATAAACTTGGATGCTATGCTGGTTGAGAAAGTGGATTCCAGTTTATAGACTAAATGCTAACAATCATGTATACAGGTAGGAAATAGGATGGCCTTTGAGAGCTTAAGGGTCTGTGAATAAAATCAGAAAATATGGCTAACCCTTTTACATGGTGTGGCTCAGAAATGCTTTGCAAATATTGCTAATAATCATGCTTGCATGTAGGAGATAGGAGAGTTTTCTGTAAGCAGGATAATGATATGTTTTCTGGCCATGATTGCCTTGGTACAGTTGAGCACTATACTGTCAGATGGCGGGGTCTGGCAAAGATCTCGCATAATGTGCACTTTGGTTTGTACATATTTTTACTTTCCTTCTATTATGTATTAGGTTTACAATCAAGGTGAAGGGCGAAAAGCCTAGGAAACTCATTGCTTACCTGTGATGGCTCTTGTAGTTACCCTGATTAAGGCTAACTTACATCTGGTTTCATTGCAGGTAACCGACTTTCCTACTCTTTGATTTGTTTTCCACATTTCTCAAGAGCAATTCGGGAAGCTGAAGATGTTTTCAAGTACAAGATTCATTTCTTAAAGAAATCATGGACATGATGCCCTCTGAACTGGTTTTATTTTAAGCATGTGGCTGATTTTAGGACAAGTTTGTAATTTGGTAATTATGCCTTTGAATTCTGAGGTTAGGACCAGTGACATATGTTTATGCACGGTTATTGAAAAGGAATTTTGAATTTTAAAAGAAAAAAATGTTTATAGTCTTCACGATTATCTTTTGTAAAACAGATCTTTTGTAACCAGATTAAGGCTTAGGGTATTGTGCACCTGCAGTAACCTAAGGCTGCAAATTGTACCTGATATGGTCTTTGAAAAAGTCCATTGTATGGTAGAAAGTCTGTTGTAAACAGGTTTTGAAAGTTTTTTTTTTTTTTTTTTTTTTTTTAAATATAACCAATAAATTTGGCACATTATAACAACGCCACGTTATCTCCCCACCATGCTCTAACATAACCCGACAAAAAACAAATTGTCACATCTAGCTTTTGCCACCTTTTGCCACCTCATGCATCCACATGACCCATACATGACCCATGCACTCATGTGAATGGCCAAGATTGCTTCTTCAACAATAAACGGTCAGGATTGAAAGTTGCAACCCCACCATCTCATAAATGAATGTCACATCAAATCATATGTATGGTTAGGATCCAACATAAATGCCACCCAAGCAAAACCAACGGCCAAGATCGACATCTATATATAAAATGTCCACGATGCCCCAGCATGTGATATACGTTTATATATATTAATGATAATGATATACACAAAATATGTAGTCCAGGAGTATAAGTTTATATCGTGCAAAATCTTGTGGGGTCTTTCTTGCTCCCAAAGGTTTTTGCAACTTAATACTGTTGAAATAACACACTCAAGGGATAATTTTATGCAGTTTTCTTAGTTTTTTAGTTCAAAAAGTTCTAAAATAGTTCTAGATTCTCTGACATTGTAATGCAATGTTAGAGCATAAATTAGTCGAATCCCGTTGTTATTTTTACTTTTTTTTCTCTACACACATGCTAACTTCACTTTAGGCAGCTCAAAAACTGCTACTAAAGGCAAAGGACCCCAAAATGTTATGGAGACACATGTGTTCAACGAGAAGGAAACTACGTAGTTTGTCCATAGGGGTGCGAGGAGTAGCAACCCCTCAAAAGTTTACCTATTTCTTTGCAAACAGACAAAAAAAAGCAAGATAGACAAATACTTCTCTGTGGAGAAATGTGCAGTGATGCAATCGCCACTGGATGATGGAATTGTGCTCAAGACTCTCAACATTGACAAGGAGCTTGACTATCTTCTCAATAACACTATATTGTGGATTGGTATTGTGCAAGCCCAAAGACATGATGAATACATCTCCGAGAACAACAAAGAAGGCCATGTAATCACAGAGCTTCACTACTTCAACTTCGTTTCCTCAAGATAAATTTATACGGCAAGATCGGTTGGAACTTCAACTAAGCGCATGATTTCGTGGATGTATTACCATTTGTAACACCATATGATGCAAAAACAATAATTTTTCATTCAAGCAGTTTGTTCAACTGTCTCCCAATGTCTTTTAAGGTCAATTAGGATGTTTAGCCAAAATGGTTGTGAAATAACAAATTTTTTGTCTTCTATAACAGCCAATATAAACGTTCTAAGGGATAAGATACAAAAGCGTCTAATTTTTTCATATGAGTTTGCCCCATAATAAATCTTTGGCTTTCGTAGTGGTCCTTTTCCCCTCTAAAATGAGATATTTTTCTTTGTTGTTCTTCTCCTTAATGTTAAGTCTTCCTAAAATGTCTGTTTTCATGAGCAGTTTTATAAATCTTTAGACACAAGATAGTAAAAGAGTCCTTTTTAGGGGTATTTTAGAATTTTGTAAATTTTTAGAAGGAATCTTTCAAACGCACTTCTTAAATAAGTGCGTTTCATTTTAAACCTTGTTCTTCATGGGTTGCAGCATAGTGCCGAAATGTGTAAAAAAGCACAAGTGTAATGATTAGATCCAGCAAAAAAGATACATTGATATTTTACTTCTATGCAGTGTTTTCTATTAGGCATTATCCACGAGGTGCATCAAGTATCATTGTAACCGCAGAATATCAATTCAATTTTACGATGTAATCAGTTTAATTAGTAGTCAAACATGACATATTATTTTCTATTAGTGTTTCAGATTAGTATGAAAATAATTCAAATATTGGTTATAATGACTTGCTGTGGAGTAATAGTTTAGAAAACTCTTAAAAGAAAACTTTTCTATTTATTTTTTGAATCTCCCACGCAAATCTACAATAAAATCCATTATACACATGAATATATGAGAACATAAATGCTTTAAATACAGTGCAAGAAGGCATCCTGCATGGTCTTCCCATGAATAATGGTTCATAAGAGATCTGTAATCAGTATGCAGATGACACTTTCTTGTTCTTCATGGTTGATGAGCAGAATTTGCAGAATGCCATTTCCTTGTTGGATAGTTTCTCTTTGGCTTCTGGTATCTTTGTGGGGTGGCAAAAGTGTACTGCCCTGTGGGCCCTAGACTCTCCAGTGCCGTCTTCTGTGGTTGCATTTCCCTGGAAGGTTCTTCCTCATGGGAAGGCAACTAAGCTTCTAGGCATTCCAGTTGGTATAGACCTCTCATCTGGAGACACATGGGATGTCATTATTAAGGGGTTGGAAAGGCATTTGTTCTGGTGGTCCATGGCTAAGTTATTCATGGCTGGTCGCGGTAAGCGTGGCAAAGTCGGTCGAAAGAGTGGTACACATGTCTACATGGCATCCATCATCTTGGCACCATGAGACAAAGATGCGACTCATTGTTCGTGACCGTCGGGAACTTCATCCGGGGTGGCAAGAAGAAGGAGCTGATGTTAAAGTTAGTTGGGCGGCGCATTATGCCTAAACTCGTGGGGGTGGGGATGATTCACTTTCTTCTCGAGAGCAAGGTGCTGATTTCTAAGTTCAGATGGCGGATTCTCAATAATGCTGATAATTCTCCGTGTCTGCGTCTCATTCACCGGTCTTCTGGATGTGCATTTCCTTTGGCTCTCCATCCATTAAGCCTCTCCTCCCATGGGCATTATTCTATCCACTTTCTCCATATCCTAATGCATCTCCTTTCCTCAAGGGGTTGCTAGGCTGCTTGGGAGACCGCGGCGCACTTTGTTTCAGTTCCATCCAATGGCCCACCACAGATCCCTGACCCGGTTGTTGGTGGATCCCTTTGGGTGACGGGCCGAGCAGATTGTCCCTTGGACTCTTCTGTCCATCCATTGACGCAACGCCGGTGGCGAGCAGCAGGTGTGCTCACGGTATCTGCATGGTATAATGAGACAAGACTGTTGACATGGAATGAGTTCAAATTGAAGTTCCTTCTCCTTCGTTGGGACCGGAGCTGCTACACTTCCTCCACACCCACAAGACGTGGCTCCCCAACTCTGGGTGGTTCATGGCAGTGTTAAGGAGGAGCACTTGGTGCACTCGATGTATGTGGTCCGAGCCTCATCGTAAAGCTGTCTGGCAATGGGTATGGGATAAATTGCTTCATCCTAAGCTATCCATTTTATGGTGGCAGATCACTCATAGATGCGTGCGGGTAAACACTATTGTTCATCGATTTCGTCCAGAAGTCTCTGTGATCTGCCCTCTTTGCACGCAGAGGGATGAGACAATTGAACACTGCTTTTTCTTGTGTCACCATGTTCGACTTGCTTGGCAATGGCTTCTGAGTCTTTTCCATTGTGACTTGAATAGTCAGCAGGTCCTATTGTTAGTCTATCCTAGTTCTTGGGACAAGTTGGCAAAGAGGGCTTTCCACTTAGCATCTGCTTGAATCATCTGGTCCATCTGGAAGAGACGAAATCTCCTCATCTTCAAGGGACAGCTCTTTTCAGATACGCAAGTGCTTACCGATGCCCGTAGTCGCATTGTGAAGGCGTATAAGTGTTCTTCCTTAAAGGATGACATCAAACGTGTCATTTGGGAGCAATATCTTCAGATTCACACCTATTCATAGCAAACAGTTGTGCTCATGGTGATCTGTGTTCTCTGCTTTTCTATGTTATGTATGTGGTGGGTAGTGTTGCTCTAGTGGATATCTTCTCCACTGGGTTTTGAGTCCCCCATGTACTCTTTGTATTCTTTTGAGTAATAAAGATCCACGTTCATCAAAAAAAATAAATGCTTTAAATACATAGAATAGAATTATGATTTATCCCCTGCAGTTTAACCAACTATTTTTTTTTCTTTGCGTTCTTTAGTCTTCTTATTCATAATTGGATAGTAAAATTTAAGTTGCCACTCAAAGAAAAAACAAGCATACAATTTTTCTCTTTTTCTCAAACAAAACTTGGTCATCCATATGGCTTGGAATGTGATCCACTTATTTTCTTTGTATTCTAGAGTTGATGCGAATGGACAAACACAGTTTTGATTATTTCAACTATATGTGCCAACTTTAAAAAACGATTTGGAACATGAGAGATAAAAAAAAACATAGGGTATGATTTTATTTACTTGAAAGATGCTTATGCATAGCCTTTGACATGTATCTTCCATTAAACTAGCTAAATCTTGGGCTTATATATATACATATACATATGTGACATACATAACGATTAATTTAACGGCACTTTAGTTTCACAAAGTTTCATCACGTTTTGTTACCATAAGCTTTGAAAGTGGCATTTTCTACTTTAAAGCGATTGGTGATGTGCCCAAAAGTGGTGTCAAGGTTAAGGAGGAATTCATTGGTCTTTTATTGCTGCAAATCACACAACCTAGTTAATCCTACAATTTAGACCAATGTTTGCCAGACAATTGCAGACCAATTCACAACCTAATTTTTGCCATGACAACACATGCATTGTAATACTAAAGAGTAGCATAATCATTTTGCCACTCCAGAGGAGGCAGGGTCTTCTCACATCGCATCAGACCTCAGTTATGGCTTCTATCGGTGACTTTAGCATATTCTATTGTCGAGGCACGTAGTGCTATAGATCCCGCTCAGAAAATGGAGGCGCCCAGCGAACAGGACATGGAAGCTCTAATCTGGGACCTAGAAGCGCTTGAAAAGGTGATTTTTTCCCATTCCATTCACGTTCTTTCCGAAATGCTAAGTTGCATGGTAGCAATACTAGTACAGTACCATTCCTCCAATTGAAGCTCCTGTTCCTTCAAAGAATGCCTTCAGCATATTTTATAGAAGCTTAAAGATAATGTTGCTTGCTTCTTCGGCACCCAAGGGAGTACACTGGGCCCTAACATCGTCAATGCCCTGTTGTCCTATGTTCAAGATCATTGGCCAAACCTGCATTTATACACACCATCAGTAGTTATTTCCAGTAATTCTTTCCACTGCTGATGAAAGATACCATCATCATGAGCTCTTTTGAGATATGCAAGTATGCATGGTCCAATGGCTAATACAGGAGCCTGCTTACCATTTCAACGGCATACATGATGCCACAGTCGAGGAGATCAGGGTCTTTACAAAGTGGTTGCATCGCATTGACGGAGATCAGGATCTTTACAAAGTGGTTGCATCGCATTCAAGGAGATCAAGGTTTTTACAAAGTGATTGCATTGCATTCAAATGCTTGCACAATCAAAATGGCATTTGACTCCTGGCCTTGATGGTTTTGTATTCCTATGTGTGAATTTAAGGCAACACTAACCTACTTTGTGTTGAGGCATAAACAAGATAAGCAAGACCAAGCAGCATGTCCTACAAGAGCACCAAGACAAGCAAGGATTTCCTTGGTGGACATGCTTCTGACAAAGGGCCATTTAAAGAAGGCAAGGCCAAGGCCAACGAAGAGGAGAAAAAGAGAGTTCTAAATGTAATACCGGAGGCTCTTGAGAAATAGTTGATGTGCTACCTAGATCAACTATTTTAATGTTATCTTTCTTCCAGAAGAAAATGAAACCCAATTCGCCCTAACAAGTGTCCTGCAAAACCCAACATAAAATGGTAGGGCTGAATGCGGGCAGGACTTTTGGGAACTCGGAGCATCGTATCGGTCTTATGTGTGGTAGTCATAAAAAAGCAGTGACATTCAAAACGGGGCATATTTGTTGTTTTTTTTAGCATCCGGATACTGTTGTTATTAGGGATTTTTAGATTTTTAGTTGATCTAAATTTTTTTTGGCATCCGAAAACCTAAAAATCTTAAGCCCATAGTCTATGAAAAAATACCAAAAAATTTTCTACTGCTAGAAAAAGCATTAGGATATATAGTCATTAGATCCTTAGATATGGTCAAAATATGCCTAGTGGCGTGACGTTAAAATACTATCTATCTATCTATCCATCCATCCATCCATCCATCCATCCATCCATCCATCCATCCATCCATCCATCCATCCATCCCTCCCTAACGAATTGCCCTTAATAGGAGGCAATCCAAAAAGGAAAAAAAAGGCAGTCCCACTTTTTCTCATCCATAATATCCGAAGGGAAATAAAAATTTTGCATAGCATTTTTTTGAAAAAAAAAAACATTCTAGGTACGATTCATTTTCCAAGCTTTGTGCTATCAATATTCAAAAGTTTACCTATTTTAGAGACCCAATCGGAACCAGACTTATAATAGTTTTCTTTAATAATTACACCATAATCTCTTCTAGAAATACTTATAAGAAATGTTCGAGAAAAAGACTTGGTCCCCTTATATTCAACACTGTAATACTCCTTATTGATTTGCTATATATTCGGCACAAGGTGCATCTTGGATTGCCCTGGGTCATTGGACCTGTCGATCCAATAGATGAGAGATATGTGGCCTCTCGTTTGATAGAATATGGTCATTTATGATTTGGGGTGTCTATGCTCTTGTTACAATGTGGTGACTTGAACCCCACTAAAATAATTCCACTTCTTATAGACATGATACTTCTTTAAATTAGACCTACCATTTTTTTTTCAATTACCTTTCTACAATCAAATCTTGGAACGTTAAGATACTTTGCTACATGCCAAACCCACCCCTGCAGCAAGAACCACCCCATGGCAAAACCCAAAATAATGCAATAATGCCTTGTAATCTTAAACAAATTCACAAAAGTCCTTTCTCTAACCAAGCTAAACCCTAAATAACCATGAGTAAAGGACTAGGAGATATATTCTACACAATATTCTAACTTTTACGAACAATATTAGAGTAACAAGGAAAAATATTGTAGGCCTTTGGACTATCTAAATCCCATCTATGAATAGAGGCTATGGACTTGATATAATGGTTGAGTATCTTCAAATATTTTTGAGTTCTTTAGTCTTCTCCTTCATAGTTGGATAGCAACATTTAAGTTGCCACTCAAAGAAAAAGCAAGCATACAACTTTTCTCTTTTCTCAAACAAAACTTGGTCATCCATGTGGCTTGGAATGTGATCCACTTATTCTCTTTGTATTCTAGAGTTGATGCGAATGGACAAACAGATTTGATTATTTCAACTATATGTGCCAACTTAAAAAAAAGATTTGGAACATGAGAGATAAAAAGAACTTAGGGTATGATTTTATTTACTTGAAAGATGCTTATACATAGTCCTTGGCATGTATCTTCGAGCAAACTAAGTGAATCTTGGGCTTATATATGAGAATGCCCAACATATACATAGGTGACGATAAATGGTTAAGTTAAGGCACTTTAGTTTCACAAAATTTCATCACGTTTTATACCATAAGCTTTGAAAGTGGCATTTTCTACTTTAAAGCGACTGGTGATGTGCCCAAAAGTGGTGTCAAGGTTAAGTAGGAATTCATTGGTCTTTTATGGCTGCAAATCGCACAATCTAGTTAATCCTACAATTCAGACAAATTTTTGCCAGACAATTTCAGACCAATTCACAACCTGATTTTTGCCATGACAACACATGCATTGTAATACTAAAGATAGCATAATCATTTTTGCCAAATCAAATTCAACTATACTAAGCTTTCTTTCATCATAGAGCAAAGTGAGCAACAAAGAAGATGCTACACTAAGTGGGAACAAAGGCATAAACAAGATAAGCAAGGCCAAGAGCAGCAAGTCCTACGAGAGCACCAAGACAAGCAAGGATTTCCTTGGTGGACATGCTTCTGACAAAGGGCCATTTAAAGAAGGCAAGGCCAAGGCCAACGAAGAGGAGCAAAAGAGAGCAGCCAATTCCAACAAGGGCAAGGGCATAGCGGCCAAGGAAGAGGCGACGAGTGGTAGTAATAATAACCCCGCCGACGAGCGCAAAGGTAGCATACATGGCGAAAACAATAGCATTAGAAATAAGCACCTTGCTTCGATTACTACGAACGGTAAAGATGGTAACCGCGAGGACCATGGCAAGGGAGGAGCCATAGAGGGCAAAGAGGAGCTGGATACCCATGACATGGGTATCTGGGTTCTGCAATTTAGAGAATTGGAATCTATGGAAGATACTGGAAGAATCTGCAATGGACCCAACATAAGTATCATCCCCAACATCAAAGTTTACCGTTTGGAGGACTGTTTGGAGGCAGACTGAGGTGAAGACACTCATGGCAGTGAGGACTATGGTGGCGAGTCTCTCTGCTTCCTTTGCATCCTTCTCTAGAGCAGCATGGTCCTTGCGCCTCCATGCCCGCCATTGCGCGCTCCGGGTCGCCTTGATCGCCCGCGCCGGCGCCTTCTCCACCTCCACCTGGGCCTTCATGATATTGTTTATCTCATTCCAATCCTGCACCCCTTTTCAGGGTGCAGGATTGGAATCTTCTACCAATCAGGCTGATTGGTAGAAGATTCTCCGAAGCCTCGGCGCATATCTTAATATCATGATACTTATTATGTTAATGTATTGTGTGTGGATGCTGTGGTATGTTGGAGTGCAGTGCATTTCAAGTAATACTGCTCTCCCTTTGCTCAATTATTGCTGCCACTTCACATCACATTTCGCAATCTGCTTTTCTTCTTTCCCCGCCGGGCTCACATCCTACCAGAACTAAATTGTTGTGTAGCTTTTGCTTTGCCACCTTTTTTAGGTGTGAACATAAACCTTTGGCTAATTAGAAGATACTCATTCTTTTGCTCTGCCCAGATTTTGGACTGATCTATTGTGGATCCATATCATGCCATATGTAGCTGGCAGGCAGCCCTGCAATTGTTCACACCAAATCATAATGCTCTTCTGTATCCATGTACACGTCTCTGATTCAGCATATTGCCAAAATAAGGTGTCAATTTTTAAGCCAAAGTACAGCACTCACTTATGGGATACAACCATAGTTAGTTTTTGCTTAAAGCTAGAGCTTAGTAGTATCTCAGATTTTATTTTGGAATCCTGAAAAGTGGTCCATGATGGTGTTCCATGTCAATGCATATCCTACTTACCATTCATGTTGACATTGGTGTCCCAAAAGGTCACTTCAAAAGAAAGTCAATATTCTTATTTCAATTTTTCATGCCTGGGCATTATTTTTAAGCTTTTTCTACATGGACAGGAGCATTATCTTCAGTGTTGCTATCCATGGAAATGAGGATGGACATCAGAGGCTGCTTCTCCTTTGTGCTTAGGTACTAAACCACTATACTGTTTGAATGGGACGCAGAGATGAATACTTTAGGAAGCATTATGCATTATAGCACTTCTGCTTGTGCTAATGTCCTGCTGACAAGATGTAGCCTTTTCCTTAAAGATGTTGCAGTGTTGAAGGAGCCTAAAGGATTTGCATTCTTTCGAAGGCCCTGCACAGTTCAAAGGAATGCTCTTTAAATTGAATGTTCTTCTCGGTTTTACTTGCCATACATGCTAATCCTATCTGATGCTAGCACATGCATTCACATTTGATATAGGGTTACATGCTACTATATTTATTGCCTTCAGATTACATTTGTGTTAAGGGTTGCTAGCACCTAGCACATGCATTGACATTTGATATAAGCCCCTTCAGAATCTGGACCGGTAATCTTCATCAATCATCTTCCATGCTACTAGATTTGTGCGCTATATCCAAATTCCTATTGCCAATAGGGCCATTTTGCAATGGCCAATGGCAATTCGGAATGGATACTTTTTAATATCAGGGATTTGAACACGCCTATGAAAAGACTGTTGCTAAATTTGAACTGGTGAGCCCATTAAACGAGAACTTTATGGAGCATTCTGATTGCTGGTATTCTTTTCCATCGGATTTAAACCATGGCAAGTTTTGGGCGGTCCTCTGTAAGCATAAACACCATTTTGCCAATGGCCTCTATGCTATATTCTAGCAGTTAACTAGGTTTGTACGCCAACCAGATTGGGCAAAAGGAGAACTTTCCATGAAAATTTCTTGTATACTTATATTAATGCATGGCAGGAAAATTATAGATAGATTTTTATGGTAATTTTGGGTTAGGGAAACCCTAGTTTATGTGGTGGGTGGGGCATAGATTCTGAGAATATATGGGCTTGTTTTGGAGCAAATATTTTTTTTGGAGCATTGGATCCAAGCATAGTTTCATGAATATGCCAAATGAAGGACCGTGGAATTTACACATCAGCCCCACGTATAAGTTTGTACACCCCATATGCCTAAATACGTATATACATACATGGTATACTTGAATCCTTACACTTAAGAAATGAATATACTACCATTGTGCATTCACAAAACACAGATAAGAACAAATGAGAGTGAAGAACAGAGAAAAAGAAATGAGAGTGGAGTAGTGGCATTTACTAAGAACGTGACGTAGCACAAAGAACACTACAATTTCAGCAGAAAGTACATGCTTGAACAACGAAATCCAGCAAACTAGATTCCCAAATTTGGTCGAAGAAGAACTGCAACATAAGATCCCTGGAAACCATAGCCATAGCTGGAAACCGAGTAGCCATAGTTGGAGTAGGCATACCGAGAAACCGAGTATGCATCCAAACCCCAGGAAGCCAAGCTTTATGTAAAAATCGGTCACAATTCTAAAGCCTATCTCTGCCTATTGTTTTACCTATCTATCTCTGCCTACTGTTTTACGCCGCCCAAGCGAGGCAGAAGCCGCCTCCTCGCTGACTTTGCCCTGCACATCACCAAACAGATCTCCTACAAGTAGCCTGTAGTTGAAATACAGTTCAAGAAGGCTGGATTTGCCCCACAGAACCAAAATAACGGCCTCTGTGTACGACTTCTGTGTTACCCTGGGCCTGCATCGCCTCGTCTAGCCCAGCACATCTCCCCCAGCACATGGAGGCGAGGATCAACCGCCCACCATGCTCGGACGGCGGCCGCCACGAATTTGCAAAATTACCCAAGGTCCAAAAAATTTCTAACAAAACCCTAATCCCTATTTTCGCCAAACCATTAACAAAATCATAGTAAGAGCTAATTTGCCAACCTTATGTGAATGTTCCTTTTGACAATTTACGTGCTATATATGCATATTTCAGGTTTATCATTGGAAATTACCGCCTATTGGGGATAGCTCCATAGAGCAAGGGAGTTAACAGTTTGTTGACATATGAAAAAACTAAGTGGGGCTTCTTAATAATAGTGACAAAAAATACGTTATAGGATATAGCATCTCGTATAGAAACATGAGCGCCCACTTTATTGGCTCCCGAAATTGGGTCAAACCGCCAAGCGGGTTCGCCCAAGCGAACCCCATGGATTCGCTCAAGCGAACCCGATCTGTTGACGTGGCGCTGAGGTGGCGCTACCCATCGGGTTCGCCCAAGCGAACCCGAACCAGGGTTAAGCTGGAGGCGGGTTAGATCGGCAGTCGCAGGTCGCATCAACAGGTCGCATCAGCAGTGGCCTCCGCCGGGTTCGCCTAAGCGAACCCAAAAGTGGGTGGGTGGGTGCACTGGGCAGGGCAAAGGTGGCAGCGACCGATGGGGCAGCAAAGAAGCGGCGTGGGTTCGCCGCGAACCCGGTGGGGTCCCGCAGCGCACTGCGCGAATTACGATCCGCCCTCGCCGATTCGATGGTTCGCTTAACTGGTGGTTGGGGTTCGCTTGTTTAACCCGGCAGGTGCCACCTGCAGCGCCATCGCCGACATGGCGGGTTCGGCCTGGCAAATCCCCGGGTTCGCTTGGCGAATGGTTCGGGTCTCGCAAACCAGTCGAACCCGGTAACCCAATTTCGGGAGCCGATAGAAGCACCGAAACATGAGGGCCAAGTTGGCAGGAAGGCTGGTGTCATATAGAAACGGTATGTTCTTTATTTTTGTTCTTTTGTTTCGTTATTCTTTTTTTTTTTTTTTTTTTTTTGAAGAACTCAAAACTTCAAATTGCAAAGAGAAAAATATTATATGAAGATGCTAAGGAAGATGGAGATAACCCCAAACCTCCTCCTTAACATCAAGATGCAACCCCGATGTCAAATACTGGTCATGGAGATGGGACTTAATCTCTTGGTAGAGCTCTGTAGCAGGAGAGCGCACACCTAAAACTACCTGTTGTGATGATTAACCATCAAGTCTTGAGCATATGATTCGGTTTCATCCATATCATCGTGGCCTTTTCGGTTAGGATGCACAGCAACCACTCCAGGGGTAGTGGGTTCAAGTCCCATTCAGACCTGTAAATGTGACACCTGTCATCTATGCTTCCACATAACCCAAGAACGCAAAGGCCTGCAAATATTAAATGCCCACATCTTAAAGCATGGCCATCTGTGAGGAAAAAGGCCAAGCAGGACTTTCTGACTCGTAAGATGTGTACAAAAATGATGCCTAGACTCGTGCCCAAATGGGGCACATAAAAGAAAGCAGTGCTCAATTGAATTCGAGTCGGCCTTGCAAACTGGACACAGAGCATTGACATCAGGCTTAAAAGAATGAATTTTCACATTGGTTCTCAAGCCCTATACACCATCTACCAAAGAAGAACATACTGCTTAGGAGCCATCTCCTTGTCCCACACCCTGGATCAAACTACCCATTGAATTGCATTTGGAATTAAGTATTTGCCAGCAGGGCAATGGAACCAGAGGATGCTTAAGATGCTTATAACAGTTTCGAACAAAATATTTGCCCCAGGAAATATCAACTGCAAACTGCCACACGTACTCAGTAGAAGTGTTGGGTCGAAGGGGATGATCTCAGCAACAACTTCCGAAATGTAATAATCTCGCGATGTCAATTGTAATTACCTTGAAATCATTCAACGGGGCAGAGACGACCACTTGAGCACCAAGATTCGAGATGAATTATGCCTGCTGAGAGCCATTGGCACTGCATTTTGGAGTGCATGGAAGAAGCAAATGGAAAAGAGACAAGAAGATGAGGCAAAGATGTCCAAAGAAAAGGTGATGTAACCTGAGAGCAATTTGTAAGATGTAAAAGAGGCCAACAGACCATGCCTTTGAGGTGAAAATGCAGTGGCCAAAAGAATTGTTTATGCTTCAAGTTTTGAAGCTAGATGCATGTTTCTAAGAATCGTAAGTATTTTAATTATTTTTGTTGTCTTTTTTTTTTTTATTAATTCAGACTTTCTTATTTTGCAGCTTCTAAGTAGTAAGAAGATTTGGATGCATGATTTTACGTGAGAAGAAGAGTCAAACTGCATACTCTAATATTGAAGATTATATCCATTTAATTTAAAAACTTATGTCCGTTTAAGAGGAACAAGATGACGGATTAAATCCATTAATGACTTGCGTTTGCACTAATGAAACAAAACCTTTCAAGGATTCCCTAAAATACCTTGCCACCTTTGGGCTATGAAATTTTAAGAATGCCTTCCATTTCAAATTCGAAGTGCCATTTTAGGGTTGTCAATGCCGGTAAACATTCTTGATTTCAATATGCATATTTAGGGTCTAATGACTTAAGTTGTAATTAGGTTTTGTTCTTTCTTTACAAACTTATATTTAACTAGTAACGGGTCCCCGACTTTGCTGGACATAAGTATACATTCTATAACACCTTGCAAAATTTTAAAGGTGGCCAAGAGAACTGAATTGAATTGATTTGATTTTTATCGTCCGCGGAGACCAATTGGCCTAGGGGACCCAAAAGGTAAGAGGTCCCACAAAATTCTCCTAAGATATCTGATTTGAACTCGTTTGTGAACCTGGCTATTTTTGATGAATCTTAATTAAATGTTTTGTATTCAATACATGACTTTTCCTTTATGTCATTTTGTTCTTTCTCTTTCTGTCAGAGATTAATTATTAAATTGTATAGTGACCATTGAATGAGCTAGCCAAGAGAGAGGGATGAGCTACCTAAGAGATATAAGAGATTGAAGGCTCTTAATTGAATTGCTTGACTTTCATTTTGTCATTTTGTCCTTTCATTTTGTCCTGATTGAATCGCTTGACAATCATTTTGTCCTTTCAGGCTGCCGTCTTAGATCAACCATCCTTTTTCTGCTTCCGGGGTAAAATTATCTTGATCCTCTAGCTTGGTTCGGGAAATTTTTTAAGCATAAAAGTCAAATTTCCTGCTGGATCTATCCCAACCTACCACCTCCATGCTCCCACTCAGTTCCTACCGGAAGTAACAAGAGAAAGCACTATTTTTAGCAGGAAATTTTCCTGCTATCTCAAAATCGTAGTGTGAATTTTCAGATTTACATGGTAGCTTACAAGGGCTCCAGGGAATTTCCCGAACCAAGCCCTCTAGGATGGGCCCTAGAAACCTTACGAAACATTTTGCAAGTAGCAACATCATTTAAGATGTGCCAGCGTGGAAGCAATAACATATGATCCCATAAGTAACACCATAAGCAATTTGTAACACCATTTTGCAAGAACCTGGCTATGGCTTCCTTTTTCAAGGTCGGCAAGGCTAATCAGGGTATACAAGGGGCAGAATGGGCTAACATATTAATAACTCTTCCTTCGAAGGTCGACAGAATGCTAAGCAAAGGCCCGATCTATGAGAATCAGTGTTTTTTGTTCAAATCTCTGGTCTATTCAGTGGCACAATATGTGGGGCTATGGATTCGTTTCTTCCCACAGGAAATGCATACACAGTCAGCAGCTGCAGTCGGAGAAGAGTTGCTTAGAGTGCTGGAAGGAGGCATGCAGACAATCCTTCACCTATCTGCAGGCAAAGCTTCTCCAGGTTTGCTTTTCATAATTCTAGGCAGTTTAGGGCAATTTGGTGAAATTATCGATGATGTCAGAAAGTATTCTCAAATGTGTAATGATTTAATATGTTCCACTCACTTTCCACGATGTCCTGACTGTAAAGAAAGCCCAAAGATAGAACATAAACAGTTTGAGCGCAGTCAAAGGTTAAGACTGATGGATCAGATGAAGGATAAGGTGGAGACTGATTGCAATACTTTGCAGGCATTTCTACCTTGGGCTTACGAACAAGACAAGCTTGCACTGATAAACAATTTAGAGTCTTTGAATAATGTTGCACTTGGAAATCTTCCCAGATATTATGTTTCTAATTGTTTAATCCCAACATTAAAAACAGGGTTTGTTCCACGGGAAATATGCATTGAAAGCAAGGATCTAACATTCCTTCCTAAGGGTGATTTGGGAAGTGGTACCTTTGGGAAGGTCTGGAAAGCATCGTGGTGTAATTCTCCTGTAGCTGTGAAAGAGTTCAATGCAGAGGAATGCCCCTCTTTCAATGATGAAATTGAGGTGTTTTCAAAATTGGTGGGCAACAATTCGCCTCACATAGTGCAACTACTAGGACATTATGAGAGGGAGAAGATTGTAAATGATGATACAGAGAAGACAAGATGCCTTGTTTTAGAACTCATGGATAAAAATCTTAGTGCTCTCATAGGAAGACCCGAGACTGGGATCCTTTTAAAGGTTGTGGACATCATACTACAAATTGCAAAAGCTATGAAACATTTACATGATAATGATGTGATTTATAGAGATATGAAGCCAGCTAATATCTTGGTAAAGGTAAGAGCGGATCAGAGTTTGCTTATCAAGTTGGCTGACTTTGGTGCGTCTAAGGCCAATTTTGGGACAGGCAATAATACGATCATGAGGGGCACAATGATGTACATGGCCCCCGAAATGTTGAAAGGGAAGACTGACTACAGCAAGAAGGTGGATGTCTTTAGCTTTGGGGTTTTGTGTTCCCAAATTCTTACTCGTCAGAAGAAACTTGTTGGAAATAATGTAGAACAAGTTGAGACGATAAGGGGTGAGCTCAGAGAGAAAGTTTCGAAAATGATTATTCCTATGAGACTGAAGAATTTGATAGATCGTTGCTGGAAATATGAGGACTCTCAGCGTCCGACATTTGCAGAAATTTGTGATGAATTATGGGACATCAAGAAATTTCTCTTGATTCCAGAAATTGGCATCATGCAAGACTTAACCAGATATTTAAGCTTAAGATTCCCAATCAGCTGGTGCAAATGTAGTGTCCCTGTGATGCCTAGAATTTTACCTCGCACTTTTGCAAGAAAAGTTTATATTGTTAACCCACGTATCTTTCAGAATTCTTCTGTCAAAAGACTTCCTGTCGACAAACTATCTAACTTTACAATTCTTTGCTTAGAGCTTGTCTATGGGGAGGTTGAGATCATTGAACCGTATCAGACATTAAAGAGACCGTTCGCAGATGGTGATGGTGTAGATCCTCAAAATATAGGAATACTTGGGCAATTCAAAAAGTTTTTAATAAATCAAGGAAGAGAGCTCAATCTTTCCCTTGGGATTGGCGTTACTGGCAAATCTACGCCAGACCAAATTATGTTTATAGTATATTTTCTAAAGATCTACCCAATCTTTAACGGCATTTACATTCACGTACATAAAGAAAATCCTGTTGGGGGATATGAAGTGGAGCAGCTGTTGCAGGAACTCCGGCAAGCACTGCCTGGCTTTAACGTTGCTGTAGATATGGAGTTGGGCAAACCTCCACATGGTTCTTATATGATCAATCCTTCCTTATATGATCAAATCTTTATTTCGGAAGAAGATGAACGCTTGTACGATGAGTACGTATCTCCCGCTTTTTTTTATTTTTATTTTATTATAGGTTTCTTATTTCTTTCTTTTCTAAAAATGTATAGGATAACTATTAACGTTAATAAGATGTTAAGGAGGTTATTTAAATCCTTGCCCTTATTGTAAAGTTGCTTAATTTTTTGCCCTTTCATGAGGAAGCATATTTTTTTTTATGCCACGCTTATTCATAGTGGCTATAATTTGTTTCCCTTCTTTTGCAGTGAAAGTGAACAAAACATATCTGAGGGTAGGTATGCCATCATCCCTAGGTGGTATGCGTTTTAATTTGTGCCCGGGATTTGAACCCCGAGGAAAACCACTACACAGCCCTGCCTCCTACTGATCGTTTGTAAATTGGGTTTAACAGTCTATGACTCTGTGCTCTCTCCCACTAATTCTTCAGCAAACATGAATCGGCTCCTCTCCACGATTCTATGCGAGTCAAATTATCTTGAGCATCAATCTGTATCCAAAGCTACTAACAACAGCGTCTGCTGAATCGCCCACAGCAATCTGTCGGATCTTCAACAACAATCTGGCCGGATTTTCACAGCAATCTACCGGATCTTCCAAAAATACCAACAACAGGGTCATCAAAAATCGCCCACACCGTGAATCGCCCACAGCTGGATCCTCACAGCTAACAGCCCAAGGATCTTCAGCCTTTTGTCGGTTTTACTCAGTACAGTCTCCTACAGCCAACTCCAAAGCGCCTGTTTGATCTGATTCCTCTGTCACATGCCCTGCATCCGACCTCTGTTTTTCATATACGTCTCTGCACCGACTTCCTCTTTTTCCTTTTTTATTTTTTATTTTTTTGCCACGTCATCTAAACTTCAACCATTAAAACTAATATTTTCTAGATAGAGCTTGAATGCTGGATGCCAATTTCCAGCACTCCCCCTCAGCCAGCATTCATCTTCCTGTAATGCCAATGTCTTTCCTAAATTGTAAATGTTTAGCTTCATTCAATGCTTTTGTTAGAATATCTGCTTGTTGTTTACCTGTGGATATATATTGCATGTCAATCTCACCTCTGGCAACTATTTCTCTGATGTAATGATAATGAAGATCAATATGCTTCGTCCTTGAGTGTAAGACAGGATTTTTGGCAATGGCAATACAACTCCTATTATCACAATATAATTTCGTTGGGCATGCTTGTTTTTCTCCTAATTCACTTAATAATCGCCTCTCGGTAAACGATTTTTACGCTTGCGGAGATGCGGATACATATTCGGACTCGGGCTAGACATCGCGCCATACGGTTACGTTTCTTGCTACACCATGAGATAAGCGTTAGTTGAGTTTACACAGATACCTGTTGTGGATTTTGCGTTCGTCTAAGTCTCGGCCCAATACGCATCACGTGTAGCAGCGTTAATTACGCATAACCGACCACCTCGGGATTTTTGTCATGACTCCTAGTATACTTGATTCCAAGGCGCAATGTACCCTTCAGGAGGATATCTAAGAACACGTTTGGCTGCAATCCAATGTTCCCGACTGGATTATTCAAATATCTACTCAATAAATTTCTTGCAAATGCAATATTCGGTCTAGTGGCATTTTGCCACATATAACAAACTCCCCGATAAGTTCTTTGTATGGTATTCTTTGCATTTTTTACATTTGTCTTCTCTGATCCACGAGACATATCTCCACATATCCTCTTATTAACTACCAAAGGAGTTGGATGCGGCTACGATACGTCATAAAGAAATCATCCAGTATCTTTCTAATGCCCTGTACCTGTGTTAATCAACACCCCAGCTTGTCTATCTCTATAAACTTCCATACCCAAAAGTTTCCTCAAGCCATCGAGGTCACTCATTTGAAGTCTATTTTTCAAAATATCTTTGCAATCATTTAAAATACTTTGATCACTTGCGCTCATAACACAATCATCAACATATAAAGCTGTAATGCAGAATTTACCATTCACTTTCTTTATGTACAAATTACCCTCACTTTCTAATTTCTCGAATCCTTGAGATAATAGAAACCCATTTATGCATACATACCATTGTCTAGCCGCCTGCTTAAGCCCATATACCGCCTTTTTTAGTTTGCAGACTTTGTCACCTTGCACCTCAAAGCCAACCGGCTGCTCCATATAGATTTTTTCGTCCAAATCTCCATTTAGGAATGCAGTCTTTACATCCATATGATCAAGTTCCAAATCATGCTCCACTGCTAAAGCAATTAAAGCTCGCAAACTTGTTAGCTTGACAATAGGAGAAAATGTATCATGATAATCTTTACCATACTTCTGTGTAAAACCACGAGCTACAAGTCTTGCTTTGTACCTTTCAATTTTCCCGTCCGGTCCTTTCTTTATTTTGAAAATCCACTTACACCCGACCACATTTTTCTCTTTCGGTCGAGGTGCAAGATCATAGGTACCTGTGTGTCTGAATGACTCGAGCTCTTCACACATAGCCTTTCTCCACTTATCTGCATCTGGTGAGTTGACAGCTTCATCATATGTTTTAGGCTCCATGATATTTGACACAGAAGGTGGTCGTTGCTCCCGTGTGCTTCCTAATTCATACTCTTTAAATCTTGATGGTGGTCTTCGCTCCCGAGTACTTCTACCATGCTCATTTCTCCCATATAATGATGTATCAAAAGATACTTCCTGCTTCAATCTTTCTGCATCATTTCTATGCAAACGAGATTCTTCCATGGACGGCTCTTCTGCACTTACAGGTTCTAATTTCTCTACCTGCTCTTCAGTTTGCTCTTTCAAGCTTATCTCCATACTCCGATCTTCTAGCTCTGCTACTCCACCTTCCGGTTGCTCCTCTATATCATTATCTTCTACCTCTTGAGCCTGCACAACTTCTGCTTGATGTTCTTCCTTTTCTACGTCATCGGCCTCATCATCAAACCAACCAGTTGGAGCCCAAGGTTGATTTTCTTTCCTTTTTTGTGTCAAGCTTTGTGTCACAACTCTATCTTTATAAAACTTAGTTTCATCAACCACCACGTCTCGACTTACATAGATTTTCCTAGTTTTGGGATCATACAATCTGTATCCCTGCTCCTCATAACCAACAAGATAAGTTTCTATGCTTCGATCGTCTAACTTGGACCGCAATTCCTCGGGTACATGCATATATGCTAAACAACCATCTGCTCGCAATCTTTCCACAGGCTATTTTTGTCCAGACCACACCTCTTCAGGAATTCTCCCTTCAATACCAGATGATGGTAACTTGTTCTGGATGTAACATGCAGCCTGTACTGCTTCTGCCCTTTGACCTGGAAGGTTTCGACCTGGAAGGATTCGACCTGTGTGAAAACATGTGTGAAAACCCATTCGACTTAGATCAAAACCCATTCGACATGTGTAAGAACCTATTTGCATTTGACCTGTGAAAACCCATTCGACCTGTGAAAAGCTGGACAAAGAAGCTGACCGGAATAAGAAAGTAAAGCCCCTAAAAAAAATCACTAAGAAACAAACCTGTTGCATCATTAAGAAACTCTTGCCGCACCAACAAACACCTAGATCGTTAGATAATCACAACCCTACCAGGCGAAATCATGTTATATCCATGGATTGTCAAGTTATAACCATAATAAAAGTTCCAGATACTAGAATTTTCTCAGTGGACGATAAAAAATCATTCTCATTCTCATTCTATTATAATGTATGAAATTTATAACGAAATGTTTTTCATGAGAGCTCGTAGTATAAATGTACACCGTGACTTCCTTTATAAAACATTTCGGTATAAATTTATACTGCTCCCGACATTTTCATGTGGGAAGATTGTATAAACTTATACCGCTTGAGCTCACTGGCGGTATAAATTTATACCACTTGAGCTCACTGGCGGTATAAATTTATACCGGCCGAGCTCACGTTGTATAAATTTATGCCGTTTGGTGCAATGCCTCCTGAGCTTCCCTTTGGTATAAATTTATACCGTTTCGAAAATTTAAAACCTACGAACTAAATCTAAAAAACACCTTTTATGAAACAGTATGAAGCTAACAAGTTGCATGTTGTGATCATGCGGGTTGGGTAGACATGAATAGCTCTGGTGATCATGGTCAGACGATAACGTGCATCATGAACTAGCCGCAAAGTGTAACTTTGTTTAAAATGTCAAATCTACTACATTTTGTACAATTATGTTCAAAAATTTGTAGTGATTTCAAAAACTTTGAATGCAGGCTCTTTTTGTCGCTCTAGTGCACTTGATGTTTTTTTCAATGTCTACTTTTTTTTAGTTTCTAAAATTGCTACAATTTTTCATACCAAACTAGGGGGCTAAAAAGGGGTATCAAACAATTTTGCATGGAAGCTAAGTTGAAGTAACCCCTCAAAAATAGTACCTAAAAATATTCAAATTGTCACACTTGTCACAAATTTACCTAAAAAAGGGACCTTTTAGAGGGAATTTTAGGGAATCTTTTAAAGATTCTTTTTATAGTGCGTTTGTAGCAAATTAGTGCGTTTCAATTTAAACATTGTTAAGCTTGCACTGATAAACAATTTAGAGTCTTTGGATAATGTTGCACGTGGAAATCTTCCCGGATATTATGTTTCTAATCGTTTAATCCCAACATTAAAAACAGGGTTTTTTCCACGGAAAATATGCATTGAAAGCAAGGATCTAACATTCTTTCCTAATGGTGATTTGGGAAGGGGTAACTTTGGGACGGTCTGGAAAGCATCGTGGTGTAATTCTCCTATAACTATGAAAGATTTGAATGCTGAGGAATGCTCCTCTTTCAATAATGAATTTGAGGTGTTTTCAAAATTGGTGGGCAACAATTCGCCTCACATAGTGCAACTACTAGGACATTATGAAGATTGTAAATGATGATACAGAGAAGACAAGATGCCTTGTTTTAGAACTCATGGATAAAAATCTTAGTGCTCTCATAGGAAGACCCGAGACTGAGATCCTTTTAAAGGTTGTGGACATCATACTACAAATTGCAAAAGCCATGAAACATTTACATGATAATGATGTGATTTATAGAGATATGAAGCCGGCTAATATCTTGGTAAAGGTAAGAGCGGATCAGAGTTTGCTTATCAAGTTGGCTGACTTTGGTGTGTCAAAGACCAATTTTGGGACAGGCAATAATACGACCATGATGGGCACACCCATGTACATGGCCCCTGAAATGTTGAATGGGGAGACTAACTACAGCAAGAAGGTTGATGTCTTTAGCTTTGGGATTTTATGTTCCCAAATTCTTACTCGTCAGAAGAAACTTGTTGGAAATAAAGAACAAGTTGAGACGATAAGGGGTGAGCTCAGAGAGAAAGTTTCGAAAATGAATATTCCTGTGAGACTGAAGAATTTGATAGATCGTTGCTGGGAATATGAAGACTCTCAGCGTCCGACATTTGCAGAAATTTGTGATGAATTATGGGACATCAAGAAATTTCTCTTGATTTCAGAAATTGGCATCATGCAAGACTTAACCAGATATTTAAGCTTAAGATTCCCAATCAGCTGGTGCAAATGTAGTGTCCCTGTGATGCCTAGAATTTTACCTCGCACTTTTGCAGGAAAAGTTTATATTGTTAACCCCCGTATCTTTCAGAATTCTTCTGTCAAAGAACTTCCTGTCGACAAACTATCTAACTTTACAATTCTTTGCTTAGAGCTTGTCAATGGGGAGGTTGAGATCATTGAGCCGTATCAGACATTAAAGAGACCGTTCACAGACGGTGATGGTGTAGATCCTCAAAATATAGGATTTGAAAACGGTTGGCAAGATCTAGGAATACTTGGGCAATTCAAAAAGCTTTTAATAAATCAAGGAAAAAAGCTCAATCTTTCCCTTGGGATTGGCGTTATTGGCAAATCTACGCCAGACCAAATTATGTTTATAGCATATTTTCTGAGGATCTACCCAATCTTTAACGGCATTTACATTCACGTACATAAAGAAAATCCTGTTGGGGGATATGAAGTGGAGCAGCTGTTGCAGGAACTCCGGCAAGCACTGCCTGGCTATAATCTGTTGGGGGAAAGTGAAGGAACACAGATTATGATACATCCGATTATAGCCAGATTGTATGGCATCACCGCTAGGTGGAATGTATAGTCATTTAGGCGGCATCATGGTATGGCACAAGGTTTAAAGTTGTTGGTTGTGTTACTAACAAAAAACAATAAAAAATAAAAAATGTTAACCTATTGTGGGTTGCCCATTGAAATATTTCTGTTGATGTTATATGCATGGTGTTCAATATGAGATGAAGCATAAGGATAGTGTGTATTATTCAGCTTTAGAGCATGATCGTTACCATGCTTCATTGCAGAAGCTTCATAACCATTGATAGAACTCATCACAAAATCTTCACATCCATCTTAATGGAATAAAGGCAGGATTTTAACCCCGTGAACCAGCTGCCCAGACATAGGAAACAAGGTGCTGCGCACGGAGGGTTGCCCTCCATGGCCTAAGGGTGAAGTGGCTTTTATCATACTTCAATTTCATGTTTTCACAATCAATCAAAATTGTTACTTCAAAACAATACAGTACTTGATATTTGATTCTTGTTTTGAACAAGAATTTCACCCTTGATCCGTAAAATATTATTCTAGTTCTGGAAAGGGCCAGAGTCCTATCACGTTATTCCATACGTCAACATTGCTTTGAGCACACACAATATTTTATTCAACTTAATGTCTCAACCTCAACCATTTAAGGTAATTAAAAGAGAAATGACAAACAAAGCTTCTTGACTTAAATATGCACATTCGAGTTAACATCATTTGGGTTCAAATCGTCTGTTTCAGATATTGTTCTATTAATGCTTTCAATTCCAAACACTGATATTCGTATTAAATAGACACATGAATATGTTGTTGCCATCATGGCAATGATATGGATTTAAGTTTGTGGCGTTAACAAAATAATTTGATCAAACTGTGCTTGTCTCAATCATTATATTGTAGAGACCACGTGACATCAATTTGTAGCCTATGCCTACAACAACTACCTACCTGTTAGCCAATAAAACCATTTCCGCCATTAAAAATTCCAATACTCATAATTGTATGATAGATAGAAAACCACAATTCTTAATTGTCAAGTATCCTTTTCTGTAAAGTAAGCAACCCCCGAGTTCAGTTTTAATTCAAAAATTTGGAACACGGCCACTAGCTAGAAATTTGATTGTTTCAAGTGTGCTGCATTAAGGTCATGTCAAACGTAATATATGAGGCAATACTGTTTCTTTAGATAGTAATCCTCTACCATTCTGCATTACATAACAGAACAATAGCCATATCACTACTTGTATAGAATACAAGTAACTTTTATTACCATGCATAAGGGTTTGTTGATGCGTACACTAGATACACAATGGACCATTGCAGGAGCAATTAGGATAGTATTCCTAAGCTTATATGAAGCAAAATCTCAACTTGGTCTAAACACTATTACAAGAAACTTACAAGAATAACTTTGGCTGATGATCAACAAAAGAGCTAACATAAAGTGCAAAGAGTTACTTGCCCAACACAAACATATCAACCTTAATATTCTACACATTTTTTACATCGTGAACTAAAGTGTGCCGCACATACTCCCCATATTCATGACCAATTATAGGCATATATATTTATTCATGGGCAATCCAAGGGTATTTTCAATGTCCCTTTTAAGTATACTGAGTTGCTTTAGAAGCAATATGCAGTTTACACGCATTACAGAAATTCTGAGTTAGCATTTTTAGAGCCTTTGTACACATCACGATGATAAATTCATCTTCAACCATAAGCTGCAAACAAATAAGAAGTCCAATAGCATGAAAAACTGTGATGCTTTCACTAACATTGCTAACCAAGTTAAAGCAGTTCATTGAAGAGATTTGGAAATGTGTTGTATAATATGACTTGACTGTGGCATGTGCTCATATCAGAAAGATGTTGTCTGTGGCAAACATTCAATTGTATGACATAATAAGTAGATAATTGTATGTGAAGCTATTATAAACTACTACTTTCTACCGTGTACTTGGCCACCCCTATAATATGGTGATATAACAATGAAGCAAAGTTTGCAAAGCTTCAGTGCCTGCTTCCTTTTCGTTGTCCCAGAAAGCGTCCCAACTAGACCTTTAATGAGTTCTTTTTTCGTAGAGTCATTGCTAAGGTCGTAAACTACGCCCATTCCACGAGAGGCCATTTCTTGTGTAAAATTATCCTGATCACCTAGTAGATGGAAGAGATCTTCCTACAGTTGTACAATAGTGCATAGCTATAACAGATATGCCAATTAGCACAATTGAATACAGCCTGAATATCTGGAAATAGATTTTGAATTTCATGATGTCTTGCAGAATATATATAAAACCACACTGATCCAACACATCTTTCCTCTTTCCTGCTGCAACATGCTTCAAACAAGATTCTACGGCGCCCTCTGTTCTTGCTCAATCTTTCTCATGGAGCTCCTAACGTGATTATAAATCTCGAAATGTAGCGAAATCGGATCAAACAAATATAGAACCAATGGAGATGGGCTTGGCCAGAGATTAAGAAAATCGAAAAATCGTACATTAATTCGCCATAGCCTCCTTCGAGCAAGAAGCACTGGTTAGCCGGTTTCCACATTGACTAACCAGCAACATTATTGATCGCCAGTTTACAATCAATAATGGGTTTGGAGCAGTTATTAGCATATTCGGGGCATATACTGACATATACTTGCACTATGCCACAAACCCACATGGATGAGGGTTTGCTCCCTTATGGGCAACCCAAAAATAAGAGACTCTTGATGGTCTCCTTGTAGAACTCCTATAATAGGGAGGGGGTTGTAGAACTCCTATATCGGCATGTAAGTGTAATGATTGACATGTAACTAAAGATTTGGTTAAATCCATAGCAAGAAGAAGATCATGCAATCATAATGGTTGGAACTAGGGTTGCACTAATGGATGTATACGAGCTAAAGAAGTTGGATGCAAAAACTTGCATTATGTGTGCAAACACGTCTTGAACCCCCTATAGGCGGGGAATTTTAATTCACTCGATATGGGCCCACATTATATATGGTAATGGCCTGCTCTTCTTGAATGTTCTTATATATGGTAATGGCCAGCATCTTTGAATCCATCCCAAAAATTTCTAAAATCATCAAATTTGTTGTTTGGAGGAAATATCCTCTGATCCAGTACGTGGAAAAATCAATGCAAAAGAATCCATCCCAAAAATTTCTAAAATCAACAATATTTTTGTTGTTTGGAGGAAATATCCTCTATCCATTACGTGGGGGTATGGCTTGCCACGCCCTTACCCTGTGTAAGGGTTTGCCCGAGCCAATTATCCTGAATGTACTTGGTTAAAAAAAAAAAAAGCACCACTTCAATAACTTAGTGAAAAAAAACTTGGCTGGCTGGGAAGTCACAAAAAAGGGAGAATAAATTCCAAATAAAAGGTCTACAAGAATTTCTGCCAAGCAATGGTTTGCAGCATAGTGGTGTAGTATGTTGTTTATTCTTATAACCTCGATGGGGTAGTGCTTCAGTGAAGATATTTCTGAATTGTGATCGTCCATTCCCTTGAAATTTACAAATTTGGCCCAATCAACATTTGATGCCTGTCATGCTCACCGATAATAATAAGAACGTAACAAGGCCCAGGTATCTATAAAATCTACCTTCATTCGATTGTGTTAGGAAAATTCAAGGCGGCTACTGCCTTTTGCTTTCTCTAAGTTCACTTTCATTAAATGGTATTTAGAAAAAAACTTTGCATGCATAGCTTAGTGGTAGCAAGCAACTGTATCTTCACATAACATACCTGCAAGCGTTGTAGGTCATATTAGTTTCTATTTATCACCACAATTTCCAGATGAAGCAAATGATAACTAAGCCCAACTCTATGTAAGTTTCCAATGCAATCAACAAATGCAGCAATTCATCGTTTTTCTATGATGTTTTACATTAACTTCACAGATTCAAAAGAGTCATCATTTGCACATGGAGGGACTATAGAGTGAAGCTGTTAATATTCCTGACATAATGCACACTAAAGTTGAGACAGCGGAGAAACATAAAACCAGAATGCATGTAAATTGCCTAAAGCAGATCGTGCAAACAAAGTGGACGTCATATGAAGCATTCCTTCACTACTTACGTAAAATCATTTCCTTTATATAAGTGCCTAGATGAAGGTGCATAAGACAAGCTTGAAGAGCACAGGCTTTCATGTAACATGACACAAACAAATGGAGAACTAAACCAAGGAAACACTAACAAATTTCTTAAGAGCTCAATGTACAACCACACCTTTTATGTGTGGCATCCATGAATAACTTCCTAGTGTCTTCATGACCTACAAATTGCCAAAGACAGGCTGCAAATGCCATACCAATTTCAGAAATTATCTTGCTAGGTATCGGAAAACTTTGGAACTCTGCAGAGACGATGACTGATGCTAGAAACAATTACCTAAACGGTTGATAGAAGCATGTCACATCCAGCACGTGTCTAAATTAATCTCCCTTAGGAACGCCTTTTAGATGCTTGACGAGAACTGATTTGTAAATAATCCTCTCTCAAATCTTCTAATCTTTTCGAAACTTTGTAACAGAAAAGTAGATATTAGATTAAATAGTGCAAGAAATTCTGCAGAAGACAAGGCATAAGCACCTTCATTGAATATGCCATTGGCAATAATACATTTGGTTGCATGGCATGTTCTGGAAAATTCCGCAATGCATGCACCAGCAAATGATAACTAAGCCCAACTCCACAACAAGAAAAGGGTCATTTAGCGACGCCAATAGCGACGTCTGCGCGACGTCCCGCAGCGACGTCGCCGCCGTCGCCACGCGGATGTCGTTGCATTACCGCGTCGCATGCGACGGCGTCGCGATCGCGACGTTGACGAGCGTCAGCCGCGGGACGTCGCTGCAGCGCCGCCGCAGGCGTCGCATGGCGCGTGACACGTGAAATATACCGCGTGGAATGAACCGTGGACTATACCGCGTGGAACATCACCAAAATCCACGTCGCCGTAAAAAGCCACGCGTGTATCGCCGCATGCGGCGTGACACGTGGAACAGACACGTGGAATATACACGTGGCATATACACGTGGAATATACACGTGGAATATACACGTGCGTAAAAGCCACGTGTATACGTCGCATGCGACGTGACACGTGGAATATACACGTGGAATATACACGTGGAAAATTCGAAAATCCGCGTATAGAAAAGCCACGTGGCAAAAAAAAGCCACGTGGATACGTCGCATGCGACGTGTAGGGGAAAAAATTAAAAAAAAAATAAAAAAATATTTATATAAAAAATATAAATATAATAATATTTTTAAATAATCACAAAAGTGTTTTTATATTCATATTTTTAAATAGTCACAAAATTATTTTTATATTTATATTTTTAAATAATCACAAAAGTGAATTGTATTTATATTTTTAAATAATCACAAAAGACTCGTTAAGAGGAGTATCCACCCTTTTAGCCTAGAGCTACTCTCTCTCAGATTCAGTGGAGTAGTCATCCGAAAAGTGCACGTAGTTAGAGTACGCGCCTCAAGCCGTCGGTATACCGCGGTTGCGATTGGATGGCTCTCCAAATGACGTTTTGAGATCCTCGCCCCCCAAGCCCCATGTCATGCTCTAGACCTTCATTCATATCCGCCACTGCTTCCTATAAAAACCAAAAGAATATGGCGTTAGAATTATAATAATTTTCTACAACGCACCCCGCATTCCATGAAGTGGGAGAGTTCCCTCGTCGATATAGCTGTTGATACAGATAAAGCGACTCCACGTTAAAGGTGGCTACTTATGCGTCTTTGCTTGTTAGGTTTAAACCCGTATAGATGTTCCTATGACAATATAACGAGTATTAGCTAGTGACATTTAAAGTTCTTATTAAAATTAATGTGAACTAATATAGCTCTTACGAATCTATAGAGAAACCCTTTTCGACCGTCGGAGCCCAAATGAGACGGCTTTCGCTCACTTTTAGTTGCTTTGCCGGTCCGAGCTCTATGTTTGCTTTCTGGATCCTTTGCACGTTCGAATGCAATCTGATTGCAAGGCACACAACATTATCACAAGTTAAAGTGAACGAATGACAAAAAAAATAAGAAATACCTTGATATCTTCCTTGTGGAGATTAAGTGGTTTAGGGACTTTTGACCAATCGCCTCCTTCTTTTTCGCAAGTCTGCTTCAGTTCCATTAGGGATTTTTTGAGATCATAAAAGGGCCTTCTAAGAACTGCTGACTAAGCTTTATGAACTACCAATCAAAAAACAGAACTGGTAATCCAGTCAGCAAAACAGTTATAACTAACTCACTGGATCACATTTTTTAGCATAAGTGTTGATAGAAAAGTCCAAATGAGCTCTTGTTTGGTGCAATAGATAGATCTCATTGAGATCTTTCCAACCTTGGGTGGTTTGCATATCTTTTAGCCCTATAGGATAGTAAAAAATGATAAAAACTATATTTTTTGGAGTTTTGACAATCATAAGTAGTTAAAATATGTGCAAAGCACCTAAGGTTGGAAAGATCTCAACGAGATCTATCTATTGCACTAAACGAGAGCTCATTTGGACTTTTCTATCAACAGTTATACTAGAAAATGTGATCCAGTAAGTTAGTTATAACAGTTTTGCTGACTGGACCCGTCAGGCTCTGATTTCTGATTGGTAGTTCATTTATCTTCATTTGGCTTAGTTGGCATGTTTTAAAGGCCCTTTTCTAATCTCAAAAAAACCCTAATGCTTGACCACATGGTGCCTTTGACATAAATCGATAGATCAACGCCATATCAAAATAATAAAAACAAGACTATGACTAGGTCATGTACCTCCTTTTTCGTATAAGCTCGCCCATCATCGAAGTGAGCTTCTTCCAGTTAAACGCCTTTGCTTTTTCTATCTCTGGGAAACTCTGTTTCATTTTATTTTTGACGCTCTCTATTTCGCGTTGGTCATAAGCGCCAGGCCACTCCCCTATACCGCGGGGAGGCCATAAACGAGAGATATTATTTGTGACCGCGTCCCTCAGTGTAGTATAAAAGACACTTCCCTCATCATCCTTCTTAGGAAGATCGTCCCTGAAGCATAAATGGTGGGTATATAAAAGCGTGTTTATGTCTACCGTCAATATACATATCCCGTCCCGATTAAGAACCTTTTGAGCACTTTACAATGTATTCTAAGTGAAGAGAATGAACAAAACAACAAATTTAGATGACAAAGTACTAATATTTAAGGTTGATATCTTAAATAATATGTTCACATAACTTACATCAAAAATTATTATTAATATGATAGTCGGGTATATTCGGGCCAAATCACCCATGGACTTACGTGTCTAAAACAAAGCGAAATGGGCGCTCTTCTTGGTGACGTGGGCGTCGTCGGGATCCTTCCCTCTCCAAGTCAGGCGGCGACCATGTTCTTGGATCCGAACCCTGTGATGATCGCCGCGATCTTGAACGTTGTAGTCTGTTGCTCCACTACTTCTTGACACAGGAAGTAATGAGAGAATGAGCATCTTTAACATGCCGCAACCAAAGAAATGTTTGGTGCGTGAGTGGATATATATTTACCGTTGAAATCTTCCTCCAAGTTCCTTGCATTAGAAAAATCTGTTTCCCGTCTCTTGCCTAGAACGGAGTCCATACGTCTAGCATTCTCAATATTCTCGCGAGAACGTGGAGGCCGATAATCAACACTATGTCGTTGGGGAATAGGAGCGGGAGGCTGCCTAAGCGGCGTTGGTGTCAAAGAGGCAAAATATCTTTGCCAATTTGGTCTCTCTCTTGGGGAGACATGTTTGCGAGGAAGGCGGGAGCGGAGGAGGAGGGCTTGAAGCACAAATATCATGCAAAAACAATTCATTTATTTATTATTTTTATAAAAAGCTATCTTAATACCCAAACCTTTGGTGTAGTGATAGGTGGAGGTTGGCGTCTTGGAGGAACATCGAAGACGATTGCCCCTACCTCGTGGAGTCCTCCTCCTATTTTCTCTAAACTTCGTCCCTTTCCTCTACACAACAAATTAAAACTCCATGCATAAACTCACATACCTAATTAGAGGGTAAAGCGTATAATAAAAACTATATAAATACTTACCTTCGTCTTGCTCATTCTCCGTACGATTGCGATTACCTCTATTCATCGCCGAGAAAAAGAGCACACCTAGATCAAAAGAAATTGTGAGAGAAACATTTGATAACCATGAATGATATTGGTTGCAATAATAGAATGATACTTACAAACCATAGAGATGAAAAATAGTATTTTTATGGTTCGAAATGTGCCACTAATGAGCCCCGGCAGACTTACTGCAGTCTTGACCGTCTTGACCGGGGGCGGAGGGGGAGACGCATAATGCCATGAATATTGCATCAGCAGAAAGAGGGCCACAATGAGGAAAACCGCTAAGAATTGAGCCTCCACCATGACTATATATATTAATTTGAACATAACGAGAATTAGCGAGAGAAAAGCTTTGAACAAGTGTCTTTGAATAAATACCTAAATTTATATTCTTATCTTCTTATTTATATTAGAAAAGTATCTCGTATATATATGTATGGGGTGCATATCTAACTCTAGGTTGCCATATTATCAGGCCATGTATCATGTCCACACCGAACCCTAAATTATCCCACGTGGCATTTTTAGTGCCACATCATGAAACCCTACGTTGCGTGTGGCACATCATCAAACCCTAGGTTGTGTCACGTCGCGACTTCCTATTGCCACATCATAGTAAGTGCCATGTCATCAAACCCTAGCTTGCGTGTGCCACATCATCAAACCCTAGATTGTGCCACATGGCATTTACAATCTAGGGTTTGATGATGTAGCACACAAAACCTAGGGTTTGACGTCTGTAGCGACACTTTATCTACAAGTTATGATTAATAATTTATTTACCATTAATAATAATTTTTTTGATTAATAAGTTACTTTTTTCATTAGTAATTTTGACTAAAAAACATTTATTGGTTGCAACAAGCCTCAAATAGGAAGACAAAATTATATTAATCACTTCTTGCAAGCATTTAACAGTAGCTTAGCCATCTCAAGTGGATCACCACACTTCATATGTCGTCTCTCTCTCACAACTATATCAGAAGAAAGCCCTGCTGTTTTGAACACATCGGCGCCTTGCGAGCAATAGATGGGGCGATCCATGTGCACCAGCTCTCTATCCATCATCATTTGGACCTTCATATGTTGGATGATGTCCAATGTGCTAGAGTATTGGTCGGTTGGGTTTATCTCAACACACAACCCCATAAGCCGCATTGCCTGGACAAAATCAAGGAGCATCTCGTAAATGTAGCCCAGGGAATATATGTCAGATATCTCATGCCCCCCATGATGCTTGGTCATCTGATGATGATGTAAAAACTCTCTTCTCCCACCAAGGATATCGCACCGTTCCATCTTGTAGTGTATAACGGCTCTTCAATTTGGGCATTCGCTCCTTGCAAAAAAAACGGAGGGCCGTGTCCCAATCACCAATAGCCACCCACACATTTGTAAGGGAGTCATCAAAATGGAGTTTGACCCTTTTGCAATTGAGCTTTGTGTGTGTCCAACCTGGAGCGTGGATGGCATAGACTCATACGCAAGAGCGAGAGCTATTTTCGGGACGTACTTATACGAGTCTCATTTTGGCTTTCCACTCGCACTTATCTTCATATCAGCCCTTCTTGGAGCACTATGCATTGCATTTGACCATCTCCTATAAGAAGAGAATTGGCTCGGGAAGATGGTCAAGTAATTCGCAAAGGTTCCTCCATTCATGAATGGCGGGACTACCATTGGTCCCCGTGGCTCATCTCCAAAAGACCTCGGGGGCAAGTCCAAGGGGGTGTGGCCAATCTTTGGACTTGGGCTCTTGAAACGGATATACTTGTCGGCCAACAACCATGATGCAGCTCTATCTTGGCCTCTGGCGTTTGGTCTAGTGGTAACACACTAGTTCCTTAGCAATGTGGTCTCGAGTTCGAGGCGCCTTGAGAATCGCTTTTCGATCTTGTTGGGGTCAAATCCCAGCACGGCGCAATGTAAGGTGGTTGGGGCGGGGCCCAACCGAGCAATGTAGTGTGGTGTGTGGTCACATGTCCAGGTTGGATCTTTGCCCTAGTGGCGTGGCGTTAAAACTACTATCTATCTATCTATCTATCCACACAATGCCGATTATAATAATCATCTTGATTAAAGTACGGGGGTTCCCAAGATCCGGATTTGGTATATCTGGCGGTCTTGTTTACTACCAATGCACTTTACAACTCCAACGGCATCCACGGAATGTTTGTCAATAAATCGCAAACACATTTATCATGAGCATGTAATGATAATCTAGCCCTGCACCAATAGAGCTCCCACCATGGATAAGACTATCTAACTCCTTCACTGTTCATCATTGAGATCAAGCTCTCGCGGCCATCTTGTGATCTTTGCGCCGGACCTTTGCGCCACGAATTAGCCCATCGTCCCCACGTATGCCTCGGCATAGGGGCTCATAAGTGGCACTTTATATAAGTAGCATCCTCAATTACGGCTCGGGGATTGCAAACCCAAGACTTTAAGTTCTTTCTCATCATATCTTCCAACTTTCGGACTCATGCTCGGCCACCTCCCACATAATTCAGGACCGACATTCTTTCTCAACCGATGCTACAAAGCGGTTAATTCGATCATCGGTTTGCATATGTCGTTTAAGATTCGGTCTGTGCGCATATTTGATTGATGAGGATGCCCTAATTTCACTAAGCATCTCTGTGTTCCTTCGAGGCCATTTTATGCCTACAAACAAAACAAAATAATGAATACAAAAGCCAAGCATGCACAAAGTAAATGCAACATAATACGACAATATCAAACATGTATGCGAGACCATATAATCATTACTTATAACCGCCCTATGGCGACTAATACCTTATCAGGCCCAGCCCCAAAAGCAAGAAAAAAAAAGAAGAAACAAAGAAAAAACTAAATAGGTTAGATTAGGGTATTCGGACCCACGGTCAATTTACATTCATTATTACTAGTTAATTAGTTAGCGAGATAGTCCCAAAATTTAGTTAACTTTTTAACCAAAAACACTACCTAAACTTATCTTCAAGCACCTTGTTCGGATTAGTTAGCAAAATTAACTAAAAATTAACTAAATTAGAAATTAGCACTATAGAGGTCACTTTAAGTTTAGTTAATTGTACATATAATTTTTTATGCCTTTGGCTAACTTAACTAGACATGTTGAAATAATTTAGTTAATTAGTTAAGTTATTTTTTACCAACGCTTTTAGTGCGAATTAGTACTACATTAAGTTAGCCTAACCTATTTTTTTTTTTAAGCACGGGTGTGAAGGGAATCATCCGATTCATTAACTTAACCTAGCCCTAGCTACCTCTAGCTAAAAGCCCGACAATAAGCGTGAACTAAGGCCGAACACTGGTCCTCCCCCACTTTCTTGGTGGAGCCGACCATGTCCTTGCCGTAGCCACATCTACCTAAGAATGAGAAGAAAAGTGGACTTGGACCCGGACACCTAGTCCTCTCCACCATAAAGGTGGGAGCCGACTAGCGTCTCCCCTTGAACAAGCCACTCATTAACCTAGGAAACATTTATGATTGTAGTGAAAGTGGACTTGAACCCGGGGTACATGGTCCTCCCACTCTAGGTGGGCCGGCCGTGCCCTTGAACAAGCCACTCCATCAATTTTTTTAACCTACTTAAAACTATAAAAATAAAATGCAAGTGCGATCAACTACTTACCAAAATAAGGACGCGTGTACAAGATCCCATCGGGTCCAAATCGTAATAGAAACATTTAGAAGTAACAAAGCATTAGAAGAATAAGAACAAAGAAGAAAAACATCAAGAAGAAAAGAAAGGAAAAAAAAGGGGGGGGGGGGATAGAAAACAAGAGATAGAAATAAAACAAGAGAAAGAAATAAGAGAATAGAAGGGAAGAAATAAGGATAGAATAGAGAAGAAATAAGAGAAGAAACAAGAAAGAATGAAGAAAAATGAGAGGAAATAAGAGAAGGGAAGGGAATAGAATGGAAGGAAGAAATAAGGGGAAGGAAAGAAAAGGATCGAATGGAAAGTGAGGAAGAAATGTGAAGAATAAGAAACAAATGAAGAATGAAGAAATGAAATTAAAAAGAATGAAGAATAAGAAATGAAAAAAAATGAAGAATAAGGAAGGGAAGAGAAGAAAGAAATGAGGGAAGGGAGGGGAAAGAATGAGGAATGAGAAAGCATGAGAAAGAATGGAAATGAGAAACAAATGAGAAAGCATGAGAAAGAAATGAGAAAGAAATGAGAAAGCATGAGAAAGAAATGAGAAAGAAAGAAATAAGAAAGAATGAGGAAGAATTAGAAAGAATGAGAAATAAAGAATGAGAAAGCATGAGGAAGAAAGAAATGAGAAAAGAATGAGGGAAGAAAGAATGAGAAAGAAATGAGGAAAGAAGAAATATGGGAAGAAAGAATGAGGAAAGAATGAAGCATGGAAGAAGGAGGAAGAAATGAAGCATGAGAAAGAAAGAAGGAGGAAGAATGAACGAGGCATGGAAGAATGGGAAGAAAAAAAATCAAGAACAAAGAAGAAGAGGAAGGAAAGGAAACCAAAAAAGAGGAAGGTTGGGCATGCACCATTCAATCCAAAAACCTATTCAATCTAAAAACATGATATACTAACCTTAGAATAGTTGCTTGCGGTAGATCGTGGTACTAGCCGCCATGGATCGCCCAAGAACCTCGAAGAAGTAGGGCAAAAGAAGTTCAGGAAAAAGCGGCCGCCCAGTTTCAAAATATTACAGAGCGTCGCATGCGACGTCACGTCGCATGCGACGTTATTTCAAATCTGCGTCGCACGCGACGTCCCCGCGACGTATTTTGTTATAGCGTCGTTATTGTTTTGCATCTTTTTTAATGTGAAGCTCATTAAAGTTTGTCCCTAGGCTTATTTGAACAGTCCTGAGGCTGGATCCTTGAACGGAGGATTCAACGGTCGGATATATAGGGGAACTGAGCTTCGGGAGGGTGTTCATTAGCATCTGATCCCCTGTGGGTGCGGGTGCTGTGAAGTCAGCCTCGAGAACATTTTTGGGGTCCGTCTCCTGGGGACGGGACTCTCCCCTCTACTGAGGTGGCCATTCAAAGTCGCCTTGTTTGACTTGGGGAAGGGTGCCAGTCATGCTTGCCCAACAACGGGCTGCCCGGACCGTTCTAACCCCAACGCTTGGGTCTGGACCTTATCCGAAAATTTTGGAAATTTTCCTGTATGCTGGTGATGACCATGGAAGCCAGCTGACCAAAAACCATAATTTAATTCCATGCCATGCATTAACTACGAATTTATAAACCATAAATGCAATAAAATGCATAACTAAAAGAGTGTGCATCGAAAAAAGGCGAGTCTTTGACCAGGGGGGCAACAAGGCGGTGCGGACACATTAAAAAATTTTTCACTTGGAAACTATGAAGCAATCTTTCATCAAGGTACAATTGTTTCTGAGAAACAAAACCAGTTCATTACAAGTTAGTTATGCCATCCATGTCAAATAGCTTTAGGGAGCAGAAAAACCAAAACAAAAACCCTTCTAGAATCTGGCAAGTCACAGGGTTTACGTCCAATGCAATCTTAGACCAAGTATAACGTCCAGCGAGCCAAGGTCAACCCCAAGTACAACGATCCCACAAACTCCATTCCTTTGACCTTAGCTAACCCTTTGACCTAGACCTTCTCCGAAAATTTCGAAAATTGGGCTGTGTGATGGAGATGGATTAGGAATCCAGCTGGCAAAAAATCAGAATTTATTTTCGTACAATGCATTAATTGCGAATTTATGAATGTCTTGCCCTTTGCAAAAGAGCTTCTACTTGCCACATCGGGAGGGGAGGGCAGGCCCAAACTCCGCTCGTCCAGTTCCCTTGCTCCGTATTCTCGGCTGCGGCTTTGGGCGGTCCCAAGTGCAGGACCAAGTCTCGCCCCCAAAGCGCAAACCCTTCTAGAACACGGCAACCCACAGGGGTTTACGTTTTGGAGGCCCTCTCCTTGTCGGATTCGAGGCGGGACCTTTGCCGTGACTTGGCGTGGGTGGGGGGTGTTGATGCGAGCCACGGACCCTAAAATCCCCGAAGTCGCTTGCCCGAATTTCCTCTCCCCAAGGCCCGAGGGGCCGGACGGGCGACCTCCCCTCTCCGGAGGCTGCGCGATTTGACTTCGCCAATGGACTCGAGCGTCGGCGTTGCTCTAGGGACCAAGTTTACGTGGCCGAAGACAAAACTTCGGCCCCCAAAACAAAACCCTTCTAGAATCGGCAAGTCACGGGGGTTTACGTTTGAGGCCCTCTCCTTGTCGTGGATTTGGTGGGACCTTGCTTTTGGTATCTTGACATGGGTGGGGGGTGTTGGCCTTGAGCTGGGACCCTAAACTCCCCAGGAAGTTGCTTGCCCCAATTGAGTTCATTACAAGTTAATTATGCCATCCATGTCAAATAGTTTTAGGAGCGTCCGTTGAACAAGGGCATTCTCGCTATCCATATGCCTTGATACTGAAACACAACCATCATCACAAGCAACCAAATCTACACCCCCCCAACCCGCACTAGTCTTTTGCTTTTCTCAGAATCATTTATCTTCATTCTAATAGTTGTGATGCTTATATTCTCAATGCAATCTTAGACCAAGTATAACGCCCAAATGAGCCAAGGTCAACCCCAAGTACAACGATCCCACAAACTCCATTCCTTTGACCTTAGCTAACCCTTTGACCTAGACCTTCTCCAGAAAATTTCAAAATTGGGTGCAGGGTGCCGGAGATGGGTTAGGAATCCAAATGGGCAAAAAATCAGAATTTATTTTCGTGACAATGCATTAATTGCGAATTTATGAATGTCTTTGCCATCGCAAAAGCCCCGACTTCTACTTGCCACATCGGGAGGAGGACAGGCCCAAACTCCGCTCCGGCCAGTTCCCCTTGCTCCGTATTCACCGGCCGCGACTTCGGCCCAGTCCCAAGTGCAGCGAGACCAAGTCTCGGCCCCCCAAAACGCAAACCCTTCTAGAACACGGCAACCCACTGGGGTTTACGTTTTGGAGGCCCCTCCCTTGTCGATTCGGGGCGGGACCTGCGCCGTGACTTGACGTGGAGTGGGGGTGTTGACGCCAAAGCACGGACCCTAAAATCCCTTAAGCTGCTTGCCCGAATTTCCTCTCCCCAAGGCCCTAGGGGCCGGACGGGCGACCTCCCCTTCGGAATCCGCGATTTGACTTCGCCAATGGACTCGAGCGTCGGCGTTGCCACCGGGACCAAGTTCCGTGGCGAAGACCACCCGACCTCAAGAAGCGCCAAAGTAGCTCACTTCCATCACACTCGTAGTCAATTGGCCTAGGATGTGGATGCGGGATCTTGTCGTGGAGGGCGTGGTTTTTTCTTTTGCAAAACCGACCTTGTAACTTGCTCCCTAGGGTAATTTACGCCATTCCAGGACCCGATTTGGTGGTCGATTTGCCATTCCGGAACCTCCCGGTGCGGCGACGACAAGACTGCGCGGTTTCTACAAAGGCCGACCTCGGGGCGCCAGCCGTTTGACAAGTTCTCGGGACCCGTCACGGAATCTTTTGGGCCTTCCCGAAGAGGGGGGCCCTGAGCGGAGGATCCAACCGGTCGGATAGGGAACCGAGCTCGGGAAGGAGGGTGGTCATTAGCGTGCAGCAGGGGGAGCTTCATGCCGTAGGGAAGGGCTGCCTGGGGAACTTTTGGATCCCAGCCTCTTGGGTTAGGACTCTCCCCTCTTGTGAGGGATCAATGCAAGGTCCCGGCCTCGTTTGACTTGGGGAAGGGTGCCCATTTCGGTTGCCCCCCCAATGAGGGCTGCCAAACCGTTCTAATGCTAACCCTTTGACCTAGACCTTCTCCGAAATTTCAAAAATTGGGTGTAGTTTGGAATGGATTAGGATTCGGTGGCAAAAAAATCAGAATTTATTTTCGTACAATGCATTAATTGCGAATTTATGAATGTCTTGCCAGCTTGCAGCGCCCCCGACTTCTACTTGCCACATCGGAGGAGGACAGGCCCAAACTCCGCTCCGTCCGGTTGTTCGGTATTCTCGGCTGCGGCTTCGGCTAGGTCCCAGTTGCAATGAGACCAAGTCTCGGCCCCAAAGCGCAAACCCTTCTAGAACACGGCAGCCCACGGGGTTTTACGTTTTGGAGGCCCTCTCTGTCCGGTCGGGTGGGACGCTGCTTGGCCGTGACTTGGCGTGGAGTGGGGGTGTTGACGCTTGACAGCACGGACCCTAAAATCCCGGGAAGTGCTTGCCCGAATTTCCTCTCCCCAAGGCCACGAGGGGCCGGGGCCGGGCGACCTCCCCTCTCCGGGAATCGCGATTTGACTCGCCAATGGACTCGGAACATCGGCGTTGCCACAGGGACCAAGTTTCGTGGCGAAGACCACCCGACCTCCAAGAAGCGCCAAAGTAGCTCACTTCCATCACACTCGTAGTCAATTGGCCTAGGATGTGGATGCGGGATCTTGTCGTGGAGGGCGTGGTGTTTTCTTTCTTTTGCAAAACCGACCTTGTAACTTGCTCCCTAGGGTAATTTCGCCATTAGGACGATTTGGCAGGTCGATTTGCCATTCGGAACCTCCCGCCCGAACGACAAGACATCCGGTTTCTACAAGGCCGACCTCGGGACGCCGGCGGTTTGACAAGTTCTCGGACGATCTGGAATCTTTTGGGCCTTCCCCGAAAGGGGCCCGGAGAGCGGAGGATCCAACGGCCGGGATAGAACCGGGCCCGGGAGGGTGGTCATTAGCGTGCGACCCCGGGAGGCCGCCAGAAGGGCTGCCTCGGGGAACTTTTGGATCCCGCCTCTTGGGGGGGACTCTCTCCCCCTCTTGTGAGGGATCCCCGCAAGGTCCCCGCCTCGTTTGACTTGGGGAAGGGTGCCGGCTTCGGTTGCCACGCACCTGGCGGGCTGCCCCGACCGATTCTAATGCTAACCCTTTGACCTAGACCTTCTCGAAAATTTCAAAAATTGGAACGTGTCTTGGAAATGGATTAGGATTCCACCTGATAAAAATCAGAATTTATTTTTAGGTACAATGCATTAATTGCGAATTTATGAATGTCTTGCCCAGCAAAAGCCCCCAGACTTCTACTTGCCACATCGGGAGGAGGCGGGGCCCAAACTCCTCTCGTCCGGTTCCCCTTGCTCGTATTCTGTCTGCAGCTTCTCGACCGAGGTCCCAAGTGCAGACCAAGTCTCACGGCCCCCAAAGCGCCAAACCCTTCTAGAACACGGCAGCCCACGGGGTTTGCGTTTTGGAGGCCCCTCCTTGTCCGGTGGCGGGACCTTAGCTGGTGACTTGGCGTGGAGTGGGGGTGTTGGCCGCGGACCTGGACCAAAAATCCCGGTGCTTGCCCCGATTCCCTCTCTCCAAGGCCCACAGGGGCCGGGACGGGCGACCCCCTCTCAGGAATCGCGATTTGACTACGCCCTTTGGACTCGAGCGTCGGCGTTGCCACGGGGACCAAGTTAAAGGTGGGTTGAAGACCACCCGACCTCCAAGAAGCGCCAAAGTAGCTCACTTCCATCAAACTTCGTAGTCCAATTGGCCTAGGATGTGGATGCGGGGATACCGGCCGTGGAGGGCGTGAGTGTTTCTTTCTTTTGCAAACCGACCTTGTAACTTGCTCCCTAGGGTAATTTCGCCATTCCGCACGATTTGGCAGGGTCGATTTGCCATTCCGAACCTCCCCGGTGCGAACGACAAGACAATGCGGTTTCTACAAGGCACGGCCTTAGGACGCCCAGCGGTTTGACAAGTTCTCGGGGCCGATCCGGAATCTTTTGGGCCTTCTTCCGAAGAGGGGCCCCGAGCGGAGGATCCAGCGGTGGGATAGGGGCAGGGCCGGGAGGTGGTCATTGGCGTCGACCCAGGGAGCGCCGCCGGGAAGGGCTGCCTCGGGAACTTTTGGATCCCTCTTGGGGTGGGACTCTCCCCTCTTGTGAGGGATCCACGCAAAGGTCTGTCCTCGTTTGACTTGGGGAAGGGTGCGTCGGTTGCGCAGCGGGCTGCCCGACCGTTCTAATCTTAACCCTTTGACCTAGACCTTCTCCAAATTTTTCAAAAGTGGGCTGTGTGCTGGAAATGGATTAGGATTCGGCGGCAAAAAAATCGGGAATTTATTTTAGTACAATGCATTAGTGCGAATTTATGAATGTCTTGCCAGCGCAAAAGCCCCCGACTTCTACTTGCCACATCGGAGGGAGGACGGGCCCAAACTCCGCTCCGTCGGTTCCCCCTTACTTTCTTATTCACCGGTTTGCGGCTTCGGCCGGCAGTCCCAAGTGCAGCAGACCAAGTCTCGGCCCCCAAAGCCAAACCTTTCTAGGAACACGGCAGCCCACGGGGTTTACGTTTTGGAGGTCCTCTCCTTGTCCCGATTCTAAGCGGGACCTTGGCGTGACTTGACGTGGGAGTGGGGGTGTTGACGAGAGCACCCGGACCCTAAAATCCCCCGGTTGCTTGCCCCGAATTTCCTCTCCCCAAGGCCACGAGGGGCCGGACGGCGACCTCCCTCTCCGGAATCTTGATTTGACTTCGCCAATGGACTCAGGCGTCGGCGTTGCCCTGGGGACCAAGTTCCGTGGCAGAAGACCACCCCGACCTCAAGAAGCGCCAAAAGTAGCTCACTTCCATCACACTCGTAGTCAATTGGCCTAGGATGTGGATGCGGGATATCTTTACGTGGAGGCGTGAGTGTTTCTTTCTTTTTGCAAAACCGACCTTGTAACTTGCTCCCTAGGGTAATTAAGCCATTCCGGGATTTGGCAGGGTCGATTTGCCATTCAGGAAGCCTCCCGATTGCGAGCGACAAGACAACTGCCGGTTTCTACAAGGTAGACCTCGGGGCGCCCGGTTTGACAAAGTTCTCCCGGACCGATCTGGAATCTTTTAGGCCTTCCCGAAGAGGGGCCTCGAGCGGAGGATCCAGCGGTGGATGGGGAACCCGGGCTCGGGAGGGGTGGTCATTGGCGTGCAGCCCGGGGGGCCATTTGCCGGGGAAGGGCTGCACCGGGGAACTTTTGGATCCCGCCTCTTGGGGTGGGACTCTCCCCCTCTTGTGAGGGATCTGCCAAGGTCCTGTCCTCGTTTGACTTGGGGAAGGGTGCATTTCGGTTGCCACAGCGGGCTGCCCCGACCGTTCATATCTAACCCTTTGACCTAGACCTTCTCGAAATTTTCGAAAAATTGAGCTTGTAATCTTTGGAAATGGATTAGGATTCCGGTGGCAAAAAAATCAGAATTTATTTTCGTACAATGCATTAATTGCGAATTTGCGGAATGTCTTGCCCGCGCAAAGCCCAGGCTTCTACTTGCCACATCGGAGGAGGACAGGCCCAAACTCGCTCCGTCGGTTCCCCTTGCTCCGTATTCTCAGCTCGGCTTCTTGGCCAGTCCCCAAGTGCAGCAGACCAAGTCCGGCCCCCAAAGCGCCAAACCCTTCTAGAACACGGCAACCCACGGGTTTTCTACGTTTTGGAGGCCCTCTCATGTCCCGGTCGGGGTAGGGACCTTGGATTGACTTGACATGGAGTGGGGGTGTTGTATGCCTGAGGACCTAAATCCCGGTTGCTTTTGAATTTCCCTCTCCCCCAAGGCCCGAGGGCCGGGCAGGCGACCTCCCCTCTCGAATCGCGATTGACTCGCCAATGGACTCGAGCGCCCGGCGTTGCCACGGGAACCAAGTTCCGTGGCGGAAGACCACCCGACCTCCAAGCGCCAAAGTAGCTCACTTCCATCACACTTTCGTAGTCAATTGGCCTAGGATGTGTGGATCACGGGATCGTGTCGTGGAGGCGTGGAGTTTTTTCTTTTGCAAAACCGACCTTGTAACTTGCTCCCTAGGGTAATTTAGCCATTCGGACGATTTGGCGGGTCGATTTGCCATTCAGGAACCTCCCGGTGCGGCGACAAGACAACTGCGGTTTCTACAAGGCCGACCTCGGGGGCGCCCCCCGGTTTGACAAGTTCTCGGACCCGATCACGGGAATCTTTTGGGCCTTCGAAGAGGGGCCACTGAGCGGAGGATCAGCGGTGGGATAGGGGAAAGGGCTCGGGGGAGGGTGGTCATTGGCGTGCAGCCCGGGGGCCGCCAGAAGGGGCTGCCTCGGGGAACTTTTTGGATCCCGCCTCTTGGGGTCGGGACTCTCCCCTCTTGTGAGGGATCTCGGCAAGGTCCCCGGGCCTTGTTTGACTTGAGGGGAAGGGTGGTCACTTTGCGGTTGCCACCTGGCAGGGCTGCCGAATTGATTCTAATGCTAACCCTTTGGGCCTAGACCCAGCCTCCAGAAAATTTTAAAATTGGGCTGTGTGCTGAAAATGGATTAGGATCTCCGCCTGGCAAAAAATCAGGAATTTATTTCGACAATGCATTAATTGCGAATTTACAGGAAATGCCCGCCACTGCAAAAGTGCCCCCGACTTCCCGCCTGCTACATCGGGAGGAGGACAGGCCCAAACGCCTCCGTCAGCCTCCTTGCTCCGTGAGACTCGGCTGCAGCTTCTCGGCCGTCCTATGCACGTATTTCGTTTTACCCAAAACGCAAACCCTTCTAGGAACCTCGCCGCAACCCATGTGGTTTACGCTTTGGAGGCCCTCCTGTCGACCAAGGACCTTGCGCTGTACCTGACGGAGTGGGGGGGTTGACGAGCATGCACCCCTAAAATCCCCGGAAGTCGCTTTTTGCCCCGAATTTCCTCTCCTAAGGCCCCTGGGACCTGGACGGCGACCTCCCTCTCCTAATCACGATTTGACCGCCAATGACCTCGTAACGCCGACATTGCCTGGGACCAAGTTTCGTGGCCAGAAGACCAACCCGACCTCCAAGAAGCGCCAAAGTAGCTCACTTCCATCACACTCGTAGTCAATTGGGCCTAGATGGATGCGATACCGCCGTGAGGGCGTGAGTGTTTTCTTTTGCAAAACCGACCTTGTAACTTGCTCCCTAGGGTAATTTCGCCATTCCTGACGAGATTTGACAGTAGTCGATTTTGCCATTCCGAGCCTCCCTGCGTCTGAACGACAAGACACCGCGGCTTAAGCAAGGCCGACCTCAGACGCCTGCTGGGTTTGACAAGTTCTCCTGCACGACCGGGAATCTTTTGGGCCTTCCAAGAGGGGGCTCTGAACGGAGGATCCAACGCAGTCGGATAGGGGAACCTGGCCCCGGAGGGTGGTCATTAGCGCAGCCTGGGAGCGCCAGAAGGGTCACTGGAACTTGATCCCTCCTCTGGGGTCCGGACTTCCCCTTGTGAGGAATTCAGCAATGCAACCGAAATGGCACAACAA